>PKRV01000314.1:0-159902 GCA_003709505.1 Hyphantria cunea
CCTATTCCCCTCACCATCCCCTTTCCCCCCAGGCCGCCATAGTGGTAGTCACCATCCACAATGCGAAAAAGAACAATGCAGTATGGTGACCCACACTATGGCGGCCTGGGGGGAAAGGGGATGGTGAGGGGAATAGGGGGCGTTGGATTGGGGTATGGGCCTCCGGTATCCTCACTCGCTCGATGAAACACAGTGTAAGCGCTGTTTCACACCGGTCTTCTGTGAGGCCGTGGTATCACTCCGGTCGAGCCGGCCCATTCATGCCGAAGCGTGGCTCTCCCACGGTAAAACTTTCACTGCTAGATAGCAAATGATATAACTTAGGCAACTTTTTTTAGACTAGTTTCTCCTCCTATGATCGCGGTTGTTATTTTACTTACAATAAACAGCCTTCGTAACAACAAACACAAGTAACTCCGCGGGGTACAGCTAGACTTCTTAAAAAAAAACTATCAAACAAATCTCTATGGTACTTATTCGTTGAGTGTAAGTTATCTGTCAGTCAAACTGACATTTATAATTAGTATTTTCAACAAATAAGAGGTCAAAATATCAAAAGCAAGGCCTATGACTCGTTAAAAAGAGATAAAACTAACTTTGTATAGCTCTGTCTCTCTCTATTATGACAGCTTTGACAAGGAGGTGTCAAAAATGAATTAAAAATAACAGTTATTAAACTGTTAATTAACAAGAATATGAAAGTAATATGTCCTTAAGGTGATATTAAAATTTCTTTTGATGAGATGGCATCCAGCTAATTAGTTATTTTTGACAACGACGAGTATTTAAAGTCTACAAATCTTTGAGTCTTCAAGTCTTCGTCGTGATGAAATTATTGATAAAAATTTTAACAAATTTTGATGAGGTGCAATGTGGACCGTCTTTTGAAAAAAAAAACAAAAAAAAATGATATTAAAAAACATTTGTAATTATAATTTAACATATCTCACACGCGACCTTTTGATCCCAAACTAGACAGAGCCTGTACAAGGCAACCTCGCCGTTGTTAAACATACTCTTTTTTAACTCCAGCATCACTGCCTCGATGGCACAGTGGTAGCGTACCCGACTGCTGTCTATGAGGTCTCGGGTTCGAATCCTGGGTCGGTCGAAATATTTGTTTCGGCGTTTGGGTGTTTTCTTTGTATAATATGTATTTATTTAAAAAAGTATTTATGTATTCATATCAGTGGTCTAGTACCCATAATACGAACTCCGCTTGGTTTGGGACTAGATGGCGTTTGTTTTTAGATGACCGAAACATTTATTTATTATCAGAAGAATTTTTTTCTTTGTTCGCTTGAACGCGCTAATCTCAGGAACTACTGGTCCGATTTGAAAAATTCATATCCTTATTTTTCTCTACAATATTTTGTTCAATCCCAGAGCCCCCTCCTAGAACGATTCAAGTTCCTTAATGACACACATAAAAAATGTCTAAGGTCATCTGAGGATTTGAGACTGGAGATGCCTCAGCATTCCACAAAATTTTACGACCAGTCTTTCACTGTTCCAGCTGTACGCTTGTGGAATGCACTGCCGGTAAACATTAGGCAAGAGCAAACAATAAATGCATTCAAAAAAATAAATGAACATTATGCATCTTAATTAGGATGGTCATTAATGCTGTGAATATTTTTATTTATTTATTTTATTTTTATACGTGATTTAGTTAAGCATTTTGGTATGTATGTGTACATGTGTTTGTATGTATGTATATATATATATATATATATGTTTGTAGTTCGTATTATTCATTAGCATATAATAAATTCAAAACTCATTGCACCGACAACTACCACTGTCTCTCCTATACATTTCGATCCATCCTAAGGTTGCCTGGAAGAGATTGCTTTAGGCAATAAGGCCGCCCTTTGTACACCCCATCTCACATTTTATGTACTCTCTTCCAACTGTAATATTATTATGTGCAAATAAGAGTTTTCTATCTATCTAAGTATTTTTCTCAGTGTCATAACCCCTTTTCATCCATTTGTCGTAAAACCTCTTAACCTACCTTTAAAAAGTCTTCAATAATATAAGTAAATCCGCTTGTAAACCCCAATAACATATATTTATATACTTGCTACAAATGGTTGTTAAGCAAAACGCTGTTATTTTACATAATTGGCCGTAGTTCAACAAATTGTGCAGTAACTAATAATATATTACTTATATTGTGTTGACTATGGTTCGGTGGTTTGACGGCCATATTGAAATATAGCTCTCAAAGGCCCAATGTGTGGGGTGTGGCACCATGGTGTGGGTCACCTGGCTGTATTGATGTATTGTCTGCAATTGCAATGAGTATGGTGACTTTTCTCGAGTTCATGCTTTCCATCAGGCAGATTAGAGCAGATTTGGTAGGCCACAAAAAATATTGGCAGTCTTAAGGACTGCCGATAGAAGGGGAAACTTATAACTTAAAATTTTATTTATAAAATGAATTTGTAAAATTGGGTATTTCATAATGTTTAAATCAAAATCAGAGCGCACGTGCGATCAAAATCAAGAGGCGTTCATAGCCTACTTGCACTCGGTGATTGGAAGCAATCACCGAGGGTAAGTAATGACGGCGCGGTGAGTACCTAAATGGGTGACCGCTGGTGCTATGTTACCATGAGCGTCTCCGTGATTCGGAGGTCGCGTTAAGCAGTCGGTTCCGGTTGTTATCATAGGATAACAGTCGTGAAGCTTAGTTGGAGGCTTTTGGGCGGCTTAAAAACATCCAACGGCAAGATTACGTAGCCACATCGTTGTCTTGCTATTTCCCAACCCGCCCTTGGCCAGCGTGGTGACGTATAGCCTTAACCCTCTCCTGAGAGGAGTCCCGAGCCCAGCAATAGGACATTATAGGTTGTTGATTGAAATCAAAAGCATCAACATCATTATGATGTCGTTGACGCGAACCCATAAAATTTTCTCGTACATAAAGTGTCGTCTCGTGTCGGTGAAGGAGAGACGCGGCGACGGTGACACGAACTCACAAGATTTTCTCCTTTCAATGAGTGCTCAATACGGCCTAAGAAATTTTGTGACGTCAGCCTGTCAGTGACGATGACGGTGAGTCAGTGACGCGAACTCATAAGATTTCCCCTACCAAAATTTGATTTTTGTTCAACTAAAAAGTGTTCAACGCGCTTTAAGAAGTTTTCAGTTCAAAAACAATATGAAAAAGTCGCAAAAATCTAAAAACAGATAGCTCATAGTTTTATAAGGTTTGGGAGTATTTTTTGGATTATAAGTAATTCACTGTTCATAGACACAAATGGGAAACGGACACAAACAACACAAATTTAACTTACAACAACAATTTGCAGATCCCAAAAAGTAATATCATATGTGGGGTTTGGACCAACAACACTCAGCGCAGTAGAAAACGGGGTGACAACAGTTTTGGACACCAACGCCATCCGTACAGTGCATTAAGTATGCTAACAGGATTTAATGCCCGCAGATTAATTATTAAGTACAAGTCTTTTTTTTTTTTAAAAGACAGCTCCCGCATTATGCATATACATTCCTGTGTCGCGGGGGACTTTACAAACATACATGAAACAGACACAAAGTACATCTAGACTTAGAACATCAATTTATGGATCACACAAAGTGTCGTCCCATGTAGGATTTTGAACCCACAACACTTGGCGCAGTAGGAAGTGGTGTGGCGACCACTGAAACCACTAGGCTAATCGTGTAGTCAATGATTTTACTCTACCTGATAGAAAGCATGAATACAATTCAACAATGCAGCATGATTACACACAGTTTGGCGGTCTCCATTGAGCCTCCTGTCACGCACTCACCAACGAAACTTGACAGCTTTAAGTTGAGCTTCTGTGAGAGAGTATTACTACCCCGGTCGAGTCGGCCCGACCGTGCTGAAGTCAGCGTGCCTCTACCCCCTTGTAAGCTTCAACTTTACAATGACTATCGCTATCTATGACTGTTTATTTCACTTTATAATATTTTATCGTATCATGGCTACCCTATCCGCTTTGCTAAGCCAACAACAACACATCTCCATTATTCATGTCATCCATTACGTGTATGACTTCACAACTACAAATTCACTTCAGTATTATTATTTTTTTATTTATTTTTATATTTAAGCTGCCAAAATGACTCTGCCCTGCCTGATGGAAAGCATGAGCAGAATCCAAGAGTAGTGGTCACCATCCTCAATGCGAAAAAGAACAATGCAGCATGGTGACCCACACTATGGCGGCCTGGGGGGAAGGGGGATGGTGAGGGTGGGCCTCCGGTATCCTCACTCACTCGATGAAACACAGCGTAAGCGCTGTTTCACACCGGTTTTCTGTGAGGCCGTGGTATCACTCCGGTCGAGCCGGCCCATTCATGCCGAAGCGTGGCTCTCCCACGGTAGAAAAACTAGCTGCTCTGTTCTACTTCATATGTGTCCCTTTTTCACGAAAGCACGAGCAGAATCCAAGAGTGGTGGCCAGTATGAGGTGGCCACCACTCTTGGATCAATGTAGACAATGCAGCATGGGTACCCACACTATGGCGGCTTACTGAGATACATCATTGGACCTTTGTGTATTGCATCATATTGTAATCGACTCCTACTTAGTAGCGTACAGTCTTTATGTTTCCTCAACAAACGGTTAAACGCATTCAAAATAAAAAAAACTATTAGAACAAGCAGTTCAGGAGATTAGCGCGTCCGTACCCAAGAAACAAACTTTTCGGCTTTTTAATATTAATATCAACAGGAGCCTTTAATAGTCCACTGCTCGACATTGGTATATAATTATAAAAATATGGTTTAATATTAGTATAGGTTAGTTGATAGTTTTGATGCTATTTATTACAAATTAGTTTTGCATCATAACCGAAGAATGTCTGTGGGTTGATAAAAGTTTAAACATAAAAAATGGCACATTGCTGCCATACCTTACTATGGCACATTGTGGTCAACGGATAAGAAATGAGGAATGAATCAAAGCAAACAGATACAAACAATCTTCAGAGTGAGGTGTATAACATGTCAAAATGTGAGCTAAATATTCGTAGAACTTATTGTCTTTACGAAGCTTACACAAACCAATATCTAAAATCTTTAAATGAGTAATTCTTGTATATATTAATCTGAATCTGAGGGAGAGCCACGCTTCGGCATGAATGGGCCGGCTCGACCGGAGTGATACCACGGCCTCACAGAAGACCGGTGTGAAACAGCGCTTACACTGTGTTTCATCGAGCGAGTGAGGATACCGGAGGCCCATACCCCAATCCAACGCCCCCTATTCCCCTCACCATCCCCTTTCCCCCCAGGCCGCCATAGTGTGGGTCACCATACTGCATTGTTCTTTTTCGCATTGTGGATGGTGACTACCACTCTTGGATTCTGCTCATGCTTTCCATCAGGCAGGGCAGAGTCATTTTGGCAGCTTAAATATAAAAAAAAAAAAAGTTTCGTGAAAATTGGTTCAGCTATTACAGACATTAGGCGGAACAAACAGATACTAAAACAGACAGTGTTCTTTGATATACATTTAGTGAAAGATTGTTAATTTGCAATTACAGACAGACACAATTTTTATTTATTTGTAATAAATTATCTTCAGGCTTATTGAAACTCATATATAACTAATATATGAGTGTCAATAAGCCTGAAGAATTTTTTTTAAGGGATAGTGGATAGTCGACGGGTCGCCTGATGGCAAGCGATTACCGCCGATATAACAATGTATTTTGCTACGATACGACAGGCTTGTTACTCTGGTGATTAGTAAATCTGACTGATACTCCAGAGGTCAGAGTTCGATTCTCATTGTGATCATTTGTTCTGTGTTTTGGGTGTAATTTATGTATAATAATATGTATATATACATCTATACAAATAAATAAAATTGGAGTGTCTGTTTGAATAAGATAACAGCTTTTTACTAAATGCATATGTATGTATACACAATACGTAAATCAAAATTTATTTTTACAATTTTTGTCTGTCTGTTGTTCCGTCTAATCTTTGGAATGGCTCTAACGTTTTGACGGAAGTTTCACTGGCAGATAACTGATCTTATAAGGAATAACTCAGGCTACTTTTTTAGACTAGCTTTGCCTCCCAGTGTTACCCGCGTTTGAAAAGGTAACACCGCAGGATTCAGCTAGTATACGAGTATGTTTATTAGTAGTCTAGTTCTCATAGTAGCTTAGATCCGTAGCCAAGTTGTCATTCTACAAACACAAACATTATTAGAACACTAACAAATATATAGAAGTGACGTCATCTCACTAAGTCACGAAGTCAAAGCAAAATATTAGCCAGTAATACAAGAGAATAGAGACGTTAGCGGTTGTCGAAAGAGATACGACGAGAGATTATCGTATCTTGGCCTGGACGTTGCTTAGTTTGGTAGACAGCTGCTAGCCGTTTTCTCTCACGGTATTATTTTATATAGCATGATATGTAGGGTATATTTTTTAAACTACTCTCGCATTAAAATATATAGACATTCTGTGTCGTGGAGGAATTTACAAACATACATAAAACGGACACAAAAAACACCCAGACTCAGTGTTATTCATGTAGGATTTTTAACCTACAACACTTGGAGAAAGCGGCATGGCCAAAGCTTAAACCACTACGCCAGCTGTGCCAATTCAAAGGTATCTAGTCACTTTTAAGTGAAAGTTTTTATTAGCTATAACTAAAAAAAAAATACCGAAAAATATGGTAATTAATTTAATTAAGTTGCTAAGTAATTTAATTAAATATCTGTAAGGCTACGTAATCGTAAATTCAATCTAAACTAAAATTCATATTACGCAAAAAAATATTCAAAATTCAACATGGCCGCTCTTGACAACTGTCATATTTCCCGCGCAAGTAGGTAGCCATTTTCAATTTTGGGCTCACCCGAGTTTAAATAGATTAGTGTGCCAACACGCTTGCGATTAGTCGCACATGCGATAGTCGGATAATAAAATGGGGTTGGTTTAATTTTCATATCATACAGAGGGGTGCAATAATGAGTGCATTTGATCATAGTTATGATTTTATTAAATTTATAACAGTCAGTAGGAACCGTTCGTGACTGCAATAATTATTTCATACCGAGTCGTTAATAAAGAAATAAAAGTGTATTAATATTATTTCTTTTTTTATTGTTTATTTAGCTTTTGTTGCACAATGACTTATGCTCGCAGTTTCGCAGTATGTCCGTCTAAAAGCTCCAAAGCTCTACCTCTATACTGAAATTCATACTAACTGGGTAAGCAGTTTAGCCGTGAAAGCGTAACAGACAAGGTCACAGGTTACTTTTGAATTATAATATTTGTATGAATAGTACCAGACGGTAAGTGAGTACCACCGCGCGTGCAACTCAATAGTTACAATTACTATGCTTTGTTTTTCCCCCTACTATTAGTTGAGGAGAGGTTTAGTCTCCCGTAATCTCTACACTCGGTAATAAGCAACGAACAATTTGCTTGACATCACACCTTCACGTGAATGGCTCTCCAAGATTATTAAATCGAGGAATATTATCGATAGCATTGAAACATAAAATAATATTCTAATCGAGGTTTACGGTTACGGTATAATCGTTGGAAATTTGATTGAAACGACACGATTCAGCGGTTATGATACATCATCAACAACCCATAATGTCCCACTGCTGGGCTCGGGTCTCCTCTCAGGAGAGGGTTAAGGCCATACGTCCCCACGCTGGCCAAGTGCGGGTTGGGGACTGGCAAGACAACGTTGTGGCTACATAATCTTACCGTTGGATGTTTTTAAGCCCCCCGAAGGCCTCCAACTAAGCTTCACGACTGTTATCCTATGATAACAACCGGGACCGACTGCTTAACGTCTCCGAATCACGGAGACGCTCATGGTAACATGCCACCAGCGGCCATCCAGGTACTGACCGCGCAGTCGTTGCTTGCCCTCGCTGATTGTTTCTAATCACCAAGTGCAACTGGGCTATGAGCGCCTTACTGCTTTGGGTTATGATACAATTACAATAATTTTAAACATTAGCTTTTACCGAAGTTTCTTTTTTGTTACTAATTTATTCGATATGTACTTAGTGTATTGACTGCCTCCGTGAATAGTTACAACATAAGAGACTGTTGCGCTTGAGGTCAAATCTTTGTATGATCTCCAAATATTTTTTTATGTATTTCACTGCCCAGATAATCCTCCTTTACCTGATGGAAAGCATAAGCAGAGTCCAAGAGAGGTGGTCGCCACACTCATTGCGCATACAAGAAATGCAACAATATAGTATAGTGACCCATATTTTAGCAGCTTAGTGATACTGCTGCATCATTGGGCCTCCGGTCTCGCACTCACCAACGAAACACGACAGCACGAACGCTGTCATTTTACGTTGATCTTCTATGCGAGGGTAGTACCGGTCGAGCTGGACATCAGCGGGGCTCTACTTCCCAGTACTTCTCGGAGTTTGGGTGTTTTCTATGTATAATATGTATGTATTTACAAAAAGAAATCACGTATGTATTTATATCAGTTGTCTAGTATCCATAATGCACGCACAGCTTAGTTTGGGACTAAATAGCTTTATGTGTTATATGTTCGAAACCGACACAGGGGCCTGAGAAGTTTTGGCCAAACGATATTTTTTTTTAATGTTTTATTTTTCTACTCTTTGAACTCTACACACTTCTCACAGCGATTCACTAGCTATAACCATGGTTTCTCTTTATAAAGTAAAAATCCTTCGTCTCCTAAAATCACTTGTTTTTATGTTGAGTACAAATTTCAGGCCCCTTAGTATATTCTATTAGATCCTAGGGCTCAACGGAATACATCGTTCAATTCTTTTACCGTGGGAGAGCCACGCTTTGGCATGCATAGGCCGACTCGACCAGGGTGATACCACGGCCTCACAGAAAACCGGTGTGAAACAGCGCCTGCGCTGTGTTTCATCGAATGAGTGAGGATAGCAGAGGCCCATAATCCAACCCTTCCCCTAATCCCCCTACCCATCCCCCAAGGCCGGCAACGCAATTGTAACGCCTCTGGTGTTGCGGGTGTCCATGGGCGGCGGTAATCGCTTACCATCAGGCGATACGTCTGCTCGTTTGCCCCAAATTACATTTTAAAAAACTAGAGAACCTAACCACGTGACGTCTTGTCATGGCTTTAGTCGTATGTGTACAGTCGCCCTTATATCTTTAAATTCCATAGAGAACAGTCATTTAATTATAATACTTTTGTATTATTATTAAATATGATTCCAAATTTAAACAGCGAATTTTCGTATTACGAATTTACTTCAACCTAAAAACAACTTTCACTCAATGACTTAAGATTTAATTTTAATTACTAAGCAGTTTTTTAATTTAAATTTAATCATTAAATATATACAATATACCTTATTGCACATATGTCAAGGTTGAATTTCATTTGAATATTAATTTTATTTAATATAAGTACCTGTAAAATTTGCGTGTTAATTTGTTGCTATGCCTTGTTTGTAAATGCTTGTTAAAGACAGGGACGGACTCGGGTAGGACCTAAAATCTAGAATGATTTTTTTCATAGTCATTTTTAATATACCTAAACACTCCAATTCTGGGGCAAAGTGTGAAAGGACCTCAATGCACTTGTGGATTTAAAGCCACCAATACTAATGTTATAAATTCGAAAGTAACTCTGTATGTCTGTCTGTCTATTACGTTTTCATACCTAAACCACTGCACCAATTTGAATGAAATTTGGTATGGAGATACTTTGATTCTTGAGGAAGGACATAGGCTACTTTTTACTGCGATAACCAACATACACCCGGCGGCGCCCCGGGCAGGAACTAGTATGAATTAATAAAGGTAAATATCGACTGTTTTCAAAAAATATCTTAATAAATTAATCAACAAAACATACATTAAAACAAGCAAACCCGTGGCCATAAGCTAGTACTTAATCTATGTACATTTATGTATTTTATATGAACGGAGTCTATAAATCGTTGTATGATGTCGGACAACGCCGGGAGGCGGTACATTAGGGCTATTGTGGTTGCACCTGGCTGCTCCCATTGGAATAGGGCGACCGTAATATAAGAAATAACTTGGGATTTTTCCTCCTTTAATTTTATACACTAATCCTGATGGTTGCTAATGACATTTTGAAAGCTGTCAAAATATATGCTAATCTGTACTAAGTCTTCTTTGTACTTTTTTAAAAAGACAACTCCCACTTTAAGTGTATGTCCTGTGGTGGAGGTTTTACGAACATACATAAAAATCAAATATGCTCAATGCTCAAATAATTTGTGAATTACACAAAGTGTTGTTGTGCAGTCAAATATTGGTACGAAGTTAAAGTTACGAGTGCTTTATGAAGCTTGAAGCTTTGCATCCAAGAAGAAGAGAGTACACCCCATACTACAAGAACCAGGAGAGTGTCAAAGAAAGCTACAATGAGCTCAAAACTCAAAGTTTAAGGTCGCAAGGTACTTTTTGCCTTGCCACCAACGATCACCAACATCATCGGTTTTTAATAGTCAATTGTGGGACTTAGCGTCTCCTTTGAAAGAAGGTTTTGGTCACCATGATGGCCAGACGGGTAGGGATAGGATTTGTGTCAAGTTTTCCGTCTCTTTTTATCGCTGTTGTCCTATGTATATTGCTCCCTCAGTCGCACTCTTTGTATTCTTAAACTGTCGACTCACGAACGTGTTTTCGTAGGTCTGGTTCCTTCTGCGAGGTGCACGTATCTTCAATGAACTTCATTACTCTGTACAGTATGACTTGTTCTGTACTAACCCGATCACGGTGAAGCAGCTTTTATCGAGATCTTAATGTAGGTGTTGAATGCGATGCTCAAACTGATAGTTTAAATAAAATGTGACATGTTTTGTGAGCATAAACCAGAGAAGAGGATGTGTTTTTGTTGTTTCATTACCACTTTATTTTATTTATAATTTTGTTTCTTTTCTTTTGGTTTTCTTTTATATTCGCGTATATTTTTTTTTCTTTAGTAATGTATCTGTATCTATAAATACATATCATGTAAGTCCATAACCTGATACTAGACCAGTGTAATATATTCTTACCTATATATGGAGACTTGTTGTTAGCAATCACATATTTGAATTGACCGCTATTATGTTTATTACTCTGTAAGCCGCTCATAGCTCAGTTGCACTCGGTGATTGGAAACCATCACCAGGATAAGCAACGATGGTGCGGTCAGTACCTGGAGCGGTGGCCGCTGGTGCCATGTTACCATGAGCGTCTCCGTGATTCGGAGGTCACGTTAGGCAGTCGGTCCCGATTGTTAACATAGGATAACAGTCGTGAAGCTTAGAGGCCTTTGGGCGGCTTAAAACATCCAACGTAAAGATACGTAGCCGCAAAGTCGTATTGCCTAACGTGGGGAGTTATGACCTTAACCCTCTCCCGAGCCCAGTATCTTCAAAAATAAATAAATAAATCGAAACAAATATCTAATACAAAAATCCCTTTTAAATATCCTACCCAAATTCTCACAATCATAGTCACCCTAAGTCACCCCTAAATGGGGTACCTACATTGTGTAATCTGTGGAACATTTTTCTTAATCTATTTCGTCGGATTTCGGGGCGCGTTTGTAATAACCATCATTATATTGTAGCCATGTTTTCTGACATCCAAACATCATTTCCTAAGGGGTGAACGCTCATTTCTATCTAGATACTTATTAGCTGCGTCCCGTGGTGTTACTTTGCTTATCATATGGGAATACTTAATTTTTTCGGGTTAAAATGTTGCCAATGTTTTTTTTTATGTATCAAATAGTGGGCCAACGAACAGACGTATCGCCTGGTGGTAAGCTATTATCGCCGACCATAGACGCTTGTAACACCAGACGTGTCGCAAATGCGTTGCTGCCTTTGTGGGATCGGGAGGGGGATGGGGAAAGTGTTGGGCCTTGGGTATGGGCCTCCGGTATCCTCACTAACTCGGTAGTTATACTACAAATGCTCTTTCATAATGGTTCTCTGTGAGATCGTGGTATCACTCCGGTCGAGCCGGCCCATTTGTGCCAAAGCGTGGCTCTCCCTCCATAGCTGTGAATATAAGACACCTGTGAATATAAGACAGATGTAAAGATAAAGTTAGCTGTTTTTTTACATTTTAAAGAGACAAAAAAATATACATATACATTTTTAAAAAAGGAAAAATGTCGCTTAATTTACACGAAAAGTAGTCTATATAATATTCTGATGTAAAAGATGTATAATAATATATTACCTACAGTAAAGTTTCGTCAAAATCTGTTCGGTAGTTTTTGCGCGAAAGAATAACAAAGATCCGTACTTCCTGACTAGCTCTTGCATTTATAATATTGGTAAGATTAAGTTCGTAATGAATTGTTTTCCATTCAACAAATTTTTATATTTTTTTCATTTTTTTTTCATCTTTTTTTCCAAATCCACTCATTAATGACAAAGTTTTGCATTAACTAACATAAAAATTTAAACAAACATCTGTATTTGCAAATCTTCCATCACTTTCTTTTCTTAAACTCTTAATAAGGTCTGCTACTTTTCAAATACGTTACAATTTTGAGGATTAAATAAAATATTATGGAAAGTAGGTAAAGTTGAAATTCTTCTCCAAGACTTGGCTGGGCACAGATATATATGAAAGACTCAATTTCTCTATTGTAATATACATACCTTCGTGATAACTCACATTACTCTTTCTATTGTATAATACGTTGCATAATTTAAAGGATAAAAGCACACTAAAACAAAAAACGACTTCACTTTATACTTTAGTATAAATCGGAATTCCTTTACCGTTAAAAGTACTACACAAATTTTTACCGGGAACGCAAAATGATTACTTTTAAATCCCCAGTTCAAAAACAGCTTGAATCAAAATACGACGACAAAATATAAATATATGGCTGTACACAAAAATAATATTATAATTTTCAACTGCGCGGAATACATAAAAAACGTACTTGGGACAAAAGCATAAACAATTTATTCAACCAAAAATATGAGGCGATTAATACATTATTGACATGTCTATCCTTTTCTTACACATACGTTGGTCCTTTTTTAAGGTCGTTTTCGAAATTCGAACACCACGAATGCATGAAATTAGTACCGCTCTTTCTTTGATTTGAATTTTATATATTTTTTTTAAGGACGACGCCATATTGGAGGATTTTTTTTTAATTGACTACGTTCTGAAACATACGTTTTCGGATTTTATCGTTTAGACGGTAGTGTCATTTGGGTTGATTACTTATATCTACAGGAGGCGTGTTAATTGAGAAAGATAATTTAAATGTTACTTTCATTTATTTTCTTAGACCACCTTTCTTTTTTTATGGTATATAGGCAAACGAGCAGACGGATCACCTGATAGTAATCGATTTCCGCCGCCCTTGGTGAACCGTAACACCAGAGGCATCATCATTGCCGGCCATTAAAGAAGGAGTACTCTCTTTTCTTGAAAGTTTGAAATTCGTAATGGTTCGGTAATACCGCAGGCGGCAATTCATTCCACAGTTTTGCCGTGCGAGGCAGTAAGTTTCTAGAAAAGCGCACAATTTGCTATCACTCAAAATGTCGCAACTTAATAATATTTTATAACATTACTAGTTGCTGCCCGAGGCTCCGCCTGCGTATATGTCGGCTATCGCGGTAAATAGTAGCCTTTGTATTATTCTGATGTATCAGCTTTGTTACTGTAAAGTTTCATCCAAATACATTGAGTAGTTTTTACGTGAAGAGTAATAAACATCCATACTTACAATCTTTCGCTTTATAATATTAGTAGGATACTAAGCCTTATAAAATTGAAAAACATTCACTTTAGAATGCAAATGTATGTCTTTTACGAAACTAAAAGAAATATGATAACTTTTGACTTATGTATATAAGCAAAAATTCATCATATTTCTTTTAAGGTGCAAAAATAAACCGCTTAACACTCGTGTTGGAGAATCATGTATTTCTGATAATAGAATAACAATCTGCTTATAAAATACTTAGAAAACCTCCGAAATATAGAAATCCTCATTGAATAAGGTATATAACTCGACCACATCTCACAAACGACTTTCTGAACACAAACCAGACAGAGCCTGTGCGGTGTAGGCTGCCGATTAACGTTCCTAGTTATATATTAATTTCTTAATAAATACACACATATTATAGATAAATCACAACCAGACGCAAGCAACGCTTACTTAAATTACTTACTACGCTGAACGACTACCATCAGACCTTCAGAACCTAAGTACTCCAGAATATCAAAATTCTGTAGAGAGAATGTGCTCGGAAAACATACGTGGGCTGTTCCAAAAATTGTCAGTGAAATGAAAATTAATTAGGATATAAAAAAAACAAGTTTATTCACAGCTTTTTTTTATAATTAAATATTCCCTCCAATCCCAATGCCTTTGTGTATTCTGGTGAACCACCAGAAAACATTTAAAAAACGTGTCTTGCGGGAGGTCCAAAAATAACCACTGAAATTCTTCGACAGTCTCGTCTAATTTCTCTGGGCCACGTTTAAATTCAGGAAATCAATAAGTAATTGTTGCTAACGCAGAAGCAGGCTCTCCAAAAGCAGCTTGTAAATTTTTTCGAGATGCCTTGAAGTTTAACTCTCGTTTGTAATCACAGAAAATAATCTCACGAAAAGCTTACCGCGAGACATACGTTGTTGCAAACAAATGACATGATGAGTGACAGATTATCTTTAAACATATTCAAAAAACTAAACACACCACACATAGGTGGCCAGTGATGTTCACAAAGGAGGTTTGTGTTGAAATTAGCCTTCAATCCAATATAGTTTCATGGAAAAAAATATTGTATTTATTCTGTGGCTATCAGTTTTCGGAACTACCTAGGTACAACATACATCTATTTCTAAGCAACAACAACCTGTATATTACCACCTGACGTTCAGAAATCCTTATTTTCCCAAAATTCTGTTATTAAGTTTTTGTATTACCGACAGCCGGCACATGGGGCTCTGTATTTTTTTATGGTGCCGCTATCCCCACGATACCAAATATTTCATTATTAATTGGTTTCAAGACGAACACCCTACGCGTAGATAGGAATCTTCAGTTTTATAGTTCTATAATATGCTTTCCAAGTTTGTTTAAAACTTCAAGTTATTTATTTTTAATTAAAAAACTAGATGAAATGTATCGCTTCACTATGGTTTCTATTGCCTGTCATTTGAAAAAAGTTAGCTGTCAGAAATTGTGGTTGAATAATCTACTCACAATTGAACATTGTTTTTTGATGGTTAAAACTGTTACGAATTGTTTTATTAATAACTGTAAATTAACTCTTTTGTATTTAGTTTTAATAATAAAAAAACGGGCAGGCACAGGCGTGTCGAAATACTCAAACAACGCAGACCTATAATCCTATTTACGTAAAACATAGGCAGCATATTCCTGTTTAGATTTTTACGGTCACAATAATTTATTTCGCTAAATCATATGTACTCAACATAATACATAATTACCGTTTCTATTTTATATATTTATTTTACAAATGTCAAAGTGACATTGAAAATGAACAAGTTGACAGTGAGACACGATGACAGGCCTTGTCAGGAATAGACCATTGGTTACCTGTTGTAATTAGACTTGACAGTCTTGTTGCAATCCCTTATTTATTTAATAGGTGGCAAAAGAGCATACGTATTGCTTGATGTTAAGCGATTACCGCCACCCATGGACACCTGCATCACCATAGGCGTCAGAAGTGCGTTGCATCACTCCGGTCGAACCGACCCATTTATCGTGCGTGGCTCTCCCACGACACAGTAACCCATGATGATAAGCCTTGTAAGTAGAATTTGACGCTGGATACCTATGCTAATATGACTTGATAATAGTATAATACTTAAATGTTTATATTAAAATAAATTCTAATATTATAAATTCAAAAGTAATTCAAACTGTCTTTTCATGTGTCTGCCGTAAGCCGCTTCTTTAAATTCAATGAAATTTCCCTTGGAAATACTTTGATTTTTGATGAACCAAAGCTACTATTTCCCACGAAAACCGACAAAGGCGAAGATAGAACTAGGCAATATCTAGTCATAAATAAATTTAAACTATTTATTTTTATTTATTTACACTAAACCTAATACAAAATGCATTCACAGCACACGTATATATACATTATACCAATAGGTATGTTACTTAAGTATTTTAGCCTACTATTATTTTAAATATATTCAGTTATACTCGTGTTAGCAAAATGTTAGTCGTTTACACATTTTGTCTACAATCTTCTATTAAACGAATGCATCGATAACCACAAAGAAATTAGAATATTCAAGTAACAAAAAAATAAGCAAACTTTATCTCAAGATACATAGTATTAAATAAAGTCGATTCCGTTGTCTGTTTGCTTAGATCTTTTAACTACTCATCGGATTTTAATGCAGTTTTCAGCAATAGATAGAGTAACTTATGAGAAAGGTATATATGTGTAATACATGCATATTATCCAAGAGAAAGTCCGAGAATTTCAAAGACTTTGTGAGAAACCGGACCGGATCGCTAGTATAGTAATAATATTACGAATAATAACTTCATTCCTACTAATATTATCTGTATGTTGCTACTGTATTACTTTAAAAGCATACAACTTGCGTGTAAAGTAAATACCAACCATTTATCAGTGGAACACGATAACCGCAATCACCATTCGTTATAAAACAACATACACGAAAGCATTAAAATGACGCCATTTTCATACGAGGTACATACATTTGCTAATTATTCCTTCGCGCTTAGTTAATTTTGTTAATTAACAATTACAATAATTAAGAGGTGTGCGAAACTTATCACATAAACTACTTTTTAGAATAAAACTGGAGTAAAAACAACACTTACGAAAAAACAAGTGGTCTATGGCACGTAACTCATAAAAACTATATTATAACTAGGCCGTATAGCTGCTTCCCAAGCCATTTAGTACGGAAACATGGAAGGACGAATGAAATTAAGTTTTTAACTCGGTTTCTGAACGAATCAAGATGGCCGCGCCGAAATTGTGTTTTTTGTTCCCGCTATAATTATAGTGGGGCTTGTTACGACTCAGAGCTGCTACAAGGGTGTGAATTTTTGTTAATATTTTATACATTTTGACGTGATAGAGAATTATTTTATCAAGTTAATTAAAGTTGGTTGGAGTAGACTTTCGTGAGTCGTGTTAAAACAGAATATTGTAAAATATTGGTTTCAGAAAACGTAAAATTGTTTTTAATTACCTACGTAATTGTATTTCATAGGTAAGGTCTAAATAGTCTTGTTTCCTTGCATATAACCACCTCGTTGGTGTAGCGATTAGCGAATACGACTACCAATCTAAAGATATCGAGCTCGATTCCCGGATCAAAATAAAAAAGTTTCGTTAACTTTTTCTGATTATTAAAAATTCTTTAAAACAGGCCACATTTTTAAAGTTAAATTGTAAAAAACCATTAAACCGTCGGTCCTGGCTGTCATGAACATCTATGGTAATAGTTAATGGGAAGTCAATGCCCTCAATTAAACTGACAATTGCCTTTACTTGAGTATTAACAATTTATCTGTACATGAGCATATGTTTTACATTTTAACATTTAAAGATTTAAATATTGTATTATTTTCATAAAACAATTCCTAATTTTACCTTCAACATTACCACACAAATTATTAAAAGTAATTAATACTTTCTTTATTGCATTTGAGAAACGAAAGAGCAAACGTGAGAATATTCTTATTCAAGAGCTGCACATAGTTTTGTTGATTGTGTGATAATTATTGCAGTTTCTCATAATTTCATCTTAATAACTATATATTTAAACCATGACAAGGGTGTGAAATGGAAATGGTAGAGTCACACTTCGGGTGAGAGTGACAGCGTTCATGGTATCGTTTTCCATTGGTGAATGCGAGTCTCCGGTCCAATGATGCAGAAGCATCGCAATAGGCCGCTAAAGAGTAGGTCACCATGCTGCATTGTTGCACTATCTACATTCGCAATGAGTATGGTGACTCTTGGAGACTCTTGGATTCTGCTCATAGTTTCCATGAAGCCGAGGAAAGTCACTTTGGCAGGTTCATATAGAATGACACTACCACATTATAGAATGACACTACCACATGGTGGATTCTCCTGATGGGTTACAAATATAAATATTTTTTTTCGGACATCTAACACACAACGCTATCAGTCCCAAACTAAGCGAAACTTATATTATTGGTACTGGACAACTTATATGAATACAAAAACACTTATTTTTGTAAATACATACATTTTTTGTAAACATATACATAGAAAACACCCAAACTCCGAAACAAATATTTGCAAATCTTACAAACATTTGGTCCGACCCAGGATTCGAACCCGAGACCTAATGGACAGAAGTCGCGTATGCTACCACTGCGCCACCGAGGCAGTTTATATTTCAGTTTATATTATATACCGCGGCACCGACGGCTTAACGTGCTCTCCGAGGCACGGGCACCACACCGCCATCTTCCATACTCCGGGCTGCCATTAGGAATTTCTTGTAAGAAAAACCCAACAGTAATCCGACCCGGGAATCGAACCCGAGACCTCTTGATCTGCAGTACCTATGTATATTTTTTCCTTCTATTCTCTATTTTCATCATCAACAGCTTTTACGATTCACTGCTATATATAAATCTCTAATGACAAAAGGGGTTCTCTTTTACCATTCTGATTTGATACCACGTTGGCTGGTTGGTATATCATTTTTTTAATGCTGGCGATGAGTTTCGCACTATATCCTCCGTGGGGAAATGAAGGGTGTGTGTGGGACTCTCGGAAGACCGATCTACCCACTAAACCCCGCAGCGGCCTACCTCCAGGCCTACCAGAAACGAATCAGCGGCTTCTGGAGTTCTCCCTGCCGTACTTCACTACTGAGGTGCCCAGGGTGACTATGGCAACCCCCAAGATAAGACGCTGTCATGCCTCACACCGCTCTACGCAGTAAGAGGCGGAAGACCAACCCGACTAAGGCGACACCCTCGGCTGCACCGGGATGTGACCAGTCCCGGGTCATTTGCAGCGGTCACATTTCACCAAGATGTGGCTGTAACGACCCTTAGACGACGATTGGTTGGTATACCTACCTAAGGTTAGCGTCAAGTGTTCCATCTCTTCGCAGTGCTGTTGTCCTGGTAGTTTGCTATCTTAGTCGGCTCTTGCGACACCCATAGAATGAATAGGGGTGAGGACACCCCGTATTCTTAATCCGTCACTACATGGTATATTTTTTACGAAATTTTTATATAAGCTGAGCCCCTCGTTGTTACCCGCGGTACAATAACAAATGTGTGTTGCACCGCGGGGTCTAAAAAAAGTAATCTAAGTTATTCCTTATATCATCAGCTTTATTCTTCTGAAAGTCCTGTCAAAATCGGTCCAGTAGTTCAAGAGTTTACCTGGAACAAACAGGCAGAGGGACAGACAGAAAAAAAAAATCCTTTTTTGACGTAAGTACCGAATAATACTTTCATATATACTTAATAAAAACTGTTAATATGAAATTACAAACAGACTCTTCAATTTTACTTATATATTTAGATAGACGATATATGTTTTTCCAAAATAGATATTATGCGTATTAATATTTCTAAAAATAACAATCTTTTAGTAACAAAAACTACTATTTATCTTAAAGAAGTTCTATAAATATTGTGCAAATCAAAAATTAACACACGACCAATATTAATAACATATCGACTGCGTTACATCTAAACTACTAAGAAAAACAAATACACGAAATAAAAAAATAATATTAAGACAGCATTTCGTTATTAGATAATAAAAAAAAGTAAAAATAACATTTTTATGAAAACTTTAGCAATAAATTTCAATGTTTTGACAACCCTGATTTTAGACACATTACAACTTGTATGTGTGTATGCAAAGAATCAACTACGCAAGGTTCCGTATCTAAAAAGATAAAATAATTTGTTTGTCCGCACGTGCATATCGAACCAGCGATTCTGATTGTAATAATGTTGAAATTAAAAAAAATTGTTACCGAAATTATTGTGGCAATTGTTCTGAAACAAATTGCTTGAATTTGATGAAGCTAGTTCAGGGGTTAAAATTAATAAAACCGGAACCTTGAACCCTTAGGTGTTTTGAAACAAAATTGGTGTACTTATTTAGTAAAAATAGGTACCTATAATTTTCTAGTTTCAAACTAGACAATTATATATCTACAAATAATATTGGTGTCAGACGCCAAATTTATCAGATCATCAATCAATCAATCAACAACCAATAATGTCCCACTGCTGGGCTCGGGTCTCCTCTCAGGAGAGGGTTAAGGCTATACTACCCACACTGGCCAAGTGCGGGTTGGGGACTTAACTGATGACCGCCTCAATGACTCATAGTATGCGAGTACTGTGCTTGAGGTCTCGTGTTCACTTCCCGGGTCGGACTGAATGTTTGTATATTATACTAATATTTATTTCGGAATTTGGAAGCTGATGAATTTGGAAAAAAGGAGTATATATCTGTCAATATAGTTTTTTATTATACAAGCGCTGCTTAGGTCGAAGCTGGATTGCGTTGTGTGTGGAAATGTCCAAAAAAATATTCCATTTGTTTATTTCTTTAAAATTAAAATAACTATCATCATCATCATCATCAGCCTATCGCAGTCCACTGCTGGACATAGGCCTCTCCAATTTCACGCCACTTAGTTCGATCTATGGCTTCTCGCATCCAGCTCCTGCCAGCCGTCTTGCGCAAATCATCGCTCCACCTGGCTTGTGGACGTCCTACACTACGTTTGCCGAGACGCGGTCTCCACTCAAGAACTCGTTTATATACATATATATAAAGAATTATACATACAAAGAAAATAACTAATGTAAATTTATTGTTATATTATTATTTATTGTTATTAATAAGCAGAAAAATGTATCTACAGTCTAATTATAATAGTGTTTCTGCCTAGCTTGGGATAAGACGGTCACGGTATACGGTGTATCTACAAAGATGGCAGTAAATACATGAAGAAAAACGAATTTTTAAAAATTCAGATGCTCTTTAATATGTCTTTAATATCTCTTGTTTCTGCTCCAATACGTAATAATATTCTACTTACCCGCCTACTAGTCTGGCAGGTATACCTACTTATTAGAAAGGTACCTATTAAGTTTTTTTTATGTCATAATGGGCAAACGAGCAGACGTATCGCCTGATGGTAAGCGATTACCGCCGCCCATGGACACCCGTAACACCAGAGGTGTCACAAGTGCGTTGCCGACCTTTGGGGGATCGGGAAGGGAGATAGGGGGGGAGGATTGGTTTATGGGCCTCCGGTATCCTCACTCACTCAATGAAACACAGCGTAAGCGCTGTTTCACACCGGTTTTCTGTGAGGCCGTCGTATCACTCCGGTCGAGCCGGCCCATTCATGCCGAAGCGTGGCTCTCCCACGGCAAGTGCGTATTGCTGAAGTTATTTTTTCATAAAAACAATAAACTGAGAACTGATTTGTATTTTTATACAATAACACTATTTAAAAGTATGCTTCAACTCAAATGACGCTATTGGAAAGTACTTAGTCAGGACTGAAGGAGAAAACTCCTACCTAGAAAGTTTCCACTTCATGTTTATTCATTTTCAGGAGGTAACTATCACCCTCATAAATAGCAGTTCACAAAAACACCCAACGAACCCAAAAACCCCATCAAAATCTATTTATCCAAAGCCGACAATTAAAAAAACAAATCCACACGCATAAATTAATAATGCCATCCCGTAAAATTCATTACCTTTAAAAATAGAACGATATCTCCCCTCAGAAAGAGCACGAAGCATTGTTAACGAAACTTAACAAACGAACAAACTTTAAGAGCGAAAGAGACGACAATAGGTTTTGTAAGACGCGTTAATAAGAACAGGCTACGCGTCATTGGCTGATATTTCCCGCGCACAGGGCGTCGCCGTGTTCCCGCCATAAATTGAGTTGTTGACACTTTGATAATAAGGTTATGTTTTAATATTAACTCTATTTTTTTTTGCTTTTGCAAAATTATATGCTGGAGGGGAAAATAATTATTGTTATGATTCGTGTTTTAATGAGCAACGTGTGTGGTCTGTTCGTTCTCGAGTTGCGAGTTTTGCGTATAATGAAACTGTTTTGATTTGGCGCGGTCGCCATATTTAAAATCGTATAGTTGTGTAATTTATTTCGTGTTAGGGTTATTTCACGCGCTATTCTTAATTAGGTCGTTTTTAGTTTTGAACTTAATAACTTATTAGTGTTTTTAGAACATACTATAATTTAAAAAGCGTGTCATGTCATTTATTTCAAGAGTTTCAATTGAAATTTGAAAATACTTAGATCCATTGCTATTGCTGATAGTGTTGCTATGAAATAAGGATTGGTGTCGCGCGCTACGCCTTTTTTGTATACGGGATGGACAATCTCTTCGGTTTTGTGTCTACCTATATGATTTTTAGGTCTTCTCTTGCCAGTCATGTATTTTTTTATTTATGGGCCTACTTAGGAGACTCTACTCTGCATGAGGGAAAGTATAAGCAGAATCCAAGAGGTAATCAACATACTCATTGTGAATGCAGAAAATGCAGCATGGTGACCCACATCTTGGCGGCTGAATAATGCTTCTGCATCTTTTGGCCTCCGGTCTCGCACTCACCAACGAAACACAGTGTTGTGATTTAACGTTGATCTACTTTGCGAGAGTAATACTGCCCCAGTCGAATAGGCCCAACTGTGCTAAGATCAGCATAGCTCTGCCATCTTTATAGTGCCAACAGTATTCGGAAATAATCCTAATAATATTATAAACGCGAAATTTTGTATGGATGGATGTTTGTTACTCTTTCACGTAAAAACTACTCAACGGATTTGGATGAAACTTTACAGTAATATAGGTAATACATCAGAATAGTACATAGGCTACTATTTGCCGCGATAACCGACATATACGCGCGCGGAGCTGCATAAACTAATTAAGCAACAATAAGCATCTCTCTCTCTTAACTAAGCATCACACCAGGCCGCCATAGTGTGGGTCACCATGCTGCATTGTTCTTTTTCGCTTTGAGGATGGTGACCACCACTCTTGGATTCTACTCATGCTTTCCATCAGGCAGGGCAGATATTTTGGCAGTTTATACATAAAAATAATAATAATATTTTCAAAGTTTGGTTAACAGTAGGAGTAACCGTTAACGAAAGGTTTTAGCACAATTTTATTCCAAACCCTACATTAAAAATAGCATTTAGATCTCAAATTACTAATATAGTTCGTTTTAATTTATCAGTTTAAGTTTATCAGTGAGTAAAATTTCTGTAGTTCTTCCTAGCCTTTAACATTCCCAAGATTAATTGGGGTCGGCTAATAGTTTAACCGGTTTTACCTGAATATCCGTTTTTACGCGGAGCGTAATGGCATCTGACCTCCGCAACCCTGAGGGTCAACTGAATTCCAAGGTTAAACTAGTTGTCAGTAAATAAATAAATAAATATATTCAGACATTTTAACACACAACGCCATCTAGTCCCAAACTAAGCAGAGCTTGTACTATGGGTACTAGATAACTGATATTAATACGTATATACTTTTTTTTGTAAATACATACATATTATACATAGAAAACACCCAAACTCCGAAACAAATATTTGCAGATCATACAAACATTTGGTCCGACTCAGGAATCGAACCCGAGACCTCTAGCACAGCAGTCGTATTCGCAACCACTGCGCCACAGAGGCAGTCAGAGGGTACTGACTTTCCAATAATGATTGCCATAGATGCTTATGACAACTGGGCCGTGCTTAAAGTATTCTCCGAGGCACGGGCGGGAAACGACGCCATCTTACTTTATTCGCATCTTCTACTATTAAGAATTTCTTGTTAGAAAAGCCCAACAACATTTCGACCCGCGGTCGAACCCGAGACCCCTTGATCGGCAGCCTCTTACACTACCTGTTAGACCAAAGAAACAAACAAAAATGAAAATCAACATTCGACGGATAAAACCGAAAAGAAACACAAGCTGTGAATATAACGTCAGTATGGCAACATTCTCATTCGATATACTTAATTACTACGGCCAGCGAGTTCTATTGTGTTCAAATATTACATTACATTTCACGGATGGGTACATATCCAGCCGAGGCAATCGGGACCCGCGAGCTTAATAAACAGAGACTGAAATGAAACACCCAAGACTCTAGCCATAACAAACTTTGTGAGTTATAGCTTTATGAAACTTTTGTGCTTTTTTCTGATCAATACGAAAAAGTTTTCATGAATTTTAAATAAAGAAATTTTCTATGATTCTTTTCTTTTTTATGAGTAAATTGGGATTTCACAGTTTGAATTTCGAAGATTTTTTAACCGTTCTTTAAAGAGGATAGAGTCGGCCAAAACTTATTTTCTAACGAGAAACATATTGCTGTTGATGATATTGTGATGTTTAATACTTATATATTTCTAAAATACCTGTCATTTTCTTCACGAAGAGAGTTACTACGTTAATTTAAAAAAGCATCTAGTGTTCCCTTTACAAAAAAATATGTAGAGACTATACCATAGAGTACAATAAGAATATCCTAAGTATCAATTTAAAAAATACCACAATAACTTGATTCTTAACTACATCTTATATTTTACCTGTAACTCCAAAATGTATTATTACCTTACATCCATTAGGACAGACCATGGAAATCAGTTCAAAAAACTTTATGCACGTCAATGTATTATTCGAAAAATCCCGCTGTCCAACGCGTTATGCCGTAAGACCAAAGTCCAACCTCCAACAGCGTCACAAATCGCGCCAAAATATTGACGTTAAATTTGACAGGTCGTGAAAAAAACACAATTGCCTATGTCACCTGGCATTGACAATGTTGTGTTAATACCGTTGCGAATTAGCTTTTGAAACTCCTTGGACTAGAAAGCTTAATGTAAAAAAGTTGTTTTGAGGTAAACAGAATATTATCTTTATTCAAGTATTTTTGTTTTATCTTTGTTTTGGGTTTGTACTACCGGGGTGAGGGTTGCGCGTGTGAAATTTTATTGATTCTCTTTTGTGATAATTCTTTATGAAAAAAGTAATCAACAATTTATTCTTAGAATATAATTTGCCATCTGCCTAACGCCGACTATGCTGAGAGGTACAGTCGTTTTAAAAAGGGTCTATGGAAGAAGTGTATTCTGGATTGCGTGTAGTTTGTTTGTGGGACTCTTAGAAACCAACCCGTTTGGCATGGTATAGTTGGTACTTTTAAGCTTTCGTCTTTCATGACATGTTAATTATTATCACGGGCCTCTAATTTGCCTGACGTTTCGTCCAGGTTGTAAATAATTATTAGGTCGAAACTTTGTTTATAAGGACAGGCTTATGTTTAGCAGTGGACTCATTTTATGTAAGAAGTGGGACTTAGACTATAGACTATTTTGCAGAGTGAAACCACGGCCTCACAGAAAACCGGCGTGAAACAGCACCCGCGCTTTGGTTCACCGAGTGAGTGAGGACACTGAAGGTACATACCCCAATCGCTCCCCCCATCCTCCAAATGCCGGCAACGCAATTGTGACACCTCTGGTGTTGCGGATGTCCATGGGCAACGGTAATCGCTTACCATCTATTGATACATCTTCTCGTTTACACCCTACCCTATAAATAAATACCAAAGCACTAAATATTTACTCAGGTATATTCAAGTAAACATGGACGTTAATATCTAACAGCTTTACCTTACTCATGATTTCTCGCTCTGCATATTTAGTTTTATTTCTTACTTGCATATCCAATTCTTTGCCGTAAAATTTTAAAACCCAACTCGTGTAAACTACAACAACAATCAAACATCTTAGTCACAGTCGCCAACGCCAACAAACAAAAAAAAAGTCAAAACACGAAATAATCACTTTACCGCAAAAATGTACGTCAAAGTAAGTAACAAACTTAAAAGTTTGCAGTTTAAATCGACTAAAATCCTACTAAATACAAGTGGTTTTTAGTTTTTAAAACTGCACTTGTTACAAAGTAAGTAACAAACTTACTATTTGCGTCTGCATAAATAGATACTTGTGCCTTATACCAAAGACTAAAAATTTTGACAGCTGTATTTCAAACATGGGGACTTGCAACAATGGTTTCTAAGAAAAGCCACGGTGATTTTTAAATCCGATTCATTAGCAACAACCATGACTTATTAGGAGTAAGAACTCACCTTACAAATTGACAATGCGTTGCATTTGACAGAACAAACCGTATTTCCGCGTTTAAAAGGTTTTTGGACGAGATTTATTTGAGTTGTAACTTTCTTATACGATACGGAGCGAATATTAAGTAGGGTATTAGCTTTAAACCTCCTAAATGTATTTTATCTGCAAGATAATGTTATGTTATGAAACTTCGAACTATAATCATCTCTTTCTCCTTGCTTTTACTAGTTAACACTCAAAACATAAATCAACAACAAAACCTAGGAAGGAAGGAATGCATAGATGCTATACTTGAAGCACTATTCACATTTCAGCCTCTCCTTCTTTCTCATCTTCACATTATTCTCAAGTTACTATTATGCTAAATACAGCAAACCATAGACACATAGGTAATACTCAAGAGACACTAGAATTTCGATGGCTTCTTTTGTGTGCTATCCATGAGTAGCGGGAATCACTTAGCAACAAGATACATGTCTGCTCGGTTGCCCCATTAAATAAATCTTATGAATACCAAAAAATAATTTAACTTACCTACATCTGACTACGTGAAAACTTTTGATATAATGTATATAATTTGTGTTATGCGGACCATCATTATTACGAATCTATTGACACCTCATTTATTAAAATCGGTTTAGTATTTTAGCTGCTACGGTAGAACATACATACACTGCCACAACTAGAAGGTACCCTTCTGTTTGACTTCGCTGAGACTGGGTAAAAGTTGATGTTCATATTGTGATGTTAGTAATTTATTTTACCTAAAGATATAAGGAACTGTAATTAATTAGGCCGAAAATATTTAGATACGCTTACTCACAAAATATTCGAAAGACAAGAATTAAGGTACAACCTTCGTTGATGCTAAAATCCATACCTAATTATGTCGACATATCTTTAATGTCCAAATAAAATACAACACGAAACTCCAGAACTTAGAACAAGCAGAAAAGTGCATGCTAAAACAGCATTTTTAAATTTGATACGCAATTCTTTTATTATAATAAAAACAAAAGCAAAGAGGTTATAACATATTCAAATAGAGAATAGAACAACATGACGCGTGTAATCGAAAACAAACAGACACTTAACGTTTGACAGACGAGAACGTTCTTATTTCAAAGGGTTCTGATTCCCGCCAGAAAAAAATGTCTTTGTCTATGCAAATATTTCGATAAGGGTTGGGAATAGTAGTTTCTTAATTGTATTCGGTATAGCTGTGTTTTTTACGAAGCAATATATATAGAATGAATAAGATTAGTTTTAGGTTCTTGCGGCAAAATTGTAATACTTAAATTCAGGC
Source organism: Hyphantria cunea (assembly GCA_003709505.1). Classification (NCBI taxonomy): domain Eukaryota; kingdom Metazoa; phylum Arthropoda; class Insecta; order Lepidoptera; family Erebidae; genus Hyphantria; species Hyphantria cunea. Next base: position 27,540 of record PKRV01000314.1, read on the forward strand.
ATTCATTCCGTCGGAAGATTGCACTGTCATTAGTGACTAGTAGAAATTAAAATAAACTGATAAAAGAAAAATATATTAACTAAATATACACTTTTAGGTGATACACAGAACAAACGATATACCCATCATACAATTTTGTCCTGGGTGTGGATGCAAACCTCTGACTTAGCCGTCATACCACTTGAGTTACTGGCCTGTCCTACAGATGTATTGATATCATATTAGCTCACAGACATAATCATAACATCCATCCGTGTGGTGACGGACTAAGAACACAGAATATCACCACTTCTCTTCAAACCGTGACTGTCGTAAGGGCCGACTGAGGGAGCAAACTACCAGGACAACAGCACTGCGAAGAGAAGAAACACTTGACACAAACCAAAGTAGGCACAAACCAAAACCTCATTTGTAAGAAGAGACCTATGTCTAGTGATAACTATCAATCAATCAATCACAACCCATAATGTCCCACTGCTGGGCTCGGGTCTCCTCTCAGGAAAGGGTTAAGGCCATACGTCCCCACGCTGGCCAATTGCGGGTTGGGGACTGGCAAGAATACGTTGTGGCTACGTAAATCTTGCCGTTGGATGTTTTTTAAGCCGTCCGAAGGCCTCCAACTAAGCTTCACGACTGTTATCGTATGATAACAACCAGGATCGACTGCTTAACGTGACCTCCGAATCACGGAGACGCTCATGGTAACATGCCACCAGCGGTCACCCATCCAGGTACTAACCGCGCCGTCCTTGCTTGCCCCCGCTTATTGTTTCTAATCACCGAGTGCAACTGGGCTATGAACGCCTCGAGTGATAACTATTGTTGATGATAGTGGAAATATCGTTTACCAAAACTCATAAACAAGAAACAATTTAATTTTGATACCAATTATTCCCGATGTTTTGAAATAAAAATGAAATATATCAACTTTAGAAATTCCTGTTATTTGTTCGATCCAATATGGCGGATCAAAATACCAATTATATGGCACCCCATTGAGAGCTAATTATCACAATAATGGAAGAGAAAGTATCTATGGTGTTTCTTTCACAGTAGAATAGGGTGGGTGTACAGGGTACGGGACGGCGATCAGCGATAGCGACCTTTTTAAATAAAAGAACTATTATACGGGGCTTATAGGTACATCAAGTCATTTAGGCAACATTTATAAAATAGCAAAAAACACACATACATACACTCCAAAGACATAACCTTCCATCTTTCAAAGCAAAGTAAAAAAACTTAAATGAACTTGAAACCTTTTGCGCTCTTCAGAAAATGAATACCTTTAGCCAAAACACCAAAATCCATAAAAAATAAAACGCTATTATCATAAACTCAGTCTAAACGATTAGAGACTTCATGTAGCGTACGGTCTATTGTCTGTACCTACCTGTCAAAATATATCTTTTTTTTTCTTCCCGCGGTCAACTAAAATGGCGTCGGCGAAAATTGGATTTCAAAAGGGTTTTTTACTTAGATCGGTGATAAGATTTTCAGTTGTTTGTTTTGTGTTGGATGTTGTCCGCCAAAATGTAGGTATGCGTTTAATATTAAGTAGTTATTTAAATCATTTCTGCTCGCTAGAAGTTTGAGGATGATAATTATATGACATGATGACATGTAATATATCAACAGTTTTTCAATCTTCTGTTGGACAAAGAAACAAACCTTTTTAAGAAGGTCCTTTAAAATGGTTTTGGCCTGCTATACAGACGAGTGCAGGGCTTGTTTCAAGATTTCCTTATCCTTGCAGTGATGTTGGTTTGTGTAGTATGCTACGCTTAGTCGGGTCTTATAATGAACAGGGGAGGTGAATTCCAAATGACTTTAAATTCATGATATAAAAATATTAAAATTTCAACATACAGAAATTTAAATCTATTTTTTTTATAAATCCAAGGTATAGAAGAATATAAAATGAAAGAATTGTCACTTATTTAATAAAAATAAATTAAATATAGGTTACCTGGAATTTATAAACAACAATAATGTATTGTAATATATCTTTTTCGTATTAATCAATGAAATTATTAAAGATTCGAAGACAATGTTATTTTCCAAAGCAAATTAACGAAATTTCTAAAGAAATCTTTGATTTGTTTTATTTGTTCAAACTAGATAAAGCCTATAGGTTACTATGGTGACCAGACTGCTGATAAACATGCTTATGTAATAGCTTAATTCATATATATTATATATAAATTACACATAGAAAAAAAAGTGATGGTGCTCATTACAAAATATTTGTAATGGGTGGGATTCGAACCTCCGACCAATAGCTTAGCAGTCAGCGCACTAACCACTAGACCTACAGGTATTAATCTACATATATAATAAATAAATAAAATTAAAGTGTCTGTTGGTAATTACAAATTAACAGATCTTCACTAAATGCCTATGAAAGTCTATTTACCTACATCATAACAAACTTTTTTTTATTTTGTTTGTATGTCTGTTTGTTTCGGCAAATCTCTGAAACGACTGGACAGATTTTAAAGAGGCTTTTACCGGTAGATAGCTTCTTTTATAAAGAGTAAGTTACTATTTTTTTTTATGAAAAATAGGGTACCGTGAAAACAAAGCTTAAACCAATGACATATTAACAATATTCGATTCAAATGCGACAAAAACACGGTTAATGCTGTCGAGCGTAGCCAGTAATACAATATTACTAATTATTTTTAAGGGTAACTTTTATTTTCGACATTTTCATCAAGTTCGAAACAAAACTATATATTATACACTGAGCCCCGCGATGTTACCCGCAGTACAAAGATATTTTGTGAAGTGTACCTTTATAAATTGTAGCCAATGTGTTATTCTGATGTATAAGCTATATTATTGTAAAGTTTTTACGTAAAGGAGTAACAAACATCCATCCATACTTACAAACTGTCGCGTCTATAATATTATTTGGCTTTTATTAAGTACGCAAAATAAAACTTAAAACACGGTACTCTAAAAACAGACAAAATCTTTTGAAGTGAATACATCCATTTGGTAGTGTTACTTCAGTGTTTCCAGTTTAATAATAAATAATAAATATATTCAGACATTTTAACACACAATGCCATCTAGTCTCAAACTAAGCCGAGCTTGTACTATGGGTACTAGATAACTGATATTAATACTTTTTTTTTGTAAATACATACATATTATACATAGAAAACACCCAAACTCTGAAACAAATATTTGCAGATCATACAAACATTTGGCCCGACTCAGGAATCGAACCCGAGACCTCTTGCACAGCAGTCGCATTCACTACCACTGCGCTACGGAGGCAATCAAATAAGAAACTCCTTTATCCATATTTTCATTCAAAAACTAGTTTGTATCTAATTTTATATAGGACCATTCATGATTTCAATATTCTTCAATAAAATACTTATTACAGGTATAGAGAAATACGAAGTGCAGGATGAATGGGCCGGCTCGACTGTGGCAGTACTACCTTCTTTCAGAAGACGAATCTGAAGTGATAGCATTCATGCTGCCGCGTGTCGTTTGTGAGTGCGAGACCGGAGGCCCAATGATGCAGAAGCACCTCAATAGGCCTATAGAGTGGGTCACCATGCTGCTTTGTTCCATTGTCTGCATTCGCAATGAGAATGGTGACCACTACTTTTGAATTCTGCTCATGTTTTCCATTAGGCAGAGTACAGTCACTTTGGTAGGCTTATATAAAACAAAAATAATACCATAAACTAGACAGATTCTCTAATATGGTCTCCATATAATTAAAAAGCTGGGGTTAATGGTCAGACGGATCACTTAATGGAAAGCGATTATGGCCGCCTATGGACACACGCAACGCCAGAGTTCACAAGTGTGTTGCCGGCCTTTGGGGGCCGGGGGAGGTGTTGGGTTATGGGCCTCCAGTATCCTTACTCCCTAGGTGAAACACAGCGCAAGTGCTGTTTTACACCAGTTTTCTATGAGGCCGTGGTATCACTACGGTCGAGCCGGCCTATCAGTGGCTATCCCACGATGTAAAAGTTGACATTCTACAATCGTAAACTTATAGAATATATAGAAATACGTCATCTCATTGCTAAGTCACATGTTCAAAACATAATATTAGTTAATAATACAAAAGAATAGAACCATTAGCGATTTTTGAAAAAGATTTGACGCGAATAACTTACAACTTAGTCAAGGAGGCTGGTATGCTTCTGCTTGCATGTAGAGTGATGTGCCTGATCATTGCTGTGGAGGTACTCAAGCGTTCTTTGAGGATCAGACACAGGTGGTCATCGAACCATCCTATACCAGTAATGGTTCGATGGACCTACGTCAGCCGGTCCCGTGATGCCTCTCAAGTCTATCCTCCATAACGGGTATTATTGCCACAATACAATACGGTCCTGTAATTTTTCCAACACCTTTAAAACGATCCACCATTCATAATACTCGAAACTCAATAAAACTTAAAGATCAAGAATTACAATGGCTCTCATTTATTGTATGGCAACCCCACTAATTAAATGACTCGCTTCATAATTGGCCGGCCCTTCAGTTGGTAACACTGTCATTATCCTGTTACCGGTGAAGCTCGCGCGCAGAACAAGTCGGATGTACATAAAATGGTATTTTTCACTTATGGCAATTCTGGACGTTCAGAAATCATTGTCATATCTTAAAGAAACTTGATGGATGTTTCTTCCTTTATATACTGCGGTGACGGATTGAGAATAGGAATTGTCACTGGTGTGTTCAGAATCCCTTTTTATGATTCCCTGTTCATCCCGTGAGTGAAATAAGGGTCTACTAAGGAAAAAAACTACCAGGACAATAGTACTGTTAAGAGAAGGTATATTAGGCTAAAACCTCCTTTCTGAGGAGAGGTCTCAACTGCTCAACTAGTCATTATAAAATTTAATAGTATGCATAGATTTTGTCAGGATGATGTTCTCCTCCTAGCCGATTACGGCCACGACGGCCAATCTTAACGGAGACCAGCCAACTACGCAGGAGATATTATAGTACACAAGTGTGTGCGCAAACACAGATGCACTCTCTGTTCCCTCTCTCTCATAATCCGATGGGACGGTTAACCGACACGACCGGGAGAGGGATAAGGCAAGGTCCGACAGCTTTACGTGCTCTCCGAGGCACGGGGGTTCAGACCCCAACTTCCAAACTCCGAGCGGTTTTTAAGTATTTCTGTAATCAGAAAAACACAATAACACTTTTAGCCCGACCCGGGATTCGAACCCGAGACCTCTCTATTGGCAGTCGCATACGTCAACCGCTAGACCAATGAGGCAGGAACACACTCTGTAGCGACATCTATACATATATGTATGTACAATGAAAAACACACTTCAATTACTGATAAAATCCATATCTTCTTGTAGTTAGTGTAGTGGAATAATGAGCTAATCTATACAAATAAATAAAATTAAAGTGTCTTTTCTGGAATAATGCACAAACGAGCAGACCTATCGCCTGATGGTAAGCGATTGCCGCCGCCCATGGACACCCGCAACACCAGAGGCGAAAAGTGCGTTGCCGAGCTTTGGAGGGCGGGAAAAGGCGATTAGGGAAGGGGTTGGAATATGGGCCTCCGGTATCCTCACTCACTCGGTTGCGCTGTTCCACATCTGTTTTTTGTGAGACCGTGGTGTCATTGAACTGGATTCGTCCCGAAGTGTGGCTCTTCCATGGTAAAAAAGTGTCTGTTTGTTATTTAAAATTTACAGCTTTTCACTATGCGATGCATATACTCATTAACATTTTTTTTTTATTTCGTCTATGTTCTGGAGTGTGGGATTCTGAGGATCAAATAGAGTACAAAATCCTAAAGAATTTCTTAGGAGTTTCTTCTTTTTAGTAGGAGAGTCTCCAAAGATCGAGTAGACTAGGGTTTCTCTTTAAGCAATTGGGATTTTAATAAATAGGTACCTATTTATTAAAAAATGTAATTTGGAATTGTCAGAAGTAAACAAACATAGGCATGTTTTCAAAAATTAACTTGCGATTATAAAAAGATAAAATAATACTCACAATTAATCTTCTTATAATGACACTTTAAATTACTGATGAAATTAATAGATTCTACTTTTGATGAGATGGCAACCAGCCGGATCAGCTATTTCTGCCAATGTCAAGTATTTAACGTCTTCAATTCTAAGTCTTTGAGTCTTCAAGTCTTCGTCGTGATGAAATTAATGATAAAAAATATAAAAAATGTAGTTGACATGAAATGGGGACCGTCTTTCGTTAAAACAAAAAACGATCTCCGAAAATTAATAGATCTTTTATTCGATTCTAAAACAAAACAACGTCATAATTCCTGAACATTTTGACAGTTGACATCAATTTTCGGCGGCAAAAACTCAACCAATATACATAAGTACCTCGTTTTAAAATAAATAAACATTTTCGAACAATAGTATTAAGTCATACTAAGTTCAAAAATATCAAAACGCGCACATACAACCTCGAAATAAAAATTACACTACACAATTTTCTACCAATTAAGTTTTCGAACGGCCATACATACTGTACAGAAACATTCTCGTTAACTTCCCCAAGGCAAAATCAATCTTATCCCTACAGCATCTCGGACATTAATCCTTTGTTTCAACACCGAATGGACCACACACGTCGTGGTTTTTAAAAAAGGAACGCGCCAACCGCGCCTCGTTCGTTACCTCATCGTCGGCTGTTTTTTTTAATTTTCTTTTTTTTTTAAAGCAAAGGCATCGACGCTAGTTATGTATACGCCTTCTGATGTAGAGGGGAGTTTGGTAGCCGATTTAAAAAGGTTCGAGTTTATAATCTATGGTGGTATTTTAAGATATCCTTAAATTAATGATTGAAGTGTTTGATGTTTATTGAGTACAATATCATAATTCCGGGTATCATTTGTGGGAACCCGCTGATCAAAAAGCCATTAAGGATGTTGAGTAATCATCGTCGCGGTGACTTTATTCATTTTAAAACTCGTCAAAAGAGTTTTAAATCAGGTTTTGAGATTATAATGACACTTGCAAAGTCTGTCATTTTTGAAACTTCATTTGCTTCTGTAGACGAAGCAGGTTTTATTTCATGATATATACCTACTTGTTAATTTAAAGTACCTATTTAAGCATATTGTTTCCTGCATTTGAATGGTTGGTTTAGCGGACAGTGCTCTTAACTAATCAAGCAATCATAGTTCGAGGATGCGATTCCCATCTATCTTTATAATTAAATAGAATGAAAGTGTCTATTTGCAATTTCAAATTAACAAATTTTCATTAAATGCGTATACGGCAATTATTTAATTTTTTTTCCTGGTACGGCTGGACGATTTTGCCTGGACTACCATTAGCATTAAGCCTAATAGAGTAACTTAGCCCACTTTATTTTTGAAGTGAAAATTTATTGAGTGCGTTGAGTACATACGTTGCTGACGTCACAACAATTCTTTGACCGCCTTGAGCACTATTTGGTAGAGAAAAATTTTATGGTCCGCGGCACCGGCATGGTGACTGAAAAATAAATTGGCAATCATAGGGACTGCCCGATAAAAGTGAAAACTTATAACTTGAATGTTATTTCTAAAATTAATGTATAAAATTAGAAATTTCATAATATTTAAATTTAAATTATCAACATTGACGCTAATGTTGTGACGTCAGCAACGTGTGTGCTCAACGCACTCAAGGTGCGTGCAAGGCGCTAATGGTGAGCTCATAAGATTTTCTTCTACTAAATAGTGCTCAACGCGGGCAAAGAAGTTTCGTGACGTCAGCATATCCTGACGCGTTGACGCGAACTCATAAGTTTTTCTCCTAATAAAAAGTGCTCAACGCGGCTAAAGAAGTTTTCACTTAAGAAAATAAGGTTACACAAAAACTTTCAGGTAATACCGCTTGACGCGGCTAATAATTATTAAAATACACTAACGCTTTAAGGGTAGAGAAGCCTAAGAGGTACTCCCCTTCAGAAGATCAACATAAAATGATACCGTTCGTGCTGTCGTGTTTCGTTGATGAGAGCGAGACCCAAAAATTCAGAAGCATCATTAGGCCGCCATGGTGGGTTACCATGCTGCATTGGCGCATTGTCTGCATTCATAAAAAAGTATGGTGACGCTCATAGCCTAGTTGAACTCGGTGATTAAAAACAATCGCCGAGGGTAAGCAATGACAGCGCGGTTAGTACCTAGATGGGTGACCGAATGATTTTACGGTAATTAAATCAATTTCATTAAACTTCTGTCAAGAAAATGAAAGTTAGATATATTTACGTTTGGCCTTTCGCTGTAATTTTTTTTACGAAAAATTAGTGTATGTATAAAATCAATGTCTATAAATACTATTATTACTTTTTTATTTTTTTATTATATTCGTTTCTCTTAAGGACGCATGACTATGCCCTTACGTTGCTCCACTATCCCCTGTTCACTCAGGGTTTGCTGGCAGTAAACTCAATTTTGGGTTAAGCACGCCTCTTTCTTTCTTGTATTTTCAATGTGTATAATAAAGAATAAATACCAATACAAATACTATTTATTATTTTGATTATATTTTTTTACCGACTTCAGAAAGGAAAGGGTTCTTTTTGGACTGTTTTTATAATTGTCAATGTGGTGACGGACCAAGAATTTTGAGAGGCACCACCCCGTTAATACAGAAGGTGGTAAGAGACTAAGAGGAAACTGAAGAACTGAAAGGGTAAGGACAACTTTAAATAGATATTGTATTATCTGGCTTACGTGAAATAGCAAATGGTTAGCTCTTTTCTAAAGAGAGGCTTATGTATGTTTAAATAATACCTTTAAATGAGCAAATCTTGTATATACAGAGTATCCGTATGACATTTCTAAAACGATGCAATATATCGTTACTATAATGAAAAAATACTGAACTATTGGTACTAATGTGTAAAATGGGATAGTTATTTAACACTAGCTAATTTAAATAAAATACAATAACACTAAAAAAATATGATTTTCAATTGATATTTATTGCATACACATTACAATAATTCAGAGCAATTGTTCAAATTGTCTGCCCCCATCCTGATACCGGCCAAAGGAATAAACTTTAAACTGTTTAAATTATTAAAATAATGTTAACAATTATCTTAAATGGTGGTTATCTGTGCCCTACCCTGTATGTGTTTCATCCTTTTTATCTAAACTACGGCTGAAAATGGTTTATTAATCTAAGTACCGCATGTACGTTTATATCTATATAGTACAAAGCTTTTAATTGAAAAATAATTGAAATTCCTAACAGGCACTTGATTTAAATTATCTGTATAGATGAAATCTCAATATGTCAAATAAATTTGACAGTGGCTGTCAGATAGTATTAATAAAATGATTAAATGAAGCGTCTACACTCAGTAAATTATCCGTGAAACATAATATTATAAACAGGAGCAGCTGTTTCGAATTCGGCAGCCATCTTGATTATCTACAAGGTGTCAGTAATGGAGCTTAATTTTATTTTTTTAATATTCATTGGCTCGTTGATTACGAAAACGTATTTTCAAATTGTATCATGAATTTATATTACTAATTTAATAATCAGTTCACATATTTCAATGTCGGCCGTTTAATACTAAACTAGATAGAGCCTGTACTATTATAACCAGACTGTTGATAAAAATACTTATATATTACTAAAAACATACATATAGTAGTATGATCTACATTTACCTCTCTCCATGAAGAGATATCGCCTCTATGGCAGTCCTCTATCACCTGTATCAGGGGGAATGTTCTGAGGAGCTCATCCAACTGATCTCCCCTTCTCCCTTCCTCTACGTGCTGGCATTCAAAGTCACTCTTTAGAGTGGTAGATATACACTCTCGAACGCAACGTTTTGGTTCTTCCTTCTTGTGCCGAGCGATCAAAACATGGAACTCACTACCTCCGCATATGTTTCCCTCCTATTATAATCCCGAGGCGTGAAAAAGTATTTCACTAGGCCGCCATAGTGTGGGTCTTTTGCATTGAAGATGGTGACCACCACTCTTGGATTCTGCTTATGCTTTCCATCAGGTAGACTAGAGTCATTTTGGTAACTTAAACGTAGAAAAAGCAATAAATTATCATACCACCGGCAATCATTCCCAAATCCCACATTCTAGTACAATATAAACACTATTTCGAAACACAATATAAATCAAATACAACACAACTGGGGCGAGATACAATTAAACGCTAACTAGACAAAATTACCCACATCTCTAATGGAATAACAAAACGTACATTGTTATTGGTGAAACGAAACGCAATTGGGGGATGACGTTGCGCTTTTGCTTGTATTTAATACAAGATGGAGGATTTAATGTGTAGATATTATGTTAATATGCCGACAAATATAGTATAGTACTTATGTTAAACATCTCTTTCATTAAAATCGGTTCAGTAGTTTAAGCGCTACGGTAGAACACACAAACATATATAGACTGCTAAAACTATTATCTTTTTGTTGAAAACTGTCTGATAACGCAATACAGTACAGGCTCGCCGTGGGAGCATAGAGATACAGTACAACCTCGCTTCAGCATGCATGGGCTGGTGCAGGTGGGCTCGAATAGGGTGATACCACGGCCTCGCAGAAAACCAGTGTGAAACAGCGCCTGCGCTGTGTTTCACCGAGTGAGTGAAGATACCGGAGGCCCGTACCCAAATCCCTTCCCCATCCTTCAGGCCGGCAACGCATTTGTGACGCCTCTGATGTCACGGGTGTCCATGGGCGGCGGTAATCTCTTACCATCAGGCGATACGTCTGCTCGATTGCATACTAACTTTAAAAAAAAAACAATAATTAAGTTAAAATAATATTTTTATTTACAACCCTACTACGTCAAACAACAATAAAAATCTTTATTAATACAAAATCCTTTGATATTGTTTAAAATTAAGATAAATACTTCCAAGGTAGTATAACCACGCTCATTTCAGCACAGTTGGGCCTGCTCGACCGGGAAGGTACTACCCTCGCACAGAACATCAACGCAAAATGACAGCGTGCTGTCGTGTTTCGTTGGTGATTGCAAGACCGGAGGCCCAATACTGCATAATCATCTCAATAAGGCGTCTTAGAGTAAGTCTGCTGTATTTTCTGTGCTATAGTTGTACCGAAGTCGAGCAGGCCCAACCGTGCTGAAATCAGTGTGGTTCAATTACCTTGCAGGTAGTACACTGATTTCAGAATTTTTAAGGTTAAGAAGGCAATATTATAAAAAAAAAATGTAGATTACTTCTTGTTGAAAAAAATAATAGTGCAATAAATAAATTTCACTATACTTTTACAAAACAATAAATAAAAATATTACTAACACAACACAGAAACATTCTGCCATTAGAGTTACCATAACAGTAATAACATAATGATGATATTATCCATAAACAATAACCATAAATTATATCAAACCTCTCGCAAAGAATGATTTAAAAAAAAAGAACAAAATTTAAAACCCCGATTCCACGTACCCAAGTTCGGAAATTAAAAAAAAAGTACTACAAAAATAAGCTATACCCACAGCTATTTTATTACAACGAGATAACAAACTAATCTTCAAAAGGACCACATACTTACGGATATTTAAAAAACCATAAAAAGTAACTGGCGAAGGCGGTATGGCTGTGGATCTTTGTAATAAAAAAAAAGAAGAAAAAGTTATTTATGTCTATGGTTCGGCTTTATGTAGAAGTTTCGGTACGTTTTTGATTGGTTAGTTAAGGGTTTCTTTCGTTTATGGGTGTAATGGTTCTTGCTCCCGGCTTCGTTTGGCTAATTCTCAGGCCTTATATCACAGTCCTTAGCTTGAGTTTTGTATTTACCCTAATATTATAAAAAATATTCAACATAATCCTACTTGTTTGAGTGTTGTACCTGTGGTGACGGATTGAGAACACGTCACCACCCCTATTCACCCCGTGGGTGTCGTAAAAGCCGACTGAGGGAGCAAACTACCAGGACAACAGCACTGCGAAGAGATGGAACACTTGAAAGGAGCTCTATACACACACATAATAGAACAGAGGAGCATTTTTTTTTAAATGTCACTGTGGTATATCCCGCATAGGACCAGCTGAGTTATATACCTCATCATAACCCCTATTTCTAGATTGAGCTAGGCCCTGGATGTAGTAAGGAAGCGGTTCCCGGGCCCCTCCCGTCTCAGGCGTAAGTTGGCACACCGTGTGGTTTTAGTCGGTTTGATTTCGACACACGGTGAAGGCCTGAGGTGGTTTCCACACGTAAAACAATGCCCCAGTATAACTTCAATTTCGTATAATTTCAAGTAGGTAATCTAACTAGCGCTTCTCAAGAGTCCAGGTTGTCCAAAAATGTCTCGCTCTGGGTTAAAAACTGAATTCAATTCTGCTTCTCTAAGTGAGTGAGCCTATCTCTTCTTCTCTCGCTATCTAAAGTATATTGGTCGTCTCAATTGTGATGGTTTTGATCCCTATCTAGGAGCTATTCTGCGAGTGATAGCTCGACGCCTTCTTGAGCAGTTTCAAGTACGGATCGTAGTGCCGAGAGTAGCAAACATTGTTTGATCAGGGTAGTGGTCTACGGCCTTTGGGTCTTTTCGTTTCTACCTTACCTATCACCTTTAATCCTTTAAGGTTACCTTCTCTCCTCACAATGACACTAAAGAATTCTGCGGAGGCAGAGGGCGGATAAAAAATTATCAATAAATACATATGTATAAAACTCGAGATAACACGAATGTCTTAATTTCGATATCAATCATGTTAATATCTTTTAATTGCTAATAATTGGCATTATGTTTGATTAATAATAAATACTGACATTAAATTATTTATTAATTGCTTCACTGTAACGAAGTTAATAAGAGCTGGTCACGTTTGAAATGAAATAAGAGTGAGGGATTCGTATATATATAAGTGGTTTGATGTAAATTCTCACTAACATACATATATAATGATAACCATCACATTATTGCTTGCTATTTACATCCACTAGATGTGAACCTACCATGCATTTAAAACTAAAGCTAAATAACGTATTTGCTAGTTAAAATAGTTATTATGCAATACTAGTAAGTACAATGAAAAAAGTGCGTGTGTACAAAGTACACATGTCAGAAGTGAAACTTCTTTGGCGAACAAATTTATCAGTCTTGTCTATATTTTGGCACTGTGCGTGATACGACAATCGCTCTATCTCACTTTTTCTCTCGATCTTTCTCACTTGCTTGCTCCCTAATCTCACCCCATCGCTAGTTGCTTCATGCTACGTTCGCCCTGTCTTTCTCTCTCTCAATCGGTCTCGATCGCTCTCTCTCCCTTTTTCGACACTTCCGTTGCATACTTGGGTGACGTAACATTTGTAAAAAGTTTACCCTCATGCACCTAAAGAAGTTTCACTTCAAAAAATTGTATTATGATCAGTTAGGAGTCATAGTTTGGAACTGAGACTCCGGTCTTTCAATTAATAAAATAGTTCTGACAATCAACAACTTCATCATCAGCCTATCGCAGTCGCTGCTGGATGTAGACCTCTCCAATTGCCAGATAATACACAATAATTTAAACGAGAACGCGGAACCCTAAAATTTTCTCTGTACCTAGAAGCTCTAATTAGTTTAATTCTACTTATTAAGAAATAAGCAGAAAGAGCGCCATTTTGTTTTTATAGAAGAACACTTGGCGGGCTAATCTCTTACACTTAACTTTTTTATACGGCAAAGATCGCTAACTGGTTTACGGCCTTAATTGTAATACACACAAGAGTGTTTCCAACATGAAAAACTACTATTTACTTATAAATAAACCTCTAATCTAAATAAATATTGTAAATATTTGAAAACAAATCTGACTGAATCTATGAAAATACCTAAATAAAATGAAAGCGTTTTATTGTAATATAAAATTAACAGCTTTTTACTTAATACATATGAAACTATGTGTACATACATAGAAAAAAAAATTTGGTTACCTATCTATTTGTTCCGGCTAATCTCTTAAACGGCTGGATCAATTCAGACGGGACTTTCACTGGCAGTTGGCTTGTGGCTTTTATCTAAGACTACATTTATCTTAGAAAAGAATACGATAACGCATAAAGAAAATTATTTTATAAGCTTAGCTTAAGCTACTAGCTTTGGTTTGGAAAGTAAAATTTCTGTTTTGGTTGGAAATTAATATTTCTGCCTTATCGACTATAGATGAAAATCATATAAATTAACAAAAATCTTATTTTGCAAATTGAAAAATGGAATAATTTTATCAAATTAGTGTATTGTCATCGGTCCTCGATAAATCTACAAAGTTTGAACGAAATCTGGCCGTTTAAAGTGGGTCAAAATCGCGCCCAAAGAAGTCGGTTACAAACAAACATACATACATACAAACATACAAGTGAAGTTAATAAAAGTGTATAAAAACAAAGTTATGCACGTGCGTACATTTTTGTGATTCATTTTTATTTATATAAATATATATTAAATACTTAATTCTGGTGCCACGTCGGTGCTCATGATGAACTCCTAAGATAGGATAGTTAACACACAAACAACAACCCATAATATCCCACTGCTGGGCTCGGGTCTCCTCTCAGGAGAGGGTTAAGACCATACGTCCCCACGCTGGCCAAGTGCAGGTTGGGGACTGGCAAGTCTACGTTCTGGCTACAAACCTTGCCGTTGGATGTTTTTAAGCCGCCCAAAGGCCTCCAACTAAACTTCACGACTGTTATCCTATGATAACAACCGGGACCGACTGCTTAACGTGACCTCCGAATCACGGACCATGACCAATATAACCATGTTGAAATAGAACAGAATTTTAAAAGCAATTTTATTTCTCAGAAGAAATATGGGAAAGATCCTTTATTTAAATACGTATTAAAAAAGTGTATTTTAAAGGAATAAAGAAAAATTTTCAGGCTTAAGATAATATCACTTGAAATGAGTTACTTGAGTACCTCATCATTATAATTCACAAAATATTCTAAGAATAAAACACTTATCTGTAGGTATGATAAATATGATGTACATACGATGACGAAACACTAATTATAATAATTTACATAATAATATCATTATATAAACGCCTTTAAATAAGCAATTTAATGTTATGATATTTAAATTAAACGCAATTTAAATATTAAACCCGTCAAATTTATTTTCCCGCTCATTTTTTTGATGACTGCCATATTTTTTTCAAACACTAAGGTAACCTCTTTAGAGATCCTAAAATTAACAAACTGAAAACAAGTTTATTCGTCATAGCACCTACCTACAATTTAATCGTAGCGTGCCTTATCGCGCGTCGGTGCCTCAGC
Organism: Hyphantria cunea; assembly: GCA_003709505.1. Lineage (NCBI taxonomy): Eukaryota > Metazoa > Arthropoda > Insecta > Lepidoptera > Erebidae > Hyphantria > Hyphantria cunea. Next base: position 42,816 of record PKRV01000314.1, read on the forward strand.
TTGACAAATATCAATTTATATGTTAATAATTTGGGTTTTACGAGTGGCGGGATGCGCGTAGTGACAGGAGGAACCGTACTACTTTTTTTTGACGTTTTAGTCGACAATATGGCGGCATTATGGCGGTATTTTAAATTGAGAAGCAACAAATTTTGTGGTTTATTCATGTTTTTATTCGAAATACGGTTAGGATACACAGGTATATTCATAAGTTGTTCGTAGTAAAAATATCTTTTGATGACTGGGGACTAAAATTGGAAATAAGTCAATCGTTCTTTAACCTTAAATAAAAAACCTATATTAAATAATAAATGGATGTCTTAAGTATTACTTTCTTAAAAATCCGTCGAGTTTTGTCCACGAACTATGCGAAAAGCATTTATATGTATTTATATAGGCATTCTAATTTTCCGTTCTAAATAATGTTGCAATAGTATTAAATGTAACTAAAATGTCTTAAATAGCAAAACAACACAGATATATTAATTAAATAAATTTGTGTAGCGGTTTAAAATAAGTATATAAGTTATATAATATTACACACATACAAGATACGCGCGAAAAACATAACCCTTCCTTGACAGTTGGCTAAAAAAGTACAACACTTTCTATTCAATACCTATTTAATATGTAATTGAAAACTTTCTAAAATTTGACGAGCATTTTGCGACTGAAAATAAAATTGACAGCTGCATTTCATTTTTTTTTATTAATGATATTGACTCTGATCTTGATAGTTTCTAAATAATTCTATGTTAGGAACTTAATATGTTGGGAATATGCCGACTTAGCCGATTTCTTCTTCCGAGTTTTCATTTATCTTGGAAATATTCGTTCTTAATTTTATTTGAGAATGAAACCTATTGTAACTGTGAATTTCAATAAAGGAAGATGTAAATAATTGTTTCAATAATGGATAGAATGCCCACTGAAGAAGATTGTATGATAAGTAATATCACGCCAAGACCCTTAGGAGAAGTGCAATAGTAATAAACTCAAAGGAAACTTTAGGCAATGCTTTAAGCCCTAAGTAACGATTAAGATCCTGTAATAGTAGGCATAGAACTAGGTATTTAGATAGAGGTATCATAACATTACCATACTGAATGAAAATATGGTCGAATATTTCAATTTTCTTACCTATGTTCTCATTAATGAACTCGCGTGCTACAAGCACATAAAATTTGCTAATATCAACCTTTAGTACCTAACGAAGATAATAAATATAACATTTTATTGATCAATATAAATACGTAATATTACAAAATGGTGGCAAAATTGCTAGATGACAGATGCGGTTAATGTTCCCGCCAACCGACCAATGACAACGTGCCTAACTTTTTTCATAGGCAACGACAGCTGCATGTATTCAGCCTCCATTAACGCATGTTATTGGTTATTTTAAGGGCCGCGTTGGGGTGAATATTTTTTTACAATGATGATGTTATTTTGATGTAGATACATTTTTGTAATGATGTTGGCAGAGAATTTTGATGATCCATAGATCTGTATGATAAAAGAAATGAATTCTCTTTTGTTAAATTTAAATACGTTCTGGAATGGTACTGAAAGAATTGTTTTGTTTTTAAATAAATAGGCTGTGTTTGTGATGTTAATTAGTAATGATAGGTACAACTCCATTTTGTTTCGCGTTTATTTATAAGTGACAGATAAAAAACAAACCGAACAAACGAGCTGATAAATCTCCAGATGGTTAGTGATATCAATGCAAAAGTACATCTGCAATTGATATGCGACTGCCTTGGTGTCGCAATGGGAGTGTATGTGTTGCTGTGCTTGAGTGGGTCGGAAAAAAGTTTTTATGATCCGCAAATATTTGTTTCGTAGTTTAGGTGGGATTTCTATGTGTATGTATTTACAATAAAAGTAAATAAGTATTCTATCAGTCAATCTAATTTTTATGGTACAAGCTCTGCTTAGTTTGAGGTTAGATGGCGTTGTGTGTGAGATGGCTAGATGGCTTTAACCGAATTAATTTACTACTCTCGTATATTCAAATTCATAATCATTTATTCAATAAAGATAGTGACATTTATGAAGGTTAAATTGAAGCCACAGTTAAAATCATAGATCGACACAAACAGACGCCACAGCATGTACTGTATCGTCACTGCCCCCTTGTGTCGATCCATAATTTCCATTTTACTAAGTGCATAGAGCCTTATGTGTAGAATACTGGCAAACAAACTCAAGGCCACTCTTTTTAAAACTTCTGTCTGTCTGTTGGTTCCGGATAATTCTGGAACGGCTGGACCGATTTTGACGGTACTTTCACTGGCAGATAGCTGATTGAAGAGAAGAAGAGACTTGGGATACTTTTTAGACTAGCTTTGCTCCGCGATGTTATCCGCGGTTGTTGTATCGTGTGTAGCACCGCGGGGCTCAGCTAATAGTGGAATGAAAATACCAGTGAGTTAATATAATAAAGGCATTAAAGCTACGCTGGTGTGAGCACGGTGGGGCTGGCTCGACTTGTACTATTCTCGCACAGAAGATCAACCTAACATGAAAGCATTCGTGCTGTCGTGTTTCGTTGGTTAGCGCGAGACTGGAGGCCCGATGATGCAGAAGCATCACTAGGCTGCCTTGGAGTGGTTCACCATGCTGCATTGTTGCACTGTCTACATTCACAATGAGTATGGTGATATCTTGGATTGTGCTTATATTTTCCATCAGACAGAGAAGAGTCATTACGGCGGGCCCATTTATAAATAACAGCAACCCATAATGTCCCACTGCTGGGCTCGGGTCTCCTCTCAGGAGAGGGTTAAGGCCATACGTCCCCACGCTGGCCAAGTGCGGGTTGGGGACTGGCAAGAATACGTTGTGGCTACGTAAATCTTGCCGTTGGATGTTTTTTTAAGCCGCCCGAAGGCCTCCAACTAAGCTTCACGACTGTTATCGTATGATAACAACCGGGACCGACTGCTTAACGTGACCTCCGAATCACGGAGACGCTCATGGTAACATGCCATTGGTGGCATTTATAAATAGATAGATAAAAATTCTTATTGTAATTTAAATTGGATATAGTTCCTTTTTTTAACATATCCACAAGACGGCATTCTAGGTACTAAAAGTGATTGTAACAAACGATCTCCCGATCGACCTTTTTTAACGATTTACAAATACAAAATATCAATTACCATAAACCTCAAATTAAAATGAAAATTTGTTCAAACATCACAGTGAAAGCTCAGTAGTAGGCGTCAAACTAGAGTTTGAATATATAAATATAATATTATAGCGTACCATTAAAAGCCAATATCATGAAGACTACCATGTTGCTCTTCTTATATACTCCCATAAAATTGTCATAAAACCAGATTGTAGAGCATTACCGTAAAAACTAAAGTTTAATGTCCATCTCACAGCTTAATGAACCTTCTTGTTACCCAGTTGGCTAATGCGCCCTGATTATAAACTTCTTGAAACTTTTTCGTTTTTTAATCTTGGCTCAACCAACGCTTCCAACGACTATAATTGTTTAATTGATAACTATAAACTGTGTAGTTTATGGTTGTTATTTTATAAATTCCGTTCCTTTTTTGAATTAAGTATTTAATGCCAGCGTGGAATATTAAAGCGGTTGATTAATTGATTTGGTTTGTGTTTTACGTTAATTGTGTTTAGAAACTCCTGTTTTAGAAAGTGTAAATAAGATTTATAAATAACCCGTTTAGTAATTTAAAAAAATGTGGTGTGTTTCTTTAAATCTTAACTACTACGACGACGAGCACGGAGTGTCGTTGAGTGGTTGGTTAAGGGTTTCTTTCGTTCGGCTAATTCTCAGTCCCTATTTCACAGTCCTTAGCTTGAATTTTGTATTTACCCTAATATTATTAAAAAATATTCAACCTAATCCTACTTGTTTAACTGTTGTACCTGTGGTGACGGATTAAGAACACGTCACCACCCCTATACACCCCGTGGGTGTTGCAAGAGCCGACTGAGGGAGCAAACTACCAGGACAACAGCACTGCGAAGAGATGGAACAATTGAAACTCACTCTATACCAACCCGCCTGGCCAGATATAGTATGCCCAAATCTACCATTAAAAGAGACCTACGTCCAGCAGGAAACTGTTAAACGCTGTTGATGTAAAGATGACAGAATAAAATAGATATCAGTAAGATACAATTCTGATTAAAATGAAAACGAACCAAATTCTCTATAAGAAAGACGAGAAAATTCGACCGGGGACCTTTAGTTAATTAATAAGCCCTCATCTTAAGCCGCTGAAAGATAAAGCTGATAATCTCCAGCCCACTCTTAGGAAACCAATATCTGAAGATATTGCCTTTAGGTATATGAAACAAGATGCGGTGTGCATAAAGACAATTATGCAAATATGGTCATTAAAAAGTTATGGCATTAAGTGCTTTTTTTTTGTCTTTGGTCTCTGTACTGTTGTTGTTTTTTGGCAGGTTCTTGTATTAAAATAAAAAGTAATGACTATTTATCAATTAACTAACTTTTGTCCGCGGCTTCGCACTTATGTTTGATAATGTAGCTTTCCATTGGCATTGGTAGTTAAATAATAATATAAATAAATGATAAATATTTTGGGCATCTAACATAAAACGCCATCTAGTCCCAAGCTTGTGTGTTATGGGTACTAGACAACTGATATAAATATATAGATACTTTTTTTTGTAAATATATACATATTATACATGGAAAACACCCAAAACTCCGATCCAAATGTTTGCAGAGCATTCAAACATTTGATCCAACCGAGAATCGCACCCGAGACCTCAAGCACCGAAACAACTTAAATAAATGGGGTAAAAAGCTATAGTGTGACAAATAACAGTGTAAAAACTCAAGTTTGCATTTATAATATTACTTAGAAAACCATTTATTGTAATTTTCTACAATATAAACGTGTTATTGTGCAAAAGAATCAGGGAATATAAAAAATCCCTGGGTAATAAGAACTTCGTAGTGATTATAGATGTTCTAAGAATACCAAACTATCTGCCTTCACGTAATCCAATACGGATTGTGCAAATTCAACACGAAAAAAAAAACAAGTTTGTCCTCAAATCCAATTCAATAAGTATTAAAACCTTGTTATTGTTATCTAAAGTCATCTTAGATCCCTTCACGGATTATGTCGAAACCACTCACGCATCAACACAACCAAAACAATCTTATTTCACTCCTATTATACTCACAATTTTCCGCCAAATTTAATCACAATTTCAAATCCAGAGACAAAAAAACGATTACATACAATCTACTTGGATCTACCGCAGTAAGAACGCCTTTGCCGAAAAGAAAGTCAAAAGATTGTCTATGGAAGAACATGGCGGTTAGGCGGTATGTTTGACACGAACATCTTGTTAGCCTGTACCAAATAAGAATGTATTATAAATATAGATAGGTGAAAAAAAAAAGGTTAAGTGTAATTGTATCGTAACAAGTTGATTCCGTAGAATATATTTTACTTTTATTATTGTTTAGTTTTGAGTACACGTCCTCTATCCATTACCCTGAGTAAGTAATTGTATGTATTTTGGGTACAAACGCCTTAGGCGACATCATATGTAAAACACATTTTTTTGTAGCCAGTCTGGATATTCTTTGTGTCCATTTCATGTATGTTTATAAAGTCTCCAGATATGATATATCCCTAATGCAGGAGCTATCATTAAAAACAAACTCCCTTACATAGTATAAAATGAATTTGCTGCCGCTGTTTATTCACTTAGATCTTTTACATTGTTCAATTAATTTTAACGCAAGTTACTGGACACTCGATAGAGGATTCAAGAGGATGGTTTATATGTGTAAGACATGTATATTATACTGGAGGAAATTCGAAAATGTCAAAACTTCCGTGCGAAGCCAGGCCGAGTCGCAAGTTGTGTAATAAAGTTGATTTGCTATGATTGTTCTGTGATTTATACTAAAACAAATTTACATTAAAATTTATTTACAAAATTGCGAAATCCGAAAGAGGGCAAAGCATATATATATATTTTCCATTGCACTTCCTAATACGCATAATTCATTCGAATCAATAAAATTGTGACATTTCTCATAATACACAACCAATGGGCCAATGGAAATATTTGAATTCAGAACGCCTTTGAATATCCTGTAAGCCTATTGGTCGATGGTATTATTTTCAAAAATCTAATAAAAATTTTTAGTAGCCTTTTTATTGTATTTTAATGGAATAAGTAGTAAAATATTATGTTTTACGTTTATAAATATAATATTATTTCCATTTATGAATTTAATACACTTGGAGAATGAATAAAACTCATACTAAGCTTATTATTACGATATTTGTTATCATCACATATTTATTTACTTTATGTTCGTATGCTTTGTATAAAAGTTTCTATATAAATGTTTCGTAATGTTATCCTGTAATCTCATGTACGTACTTATGCATTTATTTATCAATTGGCTGCATGAATAGACTTAAAAAAGTAACAACGGATGAACGCGGGCTGCCCAAGACCGCGATAGTTGGCGCTCGTTAAGGAGACCTTCGTCTAGTACTGGACGGCAATTGGTTGATGATAATTATCAATTTCTTTTGCATTATTTCTTGTTATATGTTTATTATTCACACAGTACAACAATAAAACAAAACATTACGAGTACAAAATACCAGAAAACAAGAATAATAAAAAGAAAAATAGAAATAAAAAAATAAGTTTTTGCATAATATATCACCTTGATAAAACGGGTTTGTACTTATGTATGCTTTGTTCCAAGTGTTCTATCTCTTCGCAGTGCTGTTGTCCTGGTAGTTTGCTATCTCAGTCGGCTGTTTTCGCCCTCTTCAAGTGATTGTAGCCACTTGCCGTGTAAGTTATTAATATCAGTTTTGTATGTATTGTACCGCTAATTGTATTAATCTCCTGAAAATAAGGGGTTTTCTTGTAACATTATGAAATGGTTTGGTTGACTGTGATGATTCGTTTTTATGGAATAAGGGGGCAAACGAGCAGACGTAACGCCTGATGGTACGATGGCCGATTACCGCCGCCCATGGATACCCACAACACCAGATGCGTCATTGGGGTATGGGCCTCCGATTTCCTCAGTCACTTGGCGAAACACAGCGCAATCGATGTTTTTTACCGGTCTATGAGACCGTGGTATCACTCCAGTCGAGCCTGCCCGTTCATGCCGAAGCATGGCTCTCCTACTGTTTGTGTCATGTATTCCTTCTCTTCGCAGTGCTGTTCTCCTGGTAGTTTGCTGCCTCAGTTGGCTCTTACGACACCCACGGGGTGAATAAGGGTGGTGACACTCTGTGTTCTTAATCCGTCACCAAACTGTAAATTTTTAGTAGCCAAGAAATAAGTAAACAAACCAAACCATATTAAATCTTAAACTATGAAGTATTCATCGTTTCGAACCTTTAAAGTTCTCGATGAAATTGAGGGAAACATAACAAACGCTTGTCGCACGGATCCCTAAAAGCCCTTAGCGTTGATACCACGACACAATGGCCCTAACAAATGTAGCCGGTCGTTTCTTGTCACTTTTTCTATGTAAATCGTCGCCACAATTTGTGTCGCGACTGTGTCGCCCCTTTGTGCCATTTTTTTGTCGTACGCATATTCAATTAAATGTACAGCTTTCTGAGGTTATTGGATAGATTTATTTGTTGTGTTGTGATGTTTTAAAATTGCGTACAAAGTGTGTGTCTGTTTGTGGTGTTGCTTAATTATTATTCTTGTATATGTAGGTATTTGACTGTATTAAAAGTGTAGGTTTATGTGTGTTGTAAAATCATCGAATTGATAACCAAAAAGCATGGTTTAAAAATAGTACCTGGAAAATCAATTCAATTGACCCAACTAAAGCGAAAAGCCCTATATGTGTGGCCGATAAAAATCATTCTTTTAGTTACGTGTGTTATCTCCAAAACTTTCCCTTTTTCCGAGTTTTCACGCAATAAAAACTACAATACTCAAACTCATATCCCCAACTTAGTCAGCAAATACGTCCAATAACCGCCATCGACAGATAAAAAAAAACTGTGACCATAGAGAAAGCGCGGGACGTTTAGAACATGTGTCGCGGCAATATGGCTGCCGATTTATTGCTTTTGGCGCGATATTACTGAAAATGTTGGTTGGATGTTGGCTTTTGTTCGCAATAAATATAATGGTCTGCTTGCGGTGCGTTTGCAGTAAATTTTACCTTGAACGCTATATATAACTAGCTGTCGCCTGCGGCTCCGCCTGCAAATATGAACGTCATAAAAACAACCTCAGATATCTCATACATGGGTGTCTGAACAGAAACTTAACGGAGCCTGTACTAAGCTGCTAATGTACATACTTATATATTTACATACATACATAAATTAGGTAAATAACACCAAGACACAGAACAAATGATCGTTCATCACACAAGGATTTGTCTTGAATGGGATACACACCTACGGCCTTTTGCTTAGCAGTCAGGATCACCGACCACTATACCAATAGGTCCAATAATAAAATAGATTGATTTTGTAAAAAGAAAATGGTTTAAAAACGCCTAATCTCTGCAATTGCTTTTTATGGCAGATAGAACACGATTTAAGCAGTTTCTTTGGCTAATTTTTCTAGACTTACTTTAGATTGGATTGTGTTAGATGTCCATAATATTTGTTATTTATTTATTATTATTATTATTCAATCTTCCTGCAATTACATTGCAAAAGGCGAACTTAATGCCATGGGCATTATCTTCCAGTCAACCTTTGAGTGGGGCAGAGCTGCATATAGCAGATGTATTATTAAAGCAAGAGAGAATTATTGTTCAAGTACAATGTAGTATTGCATGTTACTTTCGCACAAAAGATCGACCTAAAAAGACAGCATACGGAAGCCAAATAATGCATAAGAATGACTTGACCGATATGGTGTGGGTCACCATGCTGCATTGTGCTATGCTATGCTACTGTGGGAGAGCCACGCTTCAGCATGCATGGGCCGGCTCGACCGGACTGATACCACGGGCTCACAGAAAACCGGTGTGAAATAGCGCCTGCGCTGTGTTACACCGAGTGAGTGAAGATACCGGAGGCCCATAATCCAACCCTTCCCCTCATCCCTCCCCATTCTTTTTTTTGTGACGTGGTGGAATGCCTTTACGCACTTCGCTCCCCCCCCCCACCCCGCGGGCACAGGGGGTTCGCTTTGTGTGGGACTCCTGACTGACTCGCCAGACTACCCACTAAACCAACACGGTGTGCCACTCTGCGCCTGACACGGGAGATATCCGGGAACCGCTTTCTTACGCCATCCGGACCCCTCCCAGCGCCTGCCCGCACTGAAGCGGGCACCATCTTCTTATTCTAAACTCTTAAGGTGGGCGACGTACGGCACACGCGTAACGTCACCCCCCTCGCGGGTGGCCTCTAAAGCGGATGGGGGGGAAAACCCGTCCCTCCCCATCCCCCAAGGCCGGCAACGCAATTCTGATGCCTCTGGTGTTACGGTTGTCCATGGGCGACGGTCTCTATCAGGCGTTACGTCTGCTCGTTTGCCCCCTAACTCCATAAAAACCATTCCATAAAGTCCTTTAAGCGGGGCGTGAAAAAGCATCTCACCAGGCCGCCATAGTGTGGGTCACCATGCTGCACTGTTCTTTTTCGCATTGAGGATGGTGACCACCACTCTTGGATTCTGCTTATGCTTTCCATCAGGCAGGGCAGAGTCATTTTGGCAGCTTATACATAAAAAAAAGAAAAAAAAATCGCATCATCACAGTCAACCAAACCATTTCATGATATTACAAGAAAACCCCTTATTTTCATGAGATTAATACAATTAGCGGTACAATACATACAAAACTATATATACATCAGCTTGTTTGCCACTTATTCCAAAAAAAAATTGTCTGTATTAAAATGAGTGAGGTGACCACCACTCTTGGATTCTGCTTATGCCTTCCATCAAGCAAAGGCCGAGGCAGAGGTCCATAAAATAAAATCATTAATATTATGCTAACAATCTTCTATACATCACCATAGCAACTTCGAATATACCAATGTTGCAAACAATGAACAAAACAAACGCTCGGCACAATCTCAAGAACTCACAAAGATTCTGTTTGTATTCAGTGCATGACGCCCGGCGCGTGATATTAACAATCACTTTGGAGTACCTCAGAGGAGGGGGATGGCCTAAGTTATAAGCTAACAGCGGGAGATTATATCCTCACTTATTACACACACGGCTATCTGATCCAAAACAAGACAGAGCTTATACTATGGTAACCAGACTTTTGATTAACATACTTATATACTTCTAAATACATAAATATTACTAGCCGAGTTAGTACATAATGTACAACGGAACAACATCAACCGCTGGTAACGCTACGGGGCTGAGCTATATCTAAAAAAAGTAGCCTAAGCTCTCTCACTCTTCATATCATCAGCTGTGTAAGTGAAAGTCCCGTCAAAATTGCTCCAGCCGTTCCAGAGTCGCAACAAAAAGGTCTATCTGTTTTCAGACAGACAAAAATTGAAAAATTTATATTTTGGTATATTTACCATGTATACATATGCATTTAGTAATAAGCGGTTATTTTATTATTACAAACAGACACTCCAATTTTATTTATTTCATCATCATCATCATCATCATCATCAGCTTATCGCAGTCCACTGCTGGACATAGGCCTCTCCAATTGCACGCTACTTAGTTCGATCCTCGGCTTCTCTCATCCAGCTCTTGCCAGCGGTCTTGCGCAAATCAATAATCCACCTGGCCTGTGTTTGACAAAGAAAGAATTTTTTAAATCAGCCCAGTAGTTCCTGAGATTAGCGCGTTCAATTATTAATTTAAACTCAATTAAACTTCAAACAAAATTTTTCATAGAAGCTCAGCATCTTTTGGTGAAAGCGTGATGTTATATAGACTTCCTCATTAAACGAAAAACAACAAAAAATATAATTATCAATTCGTATGAATAGTAGAACCGGACAAACGAAAAAACAAACAACCTCTTTAGCAGTGTAATGCATATTAGTATATATTTTACATATTTTACACCCAAACACAGAAAATAAAACCCCAGATGCGAGTCGGAATCGCGCACGAAGGGTTCCGTGCCATCATCTATAAGTACGTCAAAAAACCATGTTTATTGCATGGGAGTTCTTTATAGTATTTATTTTATTCTGCTTATTAGAATTTTTTATTATAGTAGCAACAGAAATACATCATCTATGAAAATTTCAACTGTCTAACTATCACAGTTCATGAGATACAGCCTGACAGACGGATAGGCAGCGGAGTCTCAATAATAGGGTCCCGTTTTAACCTTGTGGTACGGAACACTAAAAATGAACGGAGTCGTCTCACAATTATTTGTCAAGGCTAGGGATCGAACTCATGACCTCTGGAACACAAATAAACCAGAGTCAAATATATTTAATTACACCTTACTCACTATTTCCTCTCCCTTACACCATCGCCTATAAAATCCATTACAACTGAGGGTTGGGGTGAAAATTCGTAAACAGTTACCGTGAGGGTTTGTTTATTTGAGCCTCCTTGTTTACAGGGGTGGTTCCTACGACCTCCGACGCTGGTTTTATACGGAGGGATGATTTTCGGTTACAATTTGATAGATACATAGATTTGAAGTGCGAATGCAAGATATTGTTTGCACTTAGGGGTGGAAATTTATGAGGTATATGTTTATAGGGTTCCGTATCCAAAAGAAAAAACGGGATCCTATTACTAAGACTTCACTGTCCGATTGTCACCAGGCTGTATCTCATGAATCGGTTTCGGTTACCGTTTTAGCTTCAGGAGTAATGAGAACATCTACTTATTTACTGGTACCTAATCTAACAGGTACCCCTATTCACCCCGTGGGTGTCGTAATACCCGACTGAAGGAGCAAACTACCAGGAGAACAGCACTGCGAAGAGAAGGAGCACTTGAAAGGAGCTCTATACCAAACCCGACTGGCCAGAGTGGTATAGCAGGCCAAACATGTATCTGAGAAGAGGTTTGTGGACAGTAGACTGTTAAAGATTATCTGTGGGTCACGTCATCACCCCGTGGTTGTCGCAAGAGCCAACTGAGGGAGCAAACGACCAGGACAACAGCACTGCGAAGAGAAGGAATACATGACACAAACAGTGGGAGAGCCATGCTTCGGCATGAACGGGCAGGCTCGACTGGAGTGATACCACGGTAGACCGGTGAAAAACAGCGATTGCGCTGTGTTTCGCCAAGTGACTGAGGAAATCGGAGGCCCATACCCCAATGACGCATCTGGTGTTGTGGGTATCCATGGGCGGCGGTAATCGGCCATCGTACCATCAGGCGTCGTACGTCTACTCGTTTGCCCCCTTATTCCATAAAAACGAATAATCACAGTCAACCAAACCATTTCATAATGTTACAAGGAAATCCCTTATTTTCAGGAGATTAATACAATTAGCGGTACAATATATACAAAACTGATATTAATAACTTACACGGCAAGTGGCTACAATCACTTGAAGAGGGCGAAAACATCCCCTCTTACTGTAGGGTTGTCAATTAGAAGAAAATAGAATTAGTAGTATAACATTTAAACACCGTGGGAGAGCCACGTTTCGGCATGAATGGGCCATCTCGACCGGAGTGATACCACGGCCTCACAGAAAACCGGCGCGAAACAGCCCTTGCGCTGTGTTTCATCGAGTGAGTGAGGATACCGGAGGACCATACCCCAATCCCTCCCCCTATCCTCCTCCCCTTCCTCCAAAGGCTGGCAACGCACTTGTGACACCTCTGGTGTTACGGGTGTCCATGAGTGGCGGTAATCGCTTACCATCAGGTGATACATCAACTCGTTTGCCCCTTATACCATATAAAAACACAAGCTAAAATAAAAAAAATAAAAATCATACGACAAAAATGACTTACATCATCTTGGAAAAGAGTCGATACTCTTACACTGCTGGACCGATAATAACCAAACATAACTAAGAACCACGACAAGGAAACTGGCTTTCAAATTAATATACATCGAAATCGGTCCATCCGTTTGAGAGTTACGATGCACAGACAGACAAATATCGACGTCAAACCTTAACAATCGTCTTTTTGCGTCGGGGCCTAATATAGAGACAAAATTATTATATGTAGTAAGTAGCTCATCAACAGAACCTCATGTGTGTCTCTTTTCCTTGCTGCTCGACGTCTATTGATCTTAACGGGATGTTTTATAGTCTACAACATTTCACGATAACTCGGTTATCTAACACTAAAAGAACCATCGAAATTGGTCTAGACGTTAAAGCGTAATGCCGTGGTTTAAGGAAATAGGAAATCATTTTTATCCATCTAGGAAGGGTGAGAGTATGTATGAATATTCTACCGTAGCGCCTAAACTACTGAACCGATTTTTATTAATGACAGATCAATAGATTCACAATAATAGCCCGAATGATAAGAGCTATTTCAATTTTATCAAAGCATGTATTTGGCTGACGTTTATTAAACGTTTTTTTGTAGCTAGTGTAGATTTGGAAACTGGAAGTTATAGATCGACACCAGCGGGCAGTAGATTTTGGCGTTTTCACCTAATTAACCTTGACAGTCCAGTACATAATATGGCGTCTGTTTGTGTCGATCTATGATTTTTATCTGTAGCTACAATTCAATCAATCAACAACCCATAAAGTCCCACTGCTGGGCTCGGGTCTCCTCTCAGGAGATGGTTAGGTTAGCAGGAGAGGAGTGGGTCCGGATGGCGTAAGAAAGCGGTTCCCGGATCTCTCCCGCCTCAGGCGCAGAGTGGCACACCGTGTGGTTTAGTGGGTAGTCTGGCGAGTCAGTCAGGAGTCCCACACAAAGCGTACCTCCTGTCCCCGCGGGGCTCCCAAAGTGCGTAAAGGCATTCCACCAAGTAAAAAAAAAAAAAAGCAGGAAATTAGTAGCTTCAATTAAATAATAATAATAATAAAGCTTTTATTACCGAAAACTTTCATTTTTACAATACCCAGTCTCTCATAAAATTAAAGTATTAAAAAAAAACAATTTACCGTTCATAAATATCACTTAGTGTATTAAATGAATAAATGATTTTGAATTTCCACCCCTAAGAAGTGAGATACACACCCTATGACCGGATTACGAGGGATGTGGTTCATCCGGTTATTCAATAAACACGAATGATAATTGTTTTATTGCTGACAAGGGACCAGGGGTGGTTAGGGGATGAATTTTTACAGATAAGTGGGTCTGAAGTATGTTTTATATTTAAATATTACATTCGATACAAATGAGCAGAAATCTTTATGTGATTCTGTTGGTGCTTAATGATCCAGAACGTTATGTTGTCAGTTCGATTCCCACTTTAAAAAAATTAAGTTTTGAGATATAATAGTGAATTCTGTGTTGCCGTAAAATACAATTTATTTAACATATTAGATAATTTACAAAGGTACAACAAATTTCGTAAATAAAAACCAATGTCTCCTTCATTAAAACGAATATTACAAAATATCTCGGCAAAAATATATTTATTACAGTGTTTTCTTTCTATTATAAATTTTAAACAATTAAACATTGAAATATATTGCACAATTGAGGAGTCTAAAAAAATGACGTCACAAGTATGTATTTAGTACACTTTTCATTCAAAGTTATCGTTTTGACAGATAATAAAGAGTAACTAATTTGACTGAGGTGTTAACTACCTTATTGTAATGTTCTGCTGGTACTTACGATAGGATCCTGCGCTATAAGTACCAGCAACCTTCCAGCTTTACAAGTCTAATAATCATTGAATTTTAGTCCCCAACCCGCACTCGGCCAGCGTGGGGACGTATGGCCTTAACCCTCTCCTGAGAGGAGACCCGAGCCGAGCAGTGGGACATTATGGGTTGTTGATTGATTGATTGATTTAATCAAAAATAGCAAAAACATATTAGTTTTTACCTGCGGCTACGCCAGCGTGTACCGCGGTTATCGTTGCAAAGAGCCATGAATTTCATTGAAATCTTTGCAGCGGTTTAGTCGTGAAAACGTAACATACAGAGTTACTTTCGAATTTATAGTTTAGTTTGGATATCGATTGTTACGTACATAATTTTTGGAAGTCGAGCAAGGTTTTTTTATTAAGATATCGGAGACCTATATGGGATTTACTAAGCCTAGCCTATAACTCGCACATCTCTATAATTAGGTACTCCAAAGACTTTCTCCTTACTAGAACTGTGTAAAAGCATATTTTCTACCTTTTCTTTACCTGTTGAAACCCCATCGGGCCTTCACCCCACCGGGGTTTGCGGCGGGGCGGTGTGTCGGAATCGAACCGACTAAAACCACACGGTGTGCCACTCTGCGCCTAAGACGGGAGAGATCCGAAAACCGCTTTCTTACGCCATCCGGAAGCATATTTTCTACCTGACTTAAATGGTATGGTAAATTGATTGTTAACTGTCAAAGATTTTCTAGAAAAAAACAAAAAAAATCTTTTATTCTACATTGTTTTGCAATAACTAAACAAAATAACAACCAAAATTGAATGAAACCACAAGTCATAAAATGGCGACCGCAATAAACAAAAAAAAATGTTTTCTCTTTTCAAAATTTGAGGCAAAGGTAACACCAGTAGCCTGTTTACTCAAAACAATCACTCAAAGATGCAGAGCTCCTCTTTTGTATTCAAACAATTGAAAAAAAAGTACACTTGAAAACGGCACGCGATAACGCGCCAAAGTAAAAAGTCATTTTATTGTTCTATTTTCTTTGGGGTTTACTTCAATATAATTTGTACGTTTTATATCAACTGAATGAGATCTCTATCTTAGTTTAGTATTGAAGTAATTGTGGTTCATTTTATTTTAGGTTTTTTTATTTAGATGTCTCTTGTAATGACATTTATATTTTTTTTTATTTCATAATTTTTTAGATCGTTTTTTGTTTTTTCGAAAGACGTTCCCCATTTCATGTCATCCACATTTTTTATATTTTTTATCATTAATTTCATCACGATGAAGACTTGAGGACTCAAAGACTTAGAATTGAAGACGTTAAAAACTTGACATTGGCAGAAATAGCTGATCCGGCTGGTAGCCATCTCATTAAAAAATGAAGAAGAAGAATAATTTATTAGTAAGCAATTATTACACTGTTTTTAAGTTCGTGTTAAGGGTTAAGGATACAAAAACCACCTTTATTCATCCCCTAAGGGGAGGCCTGTGTCGAACATCACTTCTGTCCACACTAATAAAGGCTGGTACAAATGTAGTAAGTAATAAATACTATAATAAAATATCAAAAGAAAAGAAAAACAATTTGTTAGAACCGCATTCGCTAGGCAAGTTCAAATAAACAGGGGTCTACTTTTGTTGGTTTTTATAATTGTTTTTGAACAATACATTGTTTATATTGTGCTGCGATCATTACTGGTCAGTTTGTGGTCGACAGCTGATGTTCAAGGGTTTTTTTTTACTTTCGAAGGGATGGGGAAGTATATATAGGGCATATTACTTATCTATACCAATAAAAGCTGAAAGTTTTTTTTTATTTTGAACGCGCAGGTCTCAAGAATTAAAGTTTCAATATAGAAAATGGTTGTGATGTTAGATAATAAATTTTTCAAGGAAGGCTTTAGGTATAATATAACGCCAATAGAAGAGATAAAGATTTGGTACCTATGGAAGTCAATATGTGTATATACCTACCTATATTGTTCAAATATGTATTGTTATTATTTTATCTAAAACATATTTCCTATCGATTCCCTAAATGGAACCAGAGTTTGTATCTGAAAACCAGGGCAAAGCCAGCTATTTAAATCAACTTGCGTTGTCTCAATTCTGAAAAAAACATACTGTGTGAGTTTTAATTATTTATGAGATACATTGTACCTAGTCTATCAACAAAGGTGATATACCTAACATTAGCACGTCACTACAAACATGAAAACACGCGCGGGAAATATGACAGCTGTCAAAGTTGACCATAAATTATATTTTTTTTTAAGAAAGCCGCAAAGGCATGTCTTCGCGGCGGTCAGCCGTTTCCTGCCGCAGTGTGATGTTGTTTGCATTGTATTCAGAGCTAGGACACGTGTTATGAAAGGAAAATGGCGATTGTAATGTTTGTAATAAAATGTTATTACATGTCTACCTTTGTTGGAGCTTTCGAATGAAAAAAGCGGTTGACTTTTGTGTGGGATGATATGGATATGAAGCTCGTGTGTTTAAAGCAGAAAGATGTAAAATAAAAGGAACATTACGAAATTACGAAAGCGCTACAACTGCTTTTGGTTAGATTAAGTCTTTTCTTAATCTACAAAAAAAGAAATTAATTGTCTGTCTGTAATTCTAATTAACAGCTAAGTGCCTATCTAAATACCATTCAACAAAATCAGACGTTATATACACTTTATTAAAAGTTAGGTATTTGCGATGACATCATTGATGTTCAGCAACTATTTCATTACTTCCGAACACCTCCCCCCTATCTTAGATGAGAGAGCTATAGGGAGAGCAACGTACCTGAGTTGGAAGCAACGTCAGTTCCTCCCGTCTGGCTCATCCGATGGTCAGCCATCAGATGAACCGTTACATGATATTGTCGTTGGCAAAGACTATCTTGCGTGCCATACGGATAATAATAATTTTATAGCTGTTATGTCAAAATTCACAGAAATATCGCAGTCACATTATTTCTGAATTATAATTGTTTTTTATATATTTATTATTTGTATTAATATTAAGTGTTTAATATATATTTAATGGCTTTTAGTTCATTTAACATCATCATTCATCAACAACCCATAATATCCCACTTCTGGGCTCGGGTCTCCTCTCAGGAGAGGGTTAAGGCCATACGTCCCCACGCTGGCCAAGTGCGGGTTGGGGACTGGCAAGACAATGTTGTGGCTACGTAATATTACCGTTGGATGTTTTTAAGCAGCCCAAAGGCCTCCAACTAAGCTTCACGACTATTATCTTATGATAACAACCGGGACCGACTGCTTAACGTGACCTCCGAATCACGGAGACGCTCATAGTAACATGCCACTAACATTCACCCACCCAGGTACCGACCGCGCCGTCTTTGCTTACGCTATGAACGCCTCATAGCCCAGTTGCCCTCGGTTCATTTAACTTTTGAATCTAATTCCTAGTATTTCAGTTTAGTTTTGAACAGTACCTGAATTACCTTGTTTTTTTGGTCGAAATTTCTGAAAATAAATCCTAGCTAGATCAATTTATCGCCTCCGAATACCCCTGCCGCTTCCGCGATTCAGTCTATAACATATGTAGTTGAATATATCAAATACATTATATATAAAATTATAATTTTTTTTAAGTAGGTATGCTTGTGAAGTAGATAAATGCCAAAGTAGTAAAATGTTTTTGCTTTAGGTAGTTTGTTGTGTACAAGAGCACCTATTTCTGAGCTCTACACAATAGGTCCCAGTACCTCAAAAGCACAACACTTAAGCTCGATTCTTGAACTACTCTATTACCTGGGTAGTTTTCCTGTTAGAATATTGTTAATATTTCTAAATAAATCAATAAATCTTACACTTTCTTAAATTATGAAGTAAAATTAAGTATCGAAAAAACCCGTCAAACAAAAGCTCAATACTAAAAACTCTCTTTAGATACAAAAACATTTTTTTTACTCTTTAGATTTAAGACGAACCATTATTTGCAAAGTTCCCAAGGCCGTACATCTTTAATTAACCACCAACGCAGCCACCCGTACACACAAACATCACGCCGCCCCAATAACTGTCACAAACACACATAATACACACAAAAAATACAATACACCGCACCATACTCTACGTGTGCCGATTGCAAAAGAAAAATGGCCGACCATACGTCACTATGGACATGTCAAAGAGAGCTATTAAAGTCAAAATATTTTGAAAATACGTACTCAACGCCGCGGGGGCAAACTTTGAGGTGCCGACTTCGAAATTTAAAAGTTTATAGTTCTGCACTATAGATTTTGTTTTTTTTCGTGAGGCAGAGGTGTTTGTGCAAATTTACGCTGTGGGTCTTTTGGCCGTAATTGTGTTACCTTTATGCCTTTTTTTTAATCCATAGAAGATATCCTATTTCATATTTCGTAGCGATTACAAATGATAAGTTTATGCGTATGTGGAGTTATTGTGCTCCATTTTCTTATATATTGACCAAATAGACTTATGAAATAATTTTATTTATTCGTGGGGAAGCCACGCTTCAATATGAATCGCCAGGTCCGACTGAAGTGATACCACGGCCTCACAGAAAACCCGTGAGAAACAGTACTTGGGCTATGTTGCACCGAGTGAGTGAGGATACCGGAGGCCCATACTCCAATCCCTCTCGTTTACCCCATGTTCCATGAAAAAAGGCGCAGTTGTCTATTGTTATGAAACTGCGTGGATGGCATAAGCGGTCACCATGCCACTCTCCGCACTGAGTATTGTGGATTCAAACCTGGCATAAGAGAATACTTTGTGTAATTCACAAATTGTTGTTCTAACTGTGTGTGTATTTATGTGTGTACTGTAAGCTAGGAATAAATTCTGTGTCGCTGGAGACTTACCCGCGACACAGGATTTATTTATTTCCTAGTGCGGGAGCTGTTTTAAAAGTCCCTAGTCTAGTTGCCTGTGAGAGATTGCCTTATTTTATGTACTGTCTTGTTACAGTACTGTCTCTAAAGTTGGTTTATGTATAGTACATAAAATCTGTGCTGTCAGTCAGTGTTACCAACATTTTAAAGTTAAGTATTACTACATAGTTACGTTTATTCCGTGACAGCGTCTTTAGAAATATAGATGTGGCAACATTATCTCTTAAATTATAATCCAAAGAAAAACAGACACGATTATTTAGTAACCAATTTATTTTGTTCTCTACCGGATAATTGCACCTCCATATTTATTCCATTATTACCATAATACATCTATTATTCAGTAATTCTACCTAAAAACCCGTTACACGAAATATTTTGTATACCTACAAACACTTACTACAAACATCTACAATAAACACTGCAATTTAAATAATAGAAACATTTAACGAAACAACATAATGGTACCCAAAACATTTCGTAGTTGTAATTTAAATAATTTATATAAAACCAGTTGGTCGAAGACTATTGGTATAATCGCTTATTTAAAAAAAATACATCGTTGTCTATTCTCAACTACTGACAGTACGTAATTCAGGGTTGCCAGAATAAAGTTTCCATTTTTTTTGGGTCTTGCTGTTTGCTACTAAGTCTGCTCTTATGACACCACGGAATGAGGTGTGGTGACACTCCTTATATTCAATCTGTCATCGACTGATAGTAGGAGAAATCTGATCAATTATATTACTTTTCTTCGCAATGATGGTCGCATTATAAGAAGAAGAAAACGATGTACATTATATTTAAATATAAACAATCGTATTTTGTGGAAATGACTGAATACTTTTATAAAACCATTAGTCCCTTATTTTCCTTCTTAGCTAATATCTTTTATGGAATGGAATAGGCTTGATGGTAAGCGATTACCGCTGCCCATGGACACCCAAACCCCAGAAGCGTTACAAGTGCGTTGTCGGCCTTTGGGGGTTGCGTAGGGGGGTGAATGTTAGGAGTATAGGCCTCCAGTATACTTACTCGGTGAAACACACAGCGCAAGCGCTGTTTTATACCAGTTTTCTATGAGGCCATGGTATCACTCCGGACGAGTCGGTTCATACTTGCTGAAGTGAACCTCTCCCACGGTAAAATTACCAAAAAATACTTTACTTTTATATCTACCTTACTACTTACGTCATGAAAATATCAGATGTCAATATTTTAAGTTTGTAGTCCCAACGGCTTAGGCTCTGCGTTAATGAATCAGTCAAGGCAAGTAGTTTCGAATGTATAGATTTAAATATTACCATAAACAAAGTCCTAAGTAATCCGATTACATTTAAATGTAACAATATCCTTACAACCCTAATAATAAATAACTCATCCCTACTGAACCGAAACATTTAACAATTTTCTATTATTAATATATAACCGGATGTTGTAATGTTTACAACATCAAAAAACGCAACTTCCGCTCCTAAAACTATGTGACACGAATACAAATAGAAGTATTAAAAATAATCGCTTGGATTTTCAACCCCGATCTGTGCTATTGTGGTCTTAAAAAAAGTAAACCCTTTATCTGTGGATGCAAGCGCGCGAAATTGTTCGTCACCGTGACATTTAAAGAAAATGGCGTCGCTAATGTGAGAAATATGTTAAATTATTGCGACCGTTCACAGTTTTAATATGTTTAATGTATGCAGAGCACATGTGTTTTTTATCTGTAATCTAAGAACCAACCATTAATAATTTTATCTAAACAAGTATTAAACAATTTATTTAGATGAGTGTGGGCATTGCATGACAAAACTGCACCAAACTTTTTCTTCTTACCAACTGAGTCGAAACTAAAACGGAGCGTAGGTAACATTAAATAGTCTGTATATATTTTAAAGTAGCAGCAAGCCCCGGCATCGCACGGGTAGACATTGGTATTTACCCAAAAATTTAAACATTATAAATTTAGTGAGAGAGTCACGCTTCGGCATGCATGGGCCGGCTCGACCGGAGTGATATCACGGCCACAAAAAACCGGTGTGAAACTTTCTTACGCCATCCGGAAGCATATTTTCTACCTGACTTAAATGGTATGATAAATTGATTGTTAACTGTCAAAGATTTTCTAGAAAAAAAAACAACAAAATCTTTTATTCTACATTGTTTTGCAATAACTAAACAAAATAACAACCAAAATTGAATGAGACCACAAGTCATAAAATGGCGACCGCAATAAACAAAAAAAAATGTTTTCTCTTTTCAAAATTTGAGGCAAAGGTAACACCAGTAGCCTGTTTACTCAAAACAATCACTCAAAGATGCAGAGTTCCTCTTTTGTATTCAAACAATTGAAAAAAAAAAGTGCACTTGAAAACGGCACGCGATAACGCGCCAAAGTAAAAAGTTATTTTATTGTTCTATTTTCTTTGGAGTTTGCTTCAATATAATTTGTACGTTTAATATCCACTGAATGAGATCTCTGTCTTAGTTTAGTATTGAAGTAATTGTGGTTCATTTTATTTTAGGTGTTTTTATTTAGATGTCTCTTGTAATGACATTTATATTTTTTTTATTTCATAATTTTTTAGATCGTTTTTTGTTTTTTCGTAAGACGTTCCCCATTTCATGTCATCCACATTTTTTATATTTTTTATCATTAATTTCAACACGACGAAGACTTGAGGACTCAAAGACTTAGAATTGAAGACGTTAAATACTTGACATTGGCAGAAATAGCTGATCCGGCTGGTAGCCATCTCATTAAAAGAAGAAAAAGAATAAGTAATTCGTAAGCAATTATTAGACTGTTTTTAAGTTCGTGTTAAGTGTTAAGGATACAAAAACCACCTTTATTCATCCTCTAAGGGGAGGCCTATGTCGAACATCACTTCTGTCCACACTAATAAAGGCTATAATAAATAATAAATACTATAATAAAATATCAAAAGAAAAGAAAAACAATTTGTTAGAACCGCATTCGCTAGGCAAGTTCAAATAAACAGGGGTCTACTTTTGTTGGTTTTTATAATTGTTTTTGAACAATACATTCTTGCCCGCACTGAAGCGGGCACCGTCTCTAGATGTTATATACTGTTAATTTAGGTGACGTACGGCACACGCGCAACGTCGCCCCCTCGCGGCTGGCCTGTGAAGCGGATGGGGGGAAAACCCACCCACGGCCACACTCAGGGCGGCATCCTCCGCCTCCGCCGCCCAGTTCGCCGGCGGCGGACCGGGTCCGAGTGGAGATCGTCCTCCCGGGCCTTCTCCGCCGCCTCCTTCTGTGAGATGACTTTCTCGCAGAAGATCGCGACCGCGGTAAAACTGCTCTCGCCGTCGGCCATGGAGCGAACGACGGCCGGCAGCGAGAGATCTCCTCCGATGACTGCAGTGAGGGCCCGACGCTGCGGCACCCAAGTGGGGCACACCGCCAGCGTGTGCTGGGCTGAATCCTCACTACAGTCGCAGTGGTGGCAGGCGGGACTCAATTCCCTCCTGGCGACCGAGTGCAGGTACTTCCCGAAGCAACCGTGCCCGGAAAGCACCTGCGTCAGTCGGAAGGAAAGGGTCCCGTGCTGCCGCCCTGCCCACTCGAGGATGACCTCCACGTGCTCTACGTGCTGGCTTCGCCACCGTGGAGGTACTCCAGCCGCGAAGACCAACGAGCCATCGTGGCTTAACGGGCGGCTTCACGCCACTCGCGTACCTCTTCGGGCGGAGGGCGAAGGCCACTCTCCGCCCGGAACTCAGCCACCCGTCGATAAACTTCGGCGAGCACTTCCGCCTCCAAATCCCACGGGGTGTACCGGCCAACGCGCACGCCGCCTCGGTCGACATCGTGCGGTATCCGCGTATGGCTCTGACCGCCAATACCCTCTGAGGGCGCCAGAGGCGCGCCTTATTCTGGGCGGTCAGAGCCAACACCCACACCGGTGCGCCGTACAGTGCCATCGACCGGACAACCCCCGTGAAGAGGCTTCTCGTTGCGACACTGGCTCCACCCAGATTGGGCAAACTGCTGTTCTTGAGGTCTCGGGTTCGATTCCCGGGTCGGATCAAATGTTTGTATGATCTACAAATTTTTGTTTCGGAGTTTGGGTGTTTTCTATGTATGTATTTACTAAAAACAAAAGTATATATGTATTTATATCATTTGTTTAGTACCCATAATACAAGTTCTTGTTTGGGACTAGATGGCATTGTGTGTTAGATGTCGGAAATATTTAAAAAAATATATATGTGTTAAGGTGTGCGCTATAACTGGCACGTTATGAATGAAAATATAGATGATTACAAAATAAAATCGCGTCCTTAAAATAACTTCGTTGGTTTCTCAGCACAGAGTTAAACAGAGTCAAGCTATGATTTGAAGAATGTAGTTATAATTTCAATGATAGTAAAAAGTTACGGATGGTATGAGTACAAACAATTTCTATATTAAAATAAATGTCAACATCATTGTTTTCTTCTAATGATTATTTTTAAAACTATGTATTTTACTACGCCATTACAAAAGTGAAATAGTAACGCCTCTTCCTTATTTCCCTTTATAATCTAAATCTTGTAACTTACTTAAACTATTTCACATAATATATTCAATACTAATAGAAATAAACACAAAATTCCTGTTTTAAATATCAATTTAGATTACTCCAACAAATTTCTATTCATGATCTTCTATCAATTACAATTTAAGAGTGACAACAAAACCATAGACATTGTAGAATGCAAACAAATAAAAAAATAAACTATATAGATTAAAATAACAAGTTGTCTATGCCCCGAATGTTAGTGTGACCTTAGAAATTTTAACGATAAACTAATAGATTAACGATAAGGTATCTGAATATTTATTAACAGAGAAAGTATGGTGGGATAAAATTAGCATCATATTATACGTATAACGCCATAGGTTGATAGTGTCACGCGGAAGCTAAGTGCTTTAAACAAGGTGAGACGGTTCTTCTCGACCGGAAATCTGTGTCTTTTTTACAAGACCCAAGTTCACTTGTGCGTGGAGAACTGTTCTCCTTTATGCGATGGTGCCGCACCGTATCTATTTGACATCCTCGACTGGTTGCAGCAACGAGCAATCTACATTGTCGACAGTCCCGAAGCTACTGAGTTCTTTGAGCCTCTGCAGTTGCGTAGAGATATCGCCTCCTTGGCAGTCCTCTATCATCTTTACCATGGAGAGTGTTTTAAGAACTCTTCCTCTAAAGAACAACACGTGCCGGCCTTGGAAGTCACCGCTTTCCAGTGGCAGATATACGTTCACATCGCTTCGATTCTTCCTTCCTGTGCCGAGCGGTCAAAACCTGGAACTCACTACCAGCGCACGTGTTTCCTTGCCACTGTGATCCCGGGTCCTTTAAACGTAGCATGAAAAGCATCTCACCGGGCCGCTATATTGCGGGTCACTATGCTGCATTGTCCTTATTCTCATTAAGTGTAGTGGCAGGAAGGCAGGGCAGAGTCATTGTGGCAGCTAACTCATAAAACAAAAATATTATATTTATAAAATAATAGCTTTTGCTTTAGCCAACAACAGCCAAACCAACCAAAGAAGACCAACGAAAAATGACAATATTTGTGCTGTCGTTTTTCGTTGATGAGTGCGAGACCGGAGGCCCAATGATGAAGAAGTGGGAGAGCCACGCCTCGGCATGAATGGGCCGGCTCGACCGGAGTGATACCACAACCTCACAGAAAACCGGTGTGAAACAGCGCTTACGCTGTGTTTCATCGAGTGAGTGAGGATACCGAAGGCCCATACCCCAATCCAACGCCCCCTATCCCCCTCACCATCCCCCTTCCTCCCAGGCCGCCATAGTGTGGGTCACCATGCTGCATTGTTCTTTTTCGCATTGAGGATGGTGACCACCACTCTTGGATTCTGCTCATGCTTTCCATCAGGCAGGGCAAAGTCATTTTGGCAGCTTAAATATAAAAAAAAACAAAGCGTCTTAATATACCGCAATTGTGTGGGTCACTATGCTGCATGACGGCTGCCTCGGTGGAACCCTGGTAAGTAGCGTATGCGAATACTGTACTTGAGGTCTCGGGTTTGATTCCCAGGTTGAACCAAATTTTTTTCGGAGTTTAGATGTTTTCTATGTGTAATATGTAAGTATTTACTAAAAAAAACTATAAAAGTATTCTATCAGTCAATCATAATGTAGTTCTGCTTTGTTTGAAACTAGATGTCATTGTGTGTGAAATGTCCGAAATATTTATTATTATTTTATGGTCTGCATTCGCAATGAGTATGGTAACCACTACTCTTGGATTCTGCTCCTGCTTCCCATCAATTACAGTCCCTTTAGACAGACAGCCTTGAGGTGCTCATAGCCTAGTTGCACTCGGTGATTAGAAACAATTACCGAGGGTAAACAATGACGGCGCGGTCAGTACCTAGATGGGTGACCGCTGGTGGCATGTTACCATGAGCGTCTTTGTGATTCGGAGGTCACGTTAAGCAGTCGGTCCCGGTTGTTATCATACGATAACAGTCGTGAAGCTTAGTTGGAGGCCTTTGGGCAGCTTAAAAATATCCAAAGGCAAGATTACGTAGCCGCAACGTAGTCTTGCCAGTCTCCAACCCGCACTTGGCCAGCGTGGGGACGTATGGGACATTATGGGTTGTTGATAGACAGACAGAGTTACTTTTGAATTTATGACATATGGACATATGGAGTCTGAATATTTCGCTACAAGGGTAGCGTAAGGGTTAAGCGGTCACCATGCCACTTCCTATCACAATGTGTGTTGTCACCTTGTGGCTTTAATTCCCATATGAGAATACACTTATTGACTGCCTCGGTGGCGCAGTGGTAGCGTACGCGACTGCTTTACATGAGGTCTCGGGTTCGAATTCTGGATCGGAACAAATGTTTGTATGATTCTACAAATATCTGTTTCGGAGTTTGGGTGTTTTCTTTGTATAGTATGTATGAATTTACAAAAAAAATGTATTCATATCAGTAGTCTAGTACCCATGGTACAAGATTTGCTTAGTTTGGGACTAGATGGTGTTGTGTGAGCAGAAATGTCCGAAAAAAATATATTTATTCCTAATACGGGAGTTGCCTTTAATAAGAAAGACAGTAGTATTATTAACTTTATAATTGAATTCGCACTTTCTATCACGTCATCGATTATAAGACCCGTTATCAAATATAATTATCTAGCCACGGCTATATTAGCACCTATTATTATGTAAATATGGCTTCCACATTCTATTTAGTGTTTTTACTACAATATTTCATCATTTACAATGGCTAATTGACTAGTAAATTAAAATTTATACTCCATTAAAGTCTTAACTTGCTAACATACGCACATTTAAGTATTTATTTATGGTAACACTATTCACTGGCAATATTAACGCTTTAGTTAATGCACTGGCAACATTGTAGGGAATTGAAAACTAGGAGATTGGTCGTGTACTTTGTAGCAATATAAAAACAGACAAATTCTGTTTGCAATTTCTTTTTCATTAACTTATATTGGTAGGAGATTTATTAGCTCAAAATAGTGCTAGGTAATAAAATCTGAATTGGCTTACGTATTAAATATGGAATTACACAATTATCAAACATTTTATCTATAGACAGCTGTGGCGACTTCCACATACAGCGTCAACATAAAATACACTACAGCGCCATCTACCGAAGATATGTTGAACTACGGAGTAACGAAGGAAACTAAGAAACTACCAATCCTAAATCGCGCAGTAGAAGTTCTGGTGCTGATTAGCATATATACAACATCCCAACGTCAACCGTTGGGCAGTGGCCCGCCAGGCATGATCACCTCGCCTGGTCGGAGGAAACTCCCTTTGTGTTGGAGGGACATGGCACGCGTTCCTTCACAACAGCACTTTGCACAAAAAACCTTAAAAATATCAAACGATAAATTGTAATCAATTAAGTCTTTCATTGCTGTTTGATGCTGTATATTAATACGGCTTTCAATCTCCATAATAGTCCATAATCGCTTAGCATCTTCGAGACATAGTTCCCGCCAATTTTTCTGCTTAACTTTCAGGTAAAGACTTCCACGGTCAACTACGGTCACTACATCTTTTGCCTTTAATTTAAGCTTCATCCACTTCCATACATTTTCAATAGGAATCAGGGGCATTGGCATATTCTGCTTTCTAAGTGGTGCAAAGCCGACTTCGGTGTTTAGGATCATTATTATACATATCATTTATAAATCATTATGGTATGGAAACATCTTCTAAGCCGACGAGAAATACTGCTTTTCCCTCATCTGATAGCTGAAGCTAATAGCTTCCAAAGTACCGGTAAACATGAGCAAATTTCCGAAATCTGTTTTTGAAAAGCATCTCCAAACACGCAACTTTAAAGGATGTTTCACGGTTCATTCCATCAGTCTATTGTCAGCCGTATACCAAGCTTGAGTCGAATAACCGGACGCCCAAGATGGAGCTTTATCAGGAAAAATGATCTTGTCCTAACCACTGTCTTTGTTTTCGCACACCCAATACAGCCTTTTTTCAAAATGCGTTTCAGAAGAAAAGGTTTCCTTTCAGTGTTTTGATCAAGTGATAAAATTAAGCCCCTTTCCATCAACTATTCTTGTTCAGAGCGAAGTGATAATAAAGGATTCTTGGCAAACTGATATACAATCCGTTTATCCTCCGACAGTCGTCTGTTTCGATTTGGCACGATCTAGTAAGTCATCGAAGGTTTTTGTTTGTGAATATCTCTTTACCCACTTGCTCTCGAAAGCATTTTGGGTCCTTTCGAATAAGTTCAGAGATACACAGCTTCAAAGCGGCACGAATAAGCGGCACTCATTGTAAAAAATAATATTTTCAACAAGAAAAACTGGAGGGAATACTTTGTTTTTACATTAAAGGCAAGGGATTGTTCTATTCAGCCTAATGTTTATTTTTATAAATTGCATTCCAAAATTCAAAAATATGACGGTTACGTTCTTTGTACTCTCTCTTTGTATAAATAAATAGAATTTTTGCTTTACTTACTAATATTGTTTTACTCACAGATTAATAGTAGTACAATTACTTATAAGTATCTACAGTTAAAATTACAGTACTCTCGTTCTTCTGTATTAACATAAATAAAACTTTAAACAAATTAAACCAAAATAATAACAGTAACTGTTCAATATCTAATAAAATATCAATCTTAAGATCTTGTCAATCACACTGTACAGGAACCTCACAAAGTGAATCTGATTTACCCGATCGAAAGCAGATAATGCACCAATGCAGAATGGTGGTCTCATCTATAGAGGCGTATTGGGATGCTTCTGCCTCATTAGGCCTCCGGTCTCGCACACTGTCGCTTAAAATCGAGATCGTTCTTTCGTGCTGAAATTAGTGAGGACCCACACGTCATAATTTATTTTAAAAAAAAACTTAGCGTCACCATTCTGTATCAATTTAAAAAAGCCATTAAAGTCTAACAATACTTGAAAATCCTTTCAATAAATCGGAATTAATTCAAAATTCAAAAATGGAACGTGGCGCTAGACCACACGCGGTGTTAAATGCGCGCGAAACGCCAGCAGTCACGTAATGGCGTGCGGAATAATAACAAAACCATTTGATTTATTTATAAAGACGTAAATAGTTAAGTAATTAGATGAAATAATCTGGGGACAATAAAGAATAAGTCGTCTTGACATTCTTAATGGAGATCTCGACGGCAGAAAACGAACATGTTGTATATCAAAATACAGAACATTACATCAGAAAAAAAAATACACCAGAGCCAAAAAACTATTTAAAAAAACGTAAGTAACTCGTAGATTAATAAATCAT
The DNA here is from genome assembly GCA_003709505.1 of Hyphantria cunea. Lineage (NCBI taxonomy): Eukaryota > Metazoa > Arthropoda > Insecta > Lepidoptera > Erebidae > Hyphantria > Hyphantria cunea. The sequence goes on from PKRV01000314.1 coordinate 72,229, forward strand.
CTCTCATCATCATCATCATCAATCTCTCTATCCAAAGCTCACCGTAATGAGATACACACAGACCATTGTATGCTGTTTTTTCTGATTAAAATTTCCGACAGTTTAGCTTTCTGATGACTATATACATATGAAAACCGTCTCTGGCAAATGCATGTCCTTATATAACTTTATCGCTTAAAATATTCATTTTGCACAGATATATTTTTTTTCTCTTTAAAAGACAACTCCCGCATTAGGAATATACATTCCTGTGTCACGGGGATCTTTACATACATACATGAAACGGACACAAAGTACACCCAGACTTAGAACAACAGTATATGGATCACACAAAGTGTTGTCCCATGTAGGATTTGAACCCACAACACTTGGCGCAGTAGGAAGCGGTGTGGCGACCACTGAAACCACTAGGCCAACCGTGTAGTCAACCATGTTTCCATGCACTATACTCGTAGTTCTTTCAAAAGGGTTTCAATTTTTAAATGATTTTCTCCGTGTAATAATATATGGACGAATATCATTTACGAAGGTCTTATTATAATGTTGCCCTCTAAAGCTCATGCTTGCTTGATCTCTTCCACAATAGCAATACAAAACAAAAAAATAATACGTTCCAAATTCAAAAAAGTCATTACTATTCGTCGCTAGATGGTTATCGTCCTAATGGGCTATTGTTGGGCGCGTTCCAGAATGTTTTTCTAACAAAATTTTAATTATGGCAATTTTTATTGAAAACTTCAACAGATAGGGGCGACATTTTGATAGTTTAGTTTTAAAATCGTTTTAAAACAGTGATAGGAACTCAAAACGCACATTATTCAAAGACAAAACAATGAGCTTATGAAGAGAATCTGTCCTTCTTTTGTAAAAAACAAAATGGAATAAGGTTTCTATAGCAGATGGTGCAAGGCGATTAATTAGTTCGGTTAAAGGACAATGATAAGTACAAAACTGAGTTGGGTGACCGGAGAGGTTTTAAGTCAATGACATACGGTATCATGTAATCCAAAACTAACTAAACCCTGTACTATGATAACCAGACTGCTAGTAAACATATTTATGTATTTCAAAATTTATACATATAATAAACAAATTACAGGCACCAGAGAGAATATAAATATTGTTTTTAAATCATTCCGTGAGTATCGGGGTATAGTGAGAGTCGTATCGTAAACTCAATAAAAACCCCTCTGGCCAGCGTGTTAGCCTAAACATTCTTCCTAAAGAGGAGATTCTAAGTTAAAATCCTATGAGATCCAATTTTAATCATTTCAAAAGAATAAAATCTAAATAATAAATACCTGAAAAAAGATAAGGACTGACACACCTAACGCCAATCGCGTACCATCAACAAATAAGTCAGCAACTTGTTTATCGCATTTGAAATAAGAACATTCGCGGGTTCCACTTCGGTGACATTCATTTTATTCTTATTTTAAATTTCGGCGGCAATATTGCACGGTTAGGATTGCGAGATGGAAGAGGGTCGGTGGAGTCGCTAAAATTGTTTTTTATATACTTACATTTTTTTCAATATTTTTTTTATTTCATTATTTATCTTTTTTTTAAAGGCATTAGCAGCAAATAGTTTGTCGCGGGGGACACAAAGAACACCCAGGCACAGAACAACGATTAGTGGATCACACAATGCATAGTTTGTCTCATGTGGGATTTGAACTCACAACATTTAGCACAGCAAAAACGGCTTTACGTCTAACAATGCACCATGGAGAGTTGGAATTATTGGCGTAGAGGATACTGAAAACTAGACTAAAACTTCTTCGATTGTGCTGTTCAACAGTTTGACAATATTACATATAATATACTTTCTTAGTTTGTTTTGTTTTGATTTTTTTTGTTTTTTTAAAAGACAACTCCCGCATCAGGAATAACATGAAACGGACACAAATGACACCCAGACTTATAACAACAATTTATGGATCACACAAAGTGTTGTCCCATGTAGGATTTGAACCCACAACACTTGGCGCAGTAGGAAGCGGTGGTGCGACCACTAAAACCACTAGGCCAACCGTGTAGTCTAGGTATACCATTAATTTAAGTATTTATGGAGGTTTGGGTTTCTTTTTACAATCAACATGGAGAAAAATAATAATAAATAAATAATATGTCTGTCTTGCTTTGCTCTAACAAACCTTTTAGAATCGTCTACCGAATTAGGGATGTTAAAAGTATTCGCGAATAGTTTATCTAGAACTGTTTTCTGAAATGAATGTTCTGTGACATAAGTAAGCTAGTATTGTAGGTATGGGCTGCAATATAATATATCTTCTTAAATTCCCTTTTTTTGTGTACTCTCTTTAACACGTAAAAGGATCCTGTCTTTATCTCTCAAATTAAACGCTGATTAATTAGATTTGAACAGATTTATTTTCTACCACTGTTTGGCTATATCGTCGAATAGTGAATGTGTCATTTTTATCTCCTTTCAAAACTTAAAACTTTATGCCCAGTGTTGTCATCAAAATAGTTGACACTGATTCGATACAATTGACTAATAGACTAAATATTTTAACTATAATGTCTTAATAACTATAACTACTTTATATTTACTAATTTTAATGCCACCAAATTAAAATTAGTAAATATTACAATGTTAAGTCTAAATATAGTATATATATAGTACTAAATATTAATTCTAGACAGTATTTTACAAAGATCTTGACTTATTAACCTTACACACGCATGTGTTAATAGCAATTGAGTACTATATGAGACTAGCGCATTACGCAGTAACGAGAGCTATTTATTTAAATTATTTTGTGGATCCTCCCTAAAACGCTACTCTAACACTCTTTTAAAGTACCTACCAAATTAGCCAAGACAACCTTTCATTTCAATTCAAATTCTTTTACATTTAATCAAGCATCGATAGACAAAGCATTTAAAAGCAAAAAAAAAAAATTACCGACTCCATTTATCCCTATGTCAAATTACAAAATTCAGTAGGACATTATGTATCAGAACTCCTCATTGGTCCGTTTAAAAAAGGAACACTTTTTTTTTTAAAGCGACGACATTGAATTACGGAGTCAGGTTTCTTTATGCCAAGCGGCCTTTTTTAAAATGCATTTACTTAATTGAAGTTTTTTTTTATTCTTTATCTGTAGATAAGATTTTTATGTTTAGGGAAACCGCCTTTTTACCTTAAATACTTATTTCGTGAGATATGTTATTTACGTTGATAAGCAATTTTTAAAAGCGTAACAACTACCTGCATTTATTTTTATTTTAGGTATAGGGAAGGTTCCTCCGCAGGCAAGGCGGGGCCGGCGCAACATCTAGGGTATAGAGGTTTCGGATACGGTTAAAATATTTTAGAGTATCCAATAATTCGGATATTTTCGGTAGTGGATGTTAGATCTTAATGAAATCATACTATAAAGTAGATATATATGGTTAATGATTTAGAATATTTCTAGGCTGACTTATTATGATGATAATGCTCAACCAAAAAAGCAAACTCCTCAATTTCTTTCTTCATACTCTAACAAAATAAAAAAATATTTAATAAACCTATGCCGCGGGCATAGAGGCTCCACAGCTATATTTAAAACAAAGAAAAAGAAGTGTCTATGGCCGCCATTAGCTTCACAGTACGTTTTTATGGAAATCTCACGAATCTACGCAGGCATTAAATTGGGTTCCGTGAAAAGTGATATTAATAAATAAATAAATACTTTTGGGACATTTTAACACACAACGCCATCTAGCCCCAAACTAAGCAGAGCTTGTACTATGGGTACTAAGCAACTGATATTAATACTTACATTTTTTTTTGTAAATACATACATATACATAGAAAATACATAGAAAACACCCAAACTCCGAAACAAATATTTGCAGATCATACAAACATTTGGTCCGACTCAGGAATCGAACCCGAGACCTCTTGCACAGCAGTCGCATTCGCTACCACTGCGCCACAGAGGCAGTCAAAAAGAAAATATAAAAAAGAATGTGTAAAGAAAGAATGACTTATTCATCATTATCATCAAACCTTCTCTTAAATTTGTGGCGACTTCCACATACAGCGCAACAACATAAAATATATAACAGTGCCATCTACCGAAGAAACATCGAACATACGGAGCAACGAAGAAAACTAAGAAACTACCAATCTTAAATCGCGCAATAGAAGTTCTCGCGCCGATTAATATATATACAACTTCCTAACATCAACCGTTGGGCAGTGGCTCGCCAGGCATGATCACCTCGCCTGGTTGGAGGATCCTCCCTTTGTGTTGGATGAGCATGTGGCCCGTTCCTCCACAAATTATATTTAAAGCAGTGTACCAACTATTCTTTTATGGTCGTGGTATTCACAATAAGCAATTGCTTGATTAGTACGTTCATTGTTGTATGTCGATGTGATTTATTTTTATTTATTTTATTACTTTATGCAGAAATACATGCATCGGCGGACTTAATGCCTAAGGCATTCTCTGCGAGTCGACCGATAAGCAATACAGAGAAAGATGAGGGAGGTGCACATAATATGAGGTTAAGGTAAGAGTGATTTTAACAAACAATACAACTAGCCTGAATATATATATATACTACTATATATATACCTACGTTAGAAGAGACAAATATCTAATACATACATATATGCGTCTGTATTTATATACCTACAAACACATACAAACATATATCTATTATACACACAACACACAACAACCCATAATGTCCCACTGCTGGGCTCGGGTCTCCTCTCAGAAGAGGGTTAAGGCCATACATCCCCACGCTGGCCAAGTGCGGGTTGGGGACTGGCAAGACAACGTTGTGGCTACGTAATCTTACCGTTGGATGTTTTTAAGCCGCCCGAAGGCCTCCAACTAAGCTTCACGACTGTTATCGTATGATAACAACCGGGACCGACTGCTTAACGTGACCTCCGAATCACGGAGACGCTCATGGTAACATGCCACCAGCGGTCACCCATCCAGGTACTGACCGCGCCATCATTGCTTACCCTCGATGATTGTTTCTAATCACCGAGTGCAACTGGGCTATGAGCGCCTCTATATATATATATTATAAAAGTATATAAACTCGTGATTTGATGAACTAACTCTCCGTCGAATCCGCCAATTCACCTAATAACAGCTCCCTTACCTTCAACTTAAAAGCGCCCCGATTTCTAATCATTCTGACCTCAAGAGGAAGCGCATTCCACAAGAGAACAGACCGGACAAAGAATGAAGAGCCCATAAAGCCAGTAGTGTGAGAAGGACAAAGGAGGAGGAGATTGTCAGACGAGCAAAGGTTTCGGTTATGGGTATTGCATAATAATTGGAAATGTGTTGTTAAATAAGTAGGAGAGGACAGGGAATTGAGTACTGTATGCAGGAAAGTGAGTGCGCCCATTTGTTTGCGTTGACGCCACCGAGACCCTTGAGCCTCTACAGTTGCGTAGAGATATCGCCTCCTTGGCAGTCCTCTATCGCCTTTACCATGGTGAGTGTTCTGAAGAGCTCTTCCAATTGATCCCCCCTCTCCCTTCCTCTACAGAACAACACGTGCCGGCCTTAGAAGTCACCGCTTTAAAATGGAAGACATACGTTCTCGTACTCATCGCTTCGGTGCTTCCTTCCTATGCCGAGCGGTCAAAACCTGGAACTCACTACCAGCGCACGTGTTTCCTTCCCACTATGATCCCTGGTCCTTTAAGCGGACGTGAAAAAGTATCACACCAGGCCGCCATAGTGTGGGTCACCATGCTGCATTGTTCTTTTTCGCATTGAGGATGGTGACCACCACTCTTGGATTCTGCTCATGCTTTCTATCAGGCAGGGCAGAGTCATTTTGGCAGATTATACATAAAAAAAAAAATTGGAAACCAACGTAATTGGGAACGTAAACTGGAAATGTGGTCATACTTACGAAGATTAAAAATAAATCGATGTATCTATTTTATATATATATAATATATATATATTTGTTATTTGTGTTTTTTATGAGATGGGAGCGAACGAGCAAGTGTATCGTCTGATGGTGAGCGACTACAGCCGATGATGGACACCCGCAATACCAGAGGCGCTACTTTTCTTTCTATTCTTTTCTTTTTAAAAAGACAGCTCCCACTTTAGGAATATACATTCCTGTGTCACGGGGATCTTTACAAACATACATGAAACGGACACAAAATACACTCAGACTTAGAACAACAATTTATGGATCACACAAAGTGTTGTCCCATGCAGGATTTGAACCCACAACACTTGGCGCAGTAGGAAGCGGCGTGGCGACCACTGAAACCACTCTTTTTTTTTACGTAGTGGAATGCCTTTACGCACTTCGCTCCCCCCCGCGGGGACAAGGGGTTCACTTTGTGTGGGGCTCCTGACTGACTCGCCAGACTACCCACTAAACCACCACGGTGTGCCACTCTGCGCCTGAGACGGGAGAGATCCGGGAACCGCTTTCTTACGCCATCCGAACCCACCACTGAAACCACTAGGCCAACCGTGTAGTCAATGCTACTAATGCGTTGCCGGCCTTTAAAAAAGAACTAACCTCTTATTTTCTCTTTAAGTAGCTTTGTATAGATTCGTTTTCGATTTCAATTTTACTAATTGAATACTACTATACTACATGTTTTATTAAACTTATTTCAGACACTAAACTCTAAAGATGATATCTGAATATGTGGAATTTTGCAATTTATCTGAAGAGTAAATAAAGGAATTAGTTAATAGACGGATTAAGATTAAGATAGAGAATTATTATTTGGCTGTCTGCCTGCTGGTAAACATACTTATTAAATATATTCCTAACAAGAAATGAATTATTAAAACTGACGCCGCAATGTTACATATAAAACATATATATTCGTAATCACGCTGAAAATTCTTTATTTTGATTCCACACTTGTATTTTGATAAATATTTTTTTAGATTACTTTTTGACACCAAATATCCTTAATTTGATATTTTTTAGTTTTGGTGTACAGATTGACACTCTCACGACTAAGACCAATCTATTGACACCACTCACATAAAAATACGACAAACGGTTTAGGCTCTAGGGCGTTCTATAAAATACATACATGCACTCGGAAAACAAAACCCTTCTTCTTTCGCAGTCGGGTAAATACATAAACAGTAAAAATGATTACACTCATCACATAGTAATTCACTAGGTATCAAACTCGCGACCTCCAGCTTAGCAGCCTAGGTCACTATTACTGAACTAACAGTTATGCACCAAATCATAAAACCTATATAGTTCATGAACTTCACCATTGTACAACTTTTATCTACGCACAAAGAAGCCACGGCGCTTTCTGCTGCGCCAAATGTTGTGGGTTCAAATCCCACATTTGACAACACTTTGTGTGATCCACAAACTGCAGTTCTGAGCCTGGATGTTCTCTGTATCCATTTCGTGTATGTTTGTTAAGTCCCACACAACAAAAGATGTATATTCCTAACCCGGGAGTTAGTTGTCTTAAGGAAATTAATTTCTTACCTCTCAATAATTTTCTTGCTTGCGAATCGAACCCCCGTCCTCTAGTTACGCTTAGCAGTCACTATCTCTAACCACAAGACTTGACATGTTTACGGGTCTGTTAGTAATGTGACGTCACAAGATCCAATCATATTTGTACATCATCAAAAGGGTCCTTTTTAAATTATATACACATTAAGGAACCCTAATAACACAGGCCGTCAATAAATAAAAACATTACACTGTGTGTCCGTTCGTATGTGTGCGTGATCTCGGAAACTAAATTATCACATTTGCCGCTCACAGTTTTATATACAGGATGTTTAAAAATTTGAAACGAAAGAAAATATTTGAAGACTAAATTGATAAACATGTCTTTTATGTCCGTACTGGTAGACATAGATTTTGGCATCTATAATTATCATCATCATCATCAGCCTATCGCAGTCCACTGCTGGACATAGGCCTCTCCAATTTCACGCCACTTAGTTCGGTCTATGGCTTCTCGCATCCAGCTCCTGCCAGCCGTCTTGCGCAAATCATCGCTCCACCTGGCCTGTGGACGTCCTACACTACGTTTGCCGAGACGCGGTCTGCACTCAAGAACTCGTTTACCCCAACGGTTATCGGTTCTTCGGCAAATATGACCAGCCCACTGCCATTTCAACTTGCTAATCCTGTGGGCTACGTCGATGACCCTGGTTCTTTGTCGGATTGCCTCGTTTCTAATGCGATCCCTTAGAGAAACGCCGAGCATAGACCTCTCCATTGCACGCTGAGCGACTTTGAACTTATGGACCAGTCGAAACGTAAGTGTCCACGTTTCGGCTCCGTATTACTATAATTATAATTAAACTTAAATAATCAATCTCATGACCATCAACTAAACACATACATCGTTTCCATATAAAAGTTTCTAATTTTATAATAAATATGTAAATGGTATGGAAATAAATACAGAATTAATTAAATAGAGATCAAAATTGTACTAAATACGTTTAGAAATAAACTTATTTTATTTAGTTTTTCTTTTTAACAATTTCTCATTCTAATTATTATTATTAGCATGCGATGTTTAATTTGAATTAATTCGATATATACATATTTCGAACATCTAACACACAACGCCATCTAGTTCCAAGCTAAGCAGAGCTTGTGTTATGGGTACTAGACAACTGATATGAATACATATAACCATACAACCAATCTCCGAAATATAAAATTTTCAGATCATACAAACATTTGGTCCGACCCGGGTATTGAATCCGAGACCTCAAACACAGCAGTCGCATACACTACCACCGCGCCACCGAGGCTGTTCTAAACTATCTGGCCGACGTAGTATAAGTAAACCAAATCTTCCTTTTAAAAAGAGACCTTTTTTCAGCGGGGAATGCTTTTTGCACTATACCCACCGTCAGGGACACGAAGGGCGTGTGTGTAACTCCCGTCAAACTGGTTTATCCACTAAACCATAGCGGCGGCATATCTCGGCAGTTCAGGGGAGCTCCAGGAACGCATCAGCGGCTTCTGCAGTCCCCCCTGCCTTACCTCATGACTGACCGACCTTTACCGTGGGAGAGCCACGCTTCGGCATGAATGGGCCGGCTCGACCGGAGTGATACAACGGCCTCACAGAAAACCGGTGTGAAACAGCGCTTACGCTGTGTTTCATCGAGTGAGTGAGGATACCGGAGGCCCATACCCCAATCCAACGCCCCCTATCTCCCTCACTATCCCCCATTGCTGCATTGTTCTTTTGCGCATTGAAGATCGCGACCACCACTCTTGAATTCTGCTCATGCTTTCCATCAGGCAGGGCAGAGTCATTTTGGCAGCTTAAATATAAAAAAAAAAAAAACGGAGGTACAGCTAAAGGGAGACCTATATCTAGTAGTGGACTGTTAAAGGCTGTTGATGATAATGATGACAATGATAATGAATTATTACATCACCTGATATTCTTTAACCAATAAAATAATAAACGTATCAAATACGATAACTGATGATGAGTTTTCAAATACATATTATTCGATAAATTAATAGAATTCTGAAGCCAAATTTACAGCCACTTTAAACCCAATCGGCTGAACAGGTATAATCTGAAAGCATTCCTAATAAATACAGTTTCGTGTTCATTATTATTTAGTGTTTAACCCAAAAGTAGCACATAAGCCTGTCCAACTGGAGTGATACAAGGGTGTCACAGAAAACCAACTCTTCCATTATTTTTTCATAGAATAAACGAACTTCCCGTAAGGTTAACCCCTTTTTCCCTCTTAATTATACATTTAAACTTGTTACCACTTCAAAAAAATACAACCCCTGCATTAGGAATATGCATTCTGTGTCGAGGAGATTTCACAAACATACATGAAATGGACAGATGGAACAGCCGGACTCGAACTCGTAAAACAATTTGCGCGTCACATAGAGTTGTCCCTTGTGGGATTAGAACCCTCAAACCGCGGCACAGTATACGGCTTATACCGCTTAAATCACTTATATAAATAAATAAATAATAAATATGTTCAGACATTTTAACACACAACGCCATCTAGTCCCAAACTAAGCAGAGCTTGTACTATGGGTACTAGATAACTGATATTAATACTTATATACTTTTTTTTGTAAATACATACATATTATACATAGAAAACACCTAAACTCCGAAACAAACATTTGCAGATCATACAAACATTTGGTCCGACTCAGGAATCGAACCCGAGACCTCTTGCACAGCAGTCGCATTCGCTACCACTACGCCACAGAGGCAGTCGACTCATATAAAATTATAATTTTTCAAAACTCATTGCACCGTCAACTATTGCCTTTCCGATACTTTTAGATCCCTCCTAACGTTGCCTGGAAGAGATTGCTTTCGGCAATAAGGCCGCCCTTTGTACATTATACATTTGTCATTCTCTGTACTTTTTTTATATCTGTATTACGTATTACTAAATCACTAATCCAACCGTGCAGATGATTTTGGATCTAATATTATCAATATTAAATTGGATTACATAGCGTAAAGACGTCCCATCCACCACTTAAAAACATAACCCTTCTTCTTTCGCAGTCGGGTAAATACATAATGATTGTAGATAAATTACACCTAGACACACTAAAAAATATTACACTCATCGCACAGTAATTCACTAGGTAGGAATGAAACTCGCGACCTCCAGCTGAGCAGCCTAGGTCACTACTACATTACACTTATCATTTCCCCCAATTACCTACACAAAAATAGACCAACCTGTATATAAAAACAATAATCACCAAAGGAACACCGCCCATGCACTCCGATATAATAAAAAAAATACCATCCAACCTTGTCTAACGCGAACTAATAACTACACTCGTCTCTTTCTAACCCGAAAGAAATTAATAAGTTGTAACGCTAATTTATTTTGAGCTCCCGCTTTATGAATATTGGCTTGCGTTGGATGTCTACGTCGATTGGTTGGTGTGCCTATTTTCTAGTCCACAGCTTACATATAATTTACTTCGGTTCGGTAAAATAATAATTATCTCTGCGTTCGCTTTGTACGTTTTTTGGTTTTGAAATTATATAGGGTAACAATAATAAATGAATAAGTTGGATATTTCGGATATTGCTTCGGATATTCGGATACTATTCTTGTTACGTCTCTACGGTAATTCTTAGATGAGAAGTACGTGTACGTCGGTAGATAGTAGTAGATAGATTTATCCTGTGCTTTTATTAGCCCTAGGGTAATGTTGGCTTCCCTTCGGAACTCTTCAGTTTTCGAAGTCTTAATCAAAGAGTGTGTTTAGATGTTGTTTGAAACAACACAAACTTTTATTTTATTTTATTTTAACGTAATTTTACACTATTTATTACTTTAAGACTGCCTCGGTGGCGCAGTGATCACGTATGCGACTGCAGTACTTGGGGTCCCGGGTTCAATTCCCGGATCGGACCAAATGTTTGTATGATCTGCGAATATTTGTTTCGGATGTATGTATTTACAAAAATAAGTATATGGCATGCAATGCCACCTAGTCCGAAGCTAAGCAGAGCTCGTTTTATGGGTACTAGACAAGTGATATGAATATATATATATTTTTTTGTAAATAGGTAAATATTATACATAGAAAACACCCAAACTAAAAATAAGTATTGTGACCTCAAGCATAACAGTCGTATACGCTACCACTGCGCAACCGAGCCAGTTTTGATATAAACAACAATACTTTAATTAAAATTAAAAATACACCTTGCTATAAATACATGGTCACTATATCATAATACGAGTATACCGCCATATTGATCTTTTTTCCCTCCAAAATATAATGGCGGCGTGTCTTAGGCGCGCGATGACTTTATATAATCTATGGGCCGCCCGATGACTCTATATTAATTTTTTTTTTGGAATGTTTTCTTTCCAACATCAAATTATTAGATAATATAGTTTTTTGTATGGGAATGGTAGAAAAAGTTTGAGTAATAAGCTTCCTACCATTGTAAATTGGGACTGGGAAAGAAATTACTTTTTTTTGGTGTAGCACCAGCGATCAAGCCGTATGCCTGATAGTACCTAACTAATGATCGCTTTTTTAAAACAGAGTACGTAGATAAAATAATCAAACAGTTTTTTTTTGTGAGAGCATAAAGTCACTATAAGAGTTCGTTTATACTCTATGGAAGTGTGAAAAAAAGCTTTCATCGTGAAATAATGAAAGGGAATGCATTCATAGTGACGGAAATAAACTTGATATGTAATTACTGTGGAAGACCTTCATAATAAAAATAATAAAAATACTTTATTGACACATAATATTAACATATTAAACATGTACTGATACTGAAATCCAAGCTAGGCCAGAGGCCTGTATCTTGGGAGCCAGTGTTCAGTTGCACAAAAGACTTCATGCTGTCTGTTCATTATCTTGCTGTATGCATGTGTGCGTTTGCGTGTGTGTTTGTGTATTTGGTGTGTATGTTTGTGTGTGTGTGTGTGTGGATGCGTGCGAATGGGTTCAAAGTTTATGCGATTTATGTCTGAAATGTAAGCAGATTTTCAGTTTTTTCGTAATCAAGTTGTTTTAGCCAATCAGTAACCTTCGCCTTTACCTCATATCTACTCAATGTAGCTATATTAAGTTTTGTATTTAAATCATTTTATAGCTTTGCACTTATACTACGATTTTGTCTTCTCGCAAAGGTGGTTCTACGAGTAACACGAGGGCAATGATGATAAGCTGCGTTTCTCCGTAACATTTCATAATATATAAAATTATTATCTTTTATTATTATTTGAATACAACGTTTAAAGTAATACAATAGTTTTCTTCATTGTTCTATATGCAGATCAAATCGGATACCTTTTTGTGTAGTTATTTTATCAGCTATATATCTTCATATTAATATATTTTACTCTTGTTCCTAGCCTTTATTATTCCCAAGATTTGGGGTCGGCTACAAGTTCAAACAGTTTCACCTGAATATCACAGTTTTTACACGGAACGACTAGCATCGGACCTCCGCAACCCTGAGGGTGAACTGAATTCGAAGGTTGAACTAGTTGTCAGCATATTTGAGGGCACTGACTTCCCAATAACGATTGCCGTAGATGTTCATGACAACCGGGACCGGCGGCTTAACGTGCTCTCCGAGGCACGTTATATTAATATGTTATATTTATATTAATATTTTACGTATAACATTAACATTATAAATTATTCTCAAGCAAAGCTAAAGAACCGGTTGATATAAAAATGGTATCGACAAACGCAAAACCATCACAAATATTTTGACAGTTTTCCAACAAAAGCGCAAGATTTATCGTCCGCAGTGACTTTGTAGCGGCGTCTTTGCCACCTCAATGGATCTACCTGTATACGTTTTATATCGCTAACAAGGTTAGCGGCATGCTTTATACATGGGTGGCCCATGAAGTGACAAAATACTACAAAACAGATAGTTTTTTTCCATAATTTATGACACTTTTTTTCCTTTTGGGATAGTTTTTCTGTCGCGAGAGTCGTTTTGTTGATAAATTAATTGCATTCAATGGTCGCGAGATGCTTCGTGTGGGTTTTTTGGTGTATTTTCTCTTATCATCTTTATTAGCATCATTTTAGATGTTATATATTTCAATCAAATTATACTACATAGTTTATTAGTCTCGTAATAGTAACTGGATGATCAAGCTCTGCTCGATATTTTTGTTTTTGTGAAATTTTCTTACAATTAACCTTTTATTTATAGAATAGGTGCAAACGAGCAGACGTATCGGATGGAAAAGAGATGTAAATAGTAAGCGATTACCGCTGCCTATGGACACCCGCAACACCAGCCGTCGCAAGTGCGTTGCCGGCCTTGGAAGATGGGAAGGGGGATGAAGGGAAGAGTTGGATTATTGGCCTCCGGTATCTTCACTCACTCGGTGAAACACAGCGCAAGCGCTGTTTCACACCGGTTTTCTGTGAGGCCGTGATATCGGTCGAGCCGGCCCATGCATGCCGAAGCATGGCTGTCCCACGGTTTAACCCTAGCTAGATCAATTTATTGCCCCAGAAACTGCATATTGCATCAAAATCTTTGGAGCTGTTTCCGATTCAAAATATATATCTACAAGAATTGCTTTTTTGAAGGTATTAAATGAATTAAATAGATAAGTAATACTTATAGGTGGTAAAACCTGTCCTAATACTGCCTAATTATTAATTCTGTCGTGGACACAGAAGAGAGAAAGAAGTGTTTTTATGACTTTTACTGATACACATATGCCTCTCCTAACTCCACTCTATAAGAACCGGTACTATATTTTAAAACAAAAAAGTATTTTTTTAACGTGTGGATACCCCCACGGGCCTTTACCCCACCGGTGTTTTCGGCGGGGCGGTGTATCGGAATCGAACCGACTAAAACCACACGGTGTGCTACTCTGCGCCTGAGACGGGAGGGATCCGATAACCGCTTTATTACGCCATCCGGACCCCTCTCAGAAAACACAAAAAAACCTAATTTAACGTTTTCTTTCGCCTCCATTCTTTTCTTTAAAATTTTTTTGTTTTTTTTTTTTAATATTTCGCACATCTAACACACATAGCCCTCTAGTCCCAAACTAAGCATAGCTTGTGTTATGGGTACTAGACAACTGATATGTAAATACATTTTTTTTTGTAAATACATACATATTATACATAGAAAACACCCAAACTCCGAAACAAATATTTGTAGATCATACAAACATTTGGCCCGACCTATGTTTCTAACCCGAGACCTCATAGACAGCAGTCGCGTACGCTACCACTGCGCCACCGAGGCAGTCGTAAAACGGCCGCTTGTGGAGCGGCGCTATTTAGTAAAGAGGCTAGGCTGTTGATTGTGAAACCTGAATTAACATGGTAACTAAGTACTTAAAGATAGAAAGCATAAGAAAGACTAAATATTTCAAGGAAACGGTAAAAAATGGCTACCATATGCCATCATTGCGGTGTAAGTGAAATCTCAAATGCAAATTTACAAGGTTTTTGACTAAATAAGTGTAATTACTGGTCAGATAAATACAGACTTCAGATTGCCAGATTGCGCGCTGACCAAACGGCTGACATCTGGCGGCGATTGACCGCACTAACCACTACAAAGCCACTAATTTTTGAGTCCGTCTTACATTAAATATGTATTTGTATAAAGTAATGTCAGGGAATTTTTAGAGATCCGTTTAATATGTAGACCACGAACCAACGTCGAGTTTTGATCGTCAAGGAAAACGTTTTATGATGTTTGCAGTTCCTGGGTTACTCTCATTCTACACCACATCTAATTATACACATGTGCCAGCACGTTGTGCATACACAAAGTGTTGCCACATGTGCCATTTGAGCCCACAACGCTCAGTGCTATAGAAAATGGCGTGGCAAACACTTAAACCATTACCCAATTTGATGTAAACACAGCTTAATCTCTACGGAACGTGCATCAATATCTTAAATGCTATCACGAAACCTTTGAAAGTGAATTCACATATTTTTTTCGTTTCTTGTGTCCATCTGGCGGTCATAACTAACCACTGTGATTATGTTACATTACAACAACAATACAACATTTAGACACCGTAATAATTACCTTGTATAATAATGGAAAAGGGATGTAAAATAGTAATTATTTGAATTCAAACTGGCTTTAGTAGCAGCTCCGCCTGCGTATATGTCGGATATCGCGGTAAAAAGTAGCCTTTTTTAGTGGAATAGGGGGCAGACGAGCAGACGTATCGCCTGATGGTAAGCGATTACACACGCCCATGGACACCTGTAACACCAGAGGCATCACAAGTGCGTTGCCGGCCTTGGGGGATGGGGAGGGTGGTGAGGGGATGGGTTAGATTATGGGCCTCCGGTATACTCACTCACTCGGTGAATCACGTGGTATCACTCCGGTCGAGCCGGCCCATGCATGCCGAAGCGTGGCTCTCCCAAGGTAAAAAGCCCATATCCTTCCTCAAGAATCAAAGTATCTCCATGACAAGTTTCATTGAAATTGGTGCAGTCGTTCAGCAGTGAAAGCGTGAGAGATAGAGTAACTTCTGAATTTAAGAGTCACGCTTCGGCATGCATGGGCGGGCTCGACCGGAGTGATACCACGGCTAACAGAAAACCGGTGTGAAACTACGCTTGCGCTGTGTTTCATCGACTGAGGGAGGATACCGGAGGCCCATACCCCAAACCCTCTTCCGATCCCCTCCCATCCCCAAAGGCCTGCAACGCTCTTTTGACGTCTCTGGTGTTACGGGTGTCCATGGGCTGTGGTAATTAATTACCATTGGGCGATAAATAGTATTACTAACCTTTACCCACGGCTCCGCCCGCTTGTTTGTCGGTTATCGCTATAAAGAGTAGCCTATGTCCTTCCTCAAGAATCAAAGTATCTTCATTACAAATTGCTTTCAAATCAGTGCAGTGGTTTAGCCATAAAAGTGTAACACACAGACAGAGTTACTTTCAAATTTATGATATATGTAAGGATATAGCACCACCATAATAATTACCATGTATATTAATGGAAAAGGGATGTAAAATACTCGTTATTTAGTTCAAATAATGTACGACATTATGGTTTACTTAGCGACCAATGTTTTGTAAATAAAAATGATTTTAGAAAATGATAAATGCGTGGTATATGTGTCGTTAGTAAAGACTAGCTGTTTTTTTATGGAATATGTGGCAAACGAGCAAACGTATCGCCTGATGGTAAGCTATTACCGCTGCCCATGGACACCCGGATCAACAGAGGCGTCACAAGTGCGTTGGCGGCCTTGGGGGATGGGGAGGGAGATGAGGGGAAGGGTTGGATGATGGGCCTGCGGTATCATTTCTCACTTGGTGAAAAACAGCGCAGGCGCTGTTTCACACCGGTTTTTTGTGAGGCCGTGGTATCACTCCGGTCGACCGGCCCATGTATGTGAGCGTGACTATCCCACAGTTAACGACTTTAACGGTTACTGAAGAAGTTACTGTAACACATTATCCCCATTATTTTATCCCCACAAAATATAATGGGGATAAAACATCTCTAATAAGAGATATGAATATTTGTGAGTGGAATTTTTGTAATCATTTTAAAAAGACAACTCCCATGCCAGCCTCGTATCCTGTGGAATACTATACAAAAAAATCCAGATGTCACCATGAAAGCGATAGTGTGGGTCACCATGCTGTATTGTTGCATTTTTTGCATTCGTAATGAGTTACCATCTCTTGGATTTTGCTTATGCTTTCAATTAAGCAGAGCAGAGTCATTATGCTCGCCCTAAACATAAAAAAATATATATTATTATATTACTTTGAACATTAAGTTCTTTTAAATAAGGTTGTTATTACAATGTTAATACCTTTTGGTAACTTTTTCATTGGTGCTCAATCGTTATTAGTCGAAGGGTGATATTAAATATGAAATTTATTTATTTATTAGACATGGGCGAAGGGCGGTCATGTCATATCTACAGACATATAGATATGAGTGTGCGTGTGTGTGTATATAATTGGCTTTCAAAATCCCGTTAAAATATGATTTAATATTTGAACTTCCAAGTCAAATCACAACCCGAAAAGATTTTCTAGCTCAACTGCCAGACCCCCTACTTTTTATTTATTTATTTACTCAATTTCTACATAAACAAGTTACAGGTTTGAAATTATCGATGGTTTCCGCACTAAGCTCGAGGCTTGTTGTCGCGGCAAGTAAGACCAGGTTTTACATTATTCATTGGTGCTAATTCAGCTGTTCTCAAATCTCTCGTAACAACGACGACAAACAATGCTCAAAAAATTGGCAAAAAAATAATAATAATAGTTAGAGAGGCAACAAAAGAAATTAGCACCCTAACATCACTTTGAGAAGGACAGCGGTTCTAGCTTATAGAATATTTATACATCTATTTAGATATATAATTTAGAAGTAGAATATAAAATATAATCAGAACAGATAGATCAATTTCAATCTAGATGCCTCTTGAATTGGGTGTGGTAACTGTGTTCATTCATGTGTGGTTGAGAGTGTTTTTCGTGTGTAAATGTGGTTGGATGCGAGTGTGCGTGTGTATGTTTGTGAGTGTATTGTGTTCAGCCGCTATTGGCCGTGAATTGGAAGGACTAGTTCCGTTTCATCATATGAAATCAGCAGCCAATCCATGTCCAGTCGCTTCGTTTCTCTCGTAGATAACTGATGTGAAATCATTTTCTGAAAACCTTTGTAAGTTAAACTTTTTTTGAGCAGATGAGTTCGGCGTTTACCTAAGCCTGGCCCTTTTTTACATTTGGAAACCCCTACGGGCCGTCTCCCCACCGGAGATTGCGGCGGGGCGGTGTGTCGGGATCGGACCGGCTAAAACCACACGGTGTACACTGCGCCTGAGACGGGAGGGATCCGAGTACCGCTTTATTACGATATCCCGACCTAAGCCACGCCAGCCTTTTTTTTACGTGGTGGAATGCGTTTACGCACTTCGCTGCCCCCCCGCGGGGACAGGGGGTTCGCTTTGTGTGGGGCTCCTGACTGATTCCAGCCAGACTACCCACTAAACCACCACGGTGTGCCACTCTGCGCCTGAGACGGGAGAGATCCGGGAACCGCTTTCTTACGCCATCTGGACCCTCCCAGCGCTTGCCCGCACTGAAGCGGGCACCGTCTGAAGCCACGCCAGCCTATCCCAACTAGATTAGCCCTGAGGAGAAAGGTACCAAACTCAGGGATAATCATCTATTTTGAAGTGCATTGCTTCTCAAATGCAAAGGACGTTATATAAATAAATAAACGGTACTTACAATTTGAGTCACAACACAACTGTCAAGAAAGGGGAATGTAATAATTATAAAATGTCAATAACTGCTATAAGTAAAGATGAATTTATTTCAAACAATAAATTATAAACGATGGCGAAAAAATGGATATCCTACAGTAAAGATTTTGTTTAATTTGGTATGGTAGTTCTTGGGATTAGGTACGTTCAACCAAACAAACAAACTCTTTATAGGTATTATTAGTACAGTGGGTCTGAACCGCACACTGAGGGGACAAAACTTTGTGTGTTCTACAAATTGTTGTGCTGAGTCTGGGTGTTCTTTGTGTCCGTTGCATATGTAAAGCCCTCTGCAACAGAAATAAAAACATTTATTCGAACATACTCAGGACAACACATGGTTCATTCCGTTAGTGCCCAGTTGATTTTAAACAAAAGTCATTAGATATGAAACTAACTTTGAGCTGCGGTTTCGATGGCGTAAGTCTAAATTTCACCAATGAATTCTATAATCATACGCTTAAAATCTATATATATATATCTATATATATAAAAGAATTGTGTGTACGCGCATAACTTCGGATCGACTGCACTAAATTTGATGATTATTTTTTTGTGTATGTTACTGCCAGGACAAGGTATTTATAGAAAAAATAAATACAAAAATCGAAATTTTCTTAGTCCTCGACTAAATACTGTCCGAGAATCCTGAGGCTAGCATAAATACTAAAACAAGTTTTTAAGAAGCTAAGGTACGGCGGTATGAACTTCGCAGGGTCAACTAGTGTCAAATAAATCATTTATTTAATACCATTTTATCTTAATTCTAAAAGTACTGAATATTTGTTAGCGACCAATGTTTTGTTAATAAAAATGGTTTTAGGAAATAATAAATGCGTGGTATTACGTGTCGTTAGTAAAGACTAGCTGTTTTTTATGGAATATGTGGCAAACGAGCAGACGTATCGCCTGATGGTAAGCTATGACCGCCGCCCATGGACACCCGGATCATCAGAGGCGTCACAAGTGCGTTGCCGGCCTTGGGGGATGGGGATAAGAGGAAGGGTTGGATAATGGGCCTCCGGTATCATTACTCACTTGGTGAAACACAGCGCAGGCGCTGTTTTACCAAGCCACCAAGCTTGGTGAAACACTAATGTAATATAGCGCCATCTTGTGACGAATAGAAAAACAAAAACGTTAAATAACTCTATCGGTGATGACGCGCAAAAATAGTTTAGGTATGATTTTACACAGATGGCGTTGTAATCAGTTAAAGGGAGAGGTAGGTCCGTAAACTAAAGCGCACATACATTTTAACTCAATTAGGTTTGTATCAATCACTACCAGAAAATAAAACAACAAATAATTAACACAAAATAAATTTATATTTATTTTCTTTTAATATAACAAAAAATACGCAGTAAATACACTGATAAGGCTATATAATTAAAACCGCCAAGCGGGCGCCACACGAACAACAGTTCCTTACACAAAAATTTACGAGGCATGTTATACACATAATTTATTTTAAACTACAAATGTAGGCGGAAACATTACAGGCTCCCATTAGAACCCAAACGTAATTATAGGCAATTTTAATTTATTGAAAATATAGATTGATAGCTTATCGCCCTGGTTAAGCCGTTCTGAAACCAACCTTGCTCCCTTGTTACCTTGAATTTTATATGGTACGTTTAATACCTTATCGCCTGTTTGTAACAGTTCATTGCTGTACATCGTTAGGTAGATTAGGAAACATACAACGAAATAAAAAAGTTTTGAAATGAACATATCGATGTCTGCAATCTCATCCAGGCAACCTTTTCTTTCCTTTAGAAGGGCTATATTTAGAAGGACTATACTTTACAGCGACATGTAGTTTGTGGTACACATTTTAAATTCATGTTAAATGGAGTTTCGTGTCTGACATACCTGGGTAGACTGATGGGTATAGGTTTTGTTCATGTTTTCCTTTTCAGTGCTATTGTCCCAAGTTTGTTCCCTTAATCAACTCTAAGGACAGCTTCGGGATTGTTAATAGTGATTGACAATGTGATCTCAATCCACCACACGCACAATTTAAGTCATTCGAGAAGACATTATCTCGGGTAGTGTCTTTTCAAACGTGTTGAAGTCGTCTGTATATTTCCAGAGCTATCTTTTGTTTCTTTGATTAGTTAGACACAATAACTTCGATCGGAGACGTGTTGATATGGAGTTCTGTTCGGGGGTACCCCGAGGAGTGGAATTTCCTTAAGGATCCTCTGCAGTCGTCATCATCAGCCTATCGCAGTACGCAGCTGGACATAGGCCTCTGCAATTGCACGCCACTAAATTCGATCCTCGGCTTCCCGCATCCAGCTCCTGCCAGTCATCTTGCGCAAATCATCACTTCACCTGGCTTGTGGACGTCCTACACTACGTTTGCCGAGACGCGGTCTCCACTCAAGAACTCGTTTACCCCGACAGTTATCGGTTCTACGGCTAATGTGAAAGATGCCCTAAAAAAGTTTATTTATTTATTTAAACTTGATGTACATTCAAACATATACGTTATACATCGTTTCTGAACTTTGAATCATCAACAACCCATAATGTCCCACTGCTGGGCTCGGGTCTCCTCTCAGGCTCTCCCCACGCTGGCTGAGTGCGGGTTGGGGACTGGCAAGACTACGTTGTGGCTACGTCATCTTGCCGTTGGATGTTTTTAAGCCCGAAGGCCCCCAACTAAGCTTCACGACTGTTATCGTATGATAACAACCGGGACCGACTGCTTAACGTGACCTCCGAATGACGGAGACGGTCATGGTAACATGCCACCAGCGGTCACCTACCCAGGTACTGACGGCGCCGTAATCACCGAGTGCAACTGGGCTATGAGCGCCTCATCTGAACTTTGAAAGCTAAATAAAAATCAGTGGAGATACCTCAAAATATGATACGATATCCCACGTTCTTGACACAATTTCATGATAAACTCCTATCAGTGTTGATCTGCCAGCTATATTTTTTTAAGCTTGAGTCCATTTATGCTTAACTTGACTTGACAGATATATTTTAATTAACAAACAGTAATTTTTAGTTTAATTTCTGGTGTTGTTCGGAGAAATTTTAGAACAGCAGAATTAGTACCAATGAATAATGTAAAACCTGGTCTTGGTTGCCGCGACACAAGCCTCGAGCTTAGTGCGGAAACCGTCGATAACTTGTAATTTGTTTATTTAGAAATTGAATAAATAAATAAATTCTATATGTACTTTCAAGTTCAATGTCCTCTTCTTTTTTTAAATTTATGACCGCCATGGCAGTTGCCATTCTGATTTTTTTTCACATGGCTGAGTTGGTTTCTACTAAAGTCACCATATGATGACGCAGATGTCAAGCCCCTTTGTGAAATTGGTCAAGGGGCGAAACTTGATCGGTGCGTCACTACTTTCTTAAAGCGAATGAAGTATATATGGTATTTACAAAAATAAACCAAATAAGCAGGCTTCCTTATATATTTAACAGATAAAGAGGAAAATACTAGGCACAATCTAGCCACTATTGTTTCTACATCGCGCAATTAAAATATACGGCGAATTTCATTCGTAAAGCCAGGCTAGTCCGCTGGATTAAGAGATTCAGACTAAAATCCTATATTAATGTGAGAGAAAAATACAACTATTCTTTGACCATTCCTTTTAATATAATATACACATAATATAACAATTTTAGTTATCAAGCTTGTTTGCAACCTCAATAGTATAACATTTATTTACGATATGTCCCAAGGGTCTCCAGAAATGCAGCTAAGCAACATTCAAATATTTACATAAATCACTTTTTGATACCTTTTTTCTTTTTCTTTCTGTTTCTCACTTCACTATACCCATACTCAACTGTCGTCCCACTCAAGTCTTGGTAACCATCAGTCTTCTGACATTCGTAGTTTGCGAAATTAATCCCTTCAGCATTCTGGTAATTTTCGGAGAAAGTTTCGGCGAATTTCGTGCTCAATGTTTCTGAACCGAAGAATTTGTTGGCAAAGGTATCGGAGGGTTTCTGTAGGTTCTGGTACTTTTCGGAGTGTGGATATATTGTATTAATGATGTTCGTGGCAATAGCGACCGGTGTGGTGGGGTACGACCCCGGTTGGAGCGGTCAGAACTTCAGATCCTGTGACATAACATCAGATTATAACTAAAAAGTACTCCTCATGCTTTCCTGGAGTCTGAGGAAGTAATTTTATTAAAAGAGACGGAAATTCGCTACATTAACTACTACGACTACATGGTTGGCCTAGTGGTTTCAGTGGTCGCCACGCCACTTCCTACTGCGCCAAGTGTTGCGGGTTCAAATCCTACATGGGACAACACTTTGCGTGATCCATAAATTGTTGTTTTAAGTCTGGGTGTTCTTTGTGTCCGTTTCATGTATGTTTGTAAAGATCCCCGCGACACAGGAATGTATATTCTTATTGCGGGAGTTGTAAAAAAAAAGAAAAGAAAAATTTAGTTTTAGCAACGAAATTACATTATTTATTTGACCAATAGCTAGAGTTAGCTGTCAGACGATAGATATCAATTTTGTTATTACACTTTAAAAAGCCGTCGACAGCTTTCTTAATCTGGTAAGAGAAGAATTCAGAAGTTAATCAAGAAGAATATTAATTCTTCTGTAAGTCTTCTTTTTACAGTGCTACTTGGCAATGAGGACCTATCATCATCAGCTTCCTGTTGTTTTCCATTTACTAGACGTCAGCGCAAAACTTTACAAGTGTTTCTGGTTTCTAATATGGTAGTCACTTGCCTAATGCCAACATTCTTTGAGAATATAATCACTCACAAATGATAAGAAGTAGCTTTTACCCTGTCCCAGTGGCCTCTTCAAATTCTGGACAGGCATAGACATACATGAGCAGTACCTCTTAAACCCGCAGCAGTTTTTGCTCCGTATTCCATCTGTGATTTCTGAAATCCCTAACCCAGTTACCACCCCTTCTTCCTCCAATTTAAAGTCATTTTTTATTCCGTCTGAAAACCACTATATTCCCAAGGAAAATGAAAAAAAAAAAGAGTCACAGGCCGGCTCTAACAAAACTAACTAAGGAACTAAGCAAGGTGACACATCATGCTAATTTTAACTTCGAAACGAGACAGGAAAATGATGATGAAAAAAGTAACAACCCTGTTCTCCATTGAAAAACTGGTGAAAGATCACCAGGTACGAACCCGACTGACCTTGATAGCCTGCGGAAGGTCGGGGAGCTTCATATCTCGGAGCTGCTGCGGTAGGTTCATGCTCTTGACCGCAGACACAGCTCTCGCAGGCGCCGCGGATATACCCGCCTGATACAGAATTAATTACAGAATTAGCATCGAAGCTTTCACACTGCACAAAACATGCTTCTGTGCCATCTAGTGAGAAATAGCGGAATTACTTTGTAATGGCTATAGCTGCATCACACTTACGGGAATTTACCGTTGAATTTTGGGTAACCTAACCTTGGCTAAACCGACTGTCATATACTGGACTATATATATATATATATATATATATAAAAGGGGGGGACAACTGAACAGTAATAAACAGCTCGAAGGTAAGTGATTACCCTAGGACGTAGAACTTTTAACTTACAAGCTATCGATGACAAACATTTATTAACCTAGTTTAAGGGAAACCTTTTACCAAACTTTTTTAGGTCCCACTGTTATTGAATAATGTATGTTATGTTCGGTTAGAACAGTGACCATTAACCCTTATATTGTTAATGAATTATTTGTCCAAGATTAGGTTGGAATAGCATTGTTACATGTTAGCCAAACCAACTATTGTTCTATGTGCAATTTTCACGACAGTTCGTAACAGTATGGTGTTGAAGTTAAATGTACATAACTGACCTAGTTACGAGTTCATTCCTTCCAATAATGTTAGGGGTTAGAGGTATGAGGGTAAAAATAATTTACAGCCTATTCTTGAACATACCAAATATAAAAAATTCATTAAATTCAGTTGAACTGTTTTGTGGTAGTGTGATCACAAACACCGTGACATGCTCAGTATATCAGGTAATAAACTAATAACAAATTGTCATTTTCACCTCAGCTTTCTGCATCTTATTCTGTTCCTGGAGTCTGCATAAGATATCAGCCATGTTCGTCTGAAGCACCATTCCACCCATAACCAGTTCATCTAGCACCTGGTGAGCAGCGTCCGCATGGAAGATGAGGTCCAATTCACAAACATTCTCGAAACATTTGTCCAGAGTTTCAACAAAGACCTGGAAATTAACGAGCACTGGAATCTTAAACTATATTACTAAAGAATTTGTTATAGGACTACTAATTTACTGTAATGTCAGTTTTTCCACGGAGCAACTAAAATCGACCCTCCGTAACTCTGACCGAAAATTGTATAAGAAGGTTGAACTAGCTGTCTGTATATTTGAGGGCACTAACTTCGCAATAACGATGGCCATTGTTGTTGACGACAACCGGTGCTCGAGCCACGGGCATAAAACACTGCCAAATTTCCACACTCCGGTATGTTATTAAGAATTCCTTGTAAGAGAAACCCAATAAAACGACCAGGTCACTCGCCACCCCCTCGTTAATGCATTGGCCTTGCTCACTCGAGTAACAACGGGGATTTCCAGTTCCTTTATTCCATCTATGATTTTGACAGACTTTCGGAGTCGACTGTCGTTGGCTTTAATATGCGTATGGTCAAGTAGCAGTAGACAGCTTATCTTGCACTTTATCTTCTATGATCATCATTAAAACTACTCGCATTGGGCCTCGCAATGATCGAACCGCCCGGAGCCTTGCAATTGCTAAGGACTCTAGTCTCTCAAGGTGTTTCCACTTGTGTGAATGTGATATACGTTAGTAACATGACCAACTTCTTAAAATACCATAACCTCATAAAAAAAGGATTGTGTGGTTTTATGAAACCACGGTAAAAGTGAAAATAAATAAATCTAATAAAGCAAATAAATAACAACATTTACATTAAACACTGACAGAAATAAACAAATTAGCGTGGAGCACTGGCACACCGTCCGACTGGCCACTGGACACTGGCCGACCGTCACGCGTCACGCGACATGCGATACACAGACCAAAAAAATTGAGACGATGTAATAAAAGTTTCACTTTAAGAGAGGACTTATAAAAGAAAAAGTGTCCTACCTGTATTAGATCCAGAATGCCAAGTTCACTCTCCGAGGAGTCAACGCAGAAGACGAAATATAATGTCGCGTAGTGTCTGTAGATGAGCTTGTAATCCGAACCACCTATCAAACTGAAAAGAATTGAAAATATATATGTACTTGCCCTAGCTGTTTCCCATGCGTACGAAGTATGTCGTGAAAAATTTATTGAAATCGGTGCAGCAGTTTCGCGTTTATGTCGGTTATCGCAGTAAAGAGCAGCCTTTATTTCTCCTGAATAATCTATCTCTATGGCAAATTTTATTCAAATCGACGCAACGGTTTAGCTGCCAAAGTGTACCAGACGGACATAGTTACTTATGAATTTATTATTATAAGTATGGGAGTAAGGATAACCCTTGGCATCAATGTTAGCTAATTAGTAGGGTTCTGAGTCTACTATGATATGGTTGCTCTTCAATGTTCAATGTCTAAATACCTTTAAACCTCCACAACCCAAACCTTCAGGGGATATCAAAGTTCTGTAGACAGTGTAGTCAAACATCATAGAGCTCTCAAATTTTACGCTATTGAAAGGTCTCAGTAAGAGCACCCATTGAAAGACTGTCCAAGATTATCTCATTTAGCAATATAATATATTAATAAATATTTCAGACATCTAACACACAATGCCATATAGGCCCAAGCTAGGCAAACCTTGTGTTATGGGTACTAGATATACATGCATATATACTTATATCAGTTGTCTATACAGATCAAACAAACATTTGTTCAGATCCGGGAATCGAACCTGAGAGCTTAAGCACAGCAATCGCATATGCTACCAATGCGCCACCGAGGCAGTCAATATGTTAATCATCTCTGTTGTCACTAAAAGACAAACCTGCCAATGATCCAAACTCCAAAACAAATATTTGTAGATCATACAAACATTTAGTCCGACCCAGGATTCGAACCCGAGACCTCATGGACAGCAGTCACATACACTACCACTGCACCACCGAGGCATTTAAATAGTGAAAAGATGTTAATTGGATATAACAAATGGATACTTCAGTTTTATTTATTAGTAAAGATAATAATAACACCACACATCTCACACACAAACACATACATACAATGTCTCATACCAAACAAGACAGAACCTGTAATATGGTAACCAGACTGTTGATAAACACAAGTATTCATATATAACTAAAAATATCAATCAATCAATCAATCAACAACCCATACTCTCCCACTACTGGGCTCGGGTCCCCTCTCAGAAGAGTTTAGAAACTAAAAATGCATAGATAAATTACACCCTGACAGAGTGAATCACATTCATAGCACAATTCTTAATCCAGTGTGAGAATTAAACTCATGACTGTCTAAACCCGTCAGTTATAACATCTGAGATAGTTACCTGCCTCCTTCCAGAAAATTGCATACATTATCTTCTCTCTTTGAAACCAGTTGGAATGTTTCTTTAATAATTTGCTGCTGCATGTCTTCATTCTGAAAAGAAATATTTATTTTCTGTTATAACTCCAGGCTTTACTCGTGCCAATGGAAATTTTGAAACTCAATATATCTGAAATTAATTCAGTACCACAGTTAATTCAGTATCTAAATAATTTCAAACTTATATTAAAGACCATTGTATTAAACCAATAAGGAAATCTAAATGCCAATATCCAATAATTAAAAAAAAATGGAAAATATATAATTATCTGTGGAACAATTTAAAAAATATATACAGAGGGTGGTCCTCTATCCTTTCCATTGGGCATAATCGTAAAAAGCCCGTTCTAATACTTAAACTATCTATAATAATACAAAAACTAAAGGAACAACAACCGACATTTTGCCATTTATTATTTTCTAAATAATGATCCTTACAAATGAACGATACATGTATGCAAATAATACAATGTTACATGCGCGTAAGTACATATAATAAATCAATAACAAAGAAAAAAATGTTTTACTCACAAAATATTGATAGAATTTTGATAATCGCGGTTTTCCATGATTATTAAATACTAATATTGCCTTAATCATTGTGTTAATTAACTATTAATTCTACTTAAAAATATGATTCAACTTTTTGCTACTTGACGCTACTTGAATTGAATGAAAGCAGTCGTGGAGTAAAAACTCAATATTGATTTATTTGTATTTTGACAGTGACACACGCAATGACGTTCAGAAATCTTACCACGCGTCATATTTTTACATTTGATCACGTTCTTAGCAAAACCATTGGTAGAAATAATGTTGCTGAATTCAAAAACAAATGTCCCTGTATTCAACAAGTAGAACGACAACATGGTGTTTCTTGAGCTCATTCTTTGACTAGCTTCAAAGTGTACATACTACATCTGAAACTCAAAAATTATTTTATTTAAACCTGCATGCATTTACCATGATTTGGCCTGGAAGAGGTGCGGTATCAACATCAATGGCGAATACATCTCTCACTTGCGATTTGCAGATGACATCGTCATCATGGCAGAGACGTTGCAGGACCTACAACAGATGCTGAACGACCTGGCTGACTCGTCTGTGCGCATCGGCCTACGGATGAACTTCGACAAGACCAAGGTCATGTTCAATGAACATGTACTGCCGGAACCGGTTGCGGTACACGGTGCCGTTCTCGAAGTTGTTCAAAAATATGTATACCTCGGGCAGGCTNTATGGCACATTGTGGTCAACGGATAAGAAATGAGGAATGAATCAAAGCAAACAGATACAAACAATCTTTAGAGTGAAGTGTATATATAACATGTCAAAATTTGAGCTAAATATTCGTAAAACTTATTGTCTTTCTGAAGCTTACACAAACCAATATCTAAAATCTTTAAATGAGTAATTCTTGTATATATTAATCTGAATCTCGGAAACGGCTTCTACGATATTCATGAAATTTACCCCGCACTCAGTCCCCAACCCGCGCTTGGCCAGCGTGGGGAGGTATGACCTTAACCCTCACCTGAGAGGAGACTCGAGCCCAGCAGTGATATAGCTAAGAGGCATTTTTAGAAGACTTACCAAATAAAATACCGTGTAAAGTACGGTCGTACAGGTACTAACATTTATATATATAATTTCAAATAGAGGTGATATCCTCATCAGCTCACAAGTAAGATAAATCAAATCGCCTGGCACTAGACCGGTCCGATGTCTGTCCATTTAGTAGCTGCGAATGTTACAACAAAACGTTTGAGCGCCGTGAACGCCTACTGGCTTAAGGCGAATAGTCGAACAACCTTCTAAACTAACTAGCTAAGTCTTCATAGTCTAATTTACTAACAAATGCTGGGTTTGCTGGAAGAAATCTCAAGTTTAGGTTAAATTTGCTTGTGTACACGACACTTCCTTTAATTTATATAATTGTATACCGAGTACAATACAGAATAAATACCATATAAATAATTCGACAATTAGCACTTGACTGCACGGTTGGCCTAGTGGTTTCAGTGGTCGCCACGCCACTTCCTACTGCGCCAAGTGTTGTGGGTTCAAATCCTACATGGGACAACACTTTGTGTGATTCATAAATTGTTGTTCTAAGTCTGGGTGTACTTTGTGTCCGTTTCATGTATGTTTGTAAAGATCCCCGCGACACAGGAATGTATATTCCTAATGCGGGAGTTGTCTATTTTTAAAAAAAAAAAAAAGCACCCTTTTTAATGAGAGGCTTATATCCAGTATATAGGTAGAAGAGCCACTCTGTTTTCAGTAGGTACTCCCTTCACCCTGAAAATCCACGTAAAATGACACCATTAAGCTGTCTTGTTTCGTTGGTGAGTGCGAGATGAGAGTCCTAATGGTGCAGAAGCATCACTAGGCCACCATGGTGTGGGTCATCATACTACATTGTTGCAATGTCTACATTCGCAATTAGTATGGTGACCACCACACTTGGATTCTGCTTATGATTTCCATCAGGAAGAGTAGAGTCATTTTGGCAGGGCGATCCACAAAAAAAGGATTTCCAGACCAGATTCAAGACCTTCAACTTGGGCGGCCAGCTCTACTGACTTTCAAGTTTGGTTTTGCTATCCATATCAGAGTATATCAAAGTGAGAAACCAGGGTGAAGAGGAGAATGGATAGATGAAGTAGCAGTTTGGTTACTATTGTACACGTTTTTTCTAGATTGAGTCCAGATAGTCGGGTGTGAGATTATTTATTTATTTGGTTATTTCTACACAGTAATACCCATATTAGTAGTAATGCGAAGTATTTTATCACGAGAGAGCCATGCTTTGATACTCATTGTCCGGTCAGCACTGAGTAGGATGAATGTGTAAGTACTAGACGACATCGGCTTGTTGATCGGCAGGTGTGAAGTTAGCATCGAATGCTAAAAGACCCAAACATCTCTAAATTTATCGTCAAACATCGCAACTTAACAGAATGTTGGAAAGATCTAAACATATTCAACGAAAATTTCCTATGTGCGATACAGGAGTCATTGAGAAGTTCGGGTTGTTTTTGCTAGATGTCGCTAGGATATGTTTAGCTGTATATACAACTACCCATGCCCTGTAGGACTCTATACTGCAAACGCATAGTTTTCTACAATTTTTTTCATGAAGCTAAAGAAAAACACATCTGTGCTTTGTTTCTTTCTAGAGTGAGTCTTAGGAAATGTTGGCGCCTTCTAGCTGTTAAGTACGACTTGAAAAATATCTATAAATATTGAATACATACCTTTCCTGTGAGAGAAAATAAAGTTTTATTGTTATAATTATTATTATACAAAATATATTTTTATAATTCAATTATGGCTTAGCAAACTGGACTTTACAATGTTGAACAAATAGTAAAATAATGAAAATCTGAATAACGTCAAAAACACCATCACTACACACAAGTCATAACACAATGCTTTAAATTCAAAGCAAAACATACTTCCGCACACATTTATGCTCACACTCATACACAAACATATATATCGTCTATATATACAGACTTACATTTAGTTAACTACCGTCTGCTAACTGCCTGCTATTATAACTATTGGTTAATTGTGTTGTCTGTGAATGGGAACTGACTCCCAACACACAGCTAGCGCTACTTTGGGAGTTAGGGCTGTACGGTATCTTGTAATCCATTTTTGTTACAAGAAACATTTTTATTCATTTATTTAGTTACAAAACTATTATTCTATTATACATTTGATTACATTCAATTAATTTTAAATAATGTTTTTGAAGTGAAACTTCTTTAGGCGCATGAGGGTAAATTTTTTACAAATGTAACGTCTTGCAAGTATGCAACGGAAGTGTCGAAATAGAGAGAGAGAGGGATCGAGACCGATTGAGAGAGAGTAAGACAGGGCGAACGTAGCATGAAGCAACTAGCGATGGAGTGAGAGTAGGGAGCAAGCAAGTGAGAAAGATGGAGAGAAAAAGTGAGATAGAGCGATTGTCGTATCACGCACAGTGCAATGGAGCGAGAGGTGGGAGAGAGCTGAGAAGTTTCACTTCTGACATAAGTACTTTGTACGCACGCACTTTTTTTTTTGAAAAACTACTCCTGTATAAAAATACATGAAACATAAAAATTTCCCAGATTAGGAACAACAATTTGTGTTTCACACAAAGTGTTATCTCATTTTGGATTTGAACGCACAACACTTGGCGAAGTATAAATCGGCGTGGCGACCGCTTAAACCACTAGGCCATATGTGCAGAAATAATTATCTTTAGGTTTATATATATTAGGTTAGGCTTATATTAGGTTGCCTGGAAGAGATTGCTTTAGGCAATAATGCCGCCCTTTGTACACTCCGTCTCACATTGTATGTACTCTCTTCTAACTGTAATATTATAGTGTGCAAATAAAGAGTTTTCTATCTATCTATCTATCTGTAATCCTTAAACAAATTTTCCTATATTTCATACCTAATCACTCACAGTCCACTAAGTATATAGTCCACTTGGTTCGATCTTAAAACACAATTCCTTAAAACCCTCCAGTACTGCCATGATGATAACGATGACATAATCATTAAACCCAAAAACAATAAAAAAAAATTAATATCATTTTTTTTTTTTTTTATATTTAAGCTGCCAAAATGACTCTGCCCTGCCTGATGGAAAGCATGAGCAGAATCCAAGCGTGGCGGTCACAATCCTCAATGCGAAAAAGGACAATGCAGCATGGTGACCCACACTATGGCGGCCTGGGGGGAAGGGGGATGGTAAGGGGGATGGTGAGGGAGATAGGGGGCGTTAGATTGGGGTATGGGCCTCCGGTATCCTCACTCACTCGATGAAACACAGCGTAAGCGCTGTTTCACACCGGTTTTCTGTGAGGCCGTGGTATCACTCCGGTCGAGCCGGCCCATTCATGCCGAAGCGTGGCTCTCCCACGGATAAAAATTTAATTTAGACTTTGTCTATATCCGGATAAATATTTATTGTCAGCTTATGCCCGCAGCTTCGCTCGCCTGTTTGTAGGTTATTGTAGCAAAGAGTAGCTTATGTTTATCCTCAAGAATCAAAGTATCTTCATGGAAGATTTCAATGAAATCGGTGCAGCGGTTTTCCCTTGAAAGCAGGACCGACAGACAGACAGAGTTATAAATAAATAAATAAATATTTCGGACATCTAACACACAACGCCATCTAGTCCCAAACTAAGCAGAGCTTGTATTATGGGTACTAGACAACTGATATGAATACATAAACACTTTTTTTTGTAAATACATATATATATATAATACATAGAAAACACCCAAACTCCGAAACAAATATTTGCAGATCATACAAACGTTTGGTCCGATTCAGGATTCGAACCCGAGACTTCATGAATAGCAGTCGCATACGCTACCCCTGTGCCACCGAGGCAGTTACTATCGCTCTTATAATATAAGTATGAATTAAATTCCTACCAAATATGTTTTATTTATTAGTCTGTTATGTAGACAGATTAAGTTTCATATCCTGACAGATCAGACCTAACTGCAGCTGCCATTCCTTCTTCGAGCTTCAAATCAAAAACCTCAAGGTTCATTGTTGATTCAATCATTTCTCTCAACAAAACTAGGTCTATAAGAAGTCCACGATAAAAATATCACTAAGAAAATACAGAGCCAGTAATGTCTTAGCCTTAACTGCGCCTGCGCATAAAACGCTGGCGCGGACCACACACATCGTCACATAAATAGACGCGATACGTAACTGCATACACGACGATATGCATCCAGCTTTTTTATCCCTTTAATAGGCTCCAAACAACGGCTCTGGTTTTTGTTGCGAAACTAAATTATTGTATGATTTAAGGTAACGATCTTCGTTCATTATTTTACTTCGAAATCTTCAAGCTTAATGAGCATTTGAGTATTCTAACCTCTCAGGCAAATGGGAATAATATTGGGAAAGATATTATGAGCAAATGTAATCTAAAAATATTTTAAATAAAATGGGAAAGCTATAAAATATTGCTAGCTTATTGCGAAGGTCGTAAGTATTATAATATGAGGGAGTTGTATCGTAATTGTTGGTAATGATTTCGGCTGGCCAGTTGGCGTAATGGTTATTGATCCTGATTCGACTCAGAGGTTCGATTTCAATCCAGCGTAAACAATGTTTTTATTCTGTTTCCTTTTTCTGCAAATGACTTAAGTAAGTACAAGCCAGGAGGATTGATGACTTGAGCAAGATGGCTGGCAGGAGCTGGATGCGAGTAGCCCACTATCGATCAGAGTGGCGTGCAATGCAGCGAGGCCTATGTTCAGCTGTGGAATGCAGTAGGCTAATGATGAGGATGTAGATATTTAGTAAAGTATAAGAAATTTTAGCTAAAAATATATTGTCTGTAAGACTGTACTGTGTCTGTAAGCGGTCGCCACGCCGCTTTCTACTGCGCCAAGTGATGTGAGTTCAAATCCAACAAAATACAGACTGTAAGTTCCAAATTGAGAGCAGTCTTTAAAAAAAAAACAAGAAAAACAATTGAATGGCATAGCTTACTGACGAATAATAGCTAGAGCGACAGCATCTTGTCTTTTGATAGGAGATAGTCTACCTCTTATGGGTTAGGAGGATAGGAATATAAACGAGCAGACGTTTCGCCTGATGGTAAGTGATTACTGCCACCCGTGGAAGCCCGCGACACCAGAGGCGTCACAAGTGCGTTGCCAAACTTTGGGGATGGGAAGGGATATGGGGGGTATGGTCCTCCGGTATCCTCACTCACTCGGTGAAGCACTGCGCGAGCGCTCTTCCACACCGGTTTTCTGTGAGGCCGTGGTATCGCTCCAGTCGAGCCGGCCCATTCATGCGCGGCTCACCAACGGTAAATATAAAAAAGATATTAGTTTTGCCACAGAGAGACTGACATCGGACCTCCGCAGCTTTGAGGGAGAACTAGATTCGAAGGTTGAACTAGCTGTCGGTACGGGAATAAATACTTCGGTTATTGGCAAACTGTAGAGACATTTAATATAAAGAGAACGGTTACACTTTATGCTGCTAAAAGTATTAAAATAATTATATTTGGGGAAAAAACACTAACTTTGGACTAAGGATAACGGATGCTTTCTCGTATCTAGAGATTATACAGTTTTAATAAGTCATGTAGTAGATAAGCTTCCGACAGTAACTCAGATAAAGTTAGATAATTGATACGCACGTACCATACCTTAAAAGTCACTCACACTATAGTAGATTAATAAAACAGACTAAACAATATCCGGAGTCTCAATGTGGTATACATTGAGACTGCCAAACTGACTCTAATCTGCCTGATGGGAAGCAGAAACAGAATCCAAGAGTAGTGGTCATCATACTCATTTCTTTTGTTTTTTTTTTACAACTCCCGCATTAGGAATATACAATCCTGTGTCACGGGGATCTTTACAAACATACATGAAACGGACACTAACTACACCCAGACTTAGAACAACAATTTATGGATCACATAAAGTGTTGTCCCATGTAGGATTTGAACCCACAACACTTGGCGCAGTAAGAAGCGGTGTGGCGGCCACTGAAACCACTAGGCCAACTGTGTAGTCATTGCTAATGCAGAAAATGCAACAATGCAGCATAGTGACCCACTCTATGGCGGGCTATTGGGATTTTTCTGCATCATTGGATCTCCGGTTTCGCACTCACCAACGAAAAAACATAAAGATTTGTCATTTAAGATTATACCCAGACAGAACGAATGATCGTGCTAATACAATATATATTTTGCGTGGGAATTAAACTCACAATCTCCAGTTTAGCAGTCAGGTTCTTGAACCACTAAAGTAAGAGCAAGGCCTGTCAAAATTTAAAATCATCCAAACTCTTTCGCTTCTGACAGTTTCTGGATGTAATTTTTATTTAATTATTTATTTAGGTAAACAAACAACAACACAATACAACGGAATAAGTACAAATTACATACAAATGTGGATAATTGTGCCATCAGCGTACATACGCTTACATACATTCACACGTTGCAGCCTGACATTTAAGTTAATTTTATTAAACACTAAGGTTTTCAAGAAATAGCTTTTTAAAATAGCTAAGACGCATTTCCATTAGATCGATAGTACAAAAATGTGTTTATATCGTTATAACTATCAACCATTCTGTGCATTGGCGATCTTTTGCCAGCATTAGTTCGACATCGTAATTAAAACTGTTACCTTTTTTATCTGCATTACAAATTCATCGTTTTAAAACCGATAAGCCGTAGCATCAAACAAACAAATCGGATACAATAGACAATAGAGTATTGACGCTGTTGGTTGTCAGATGTTTTGACAAGGTAAGGATTGGTCGCTTTGTTAGCGGCAATTTATGTTATTTTTTGTTTTTTTTTCTATTCTTGTGGTGGACAAGTCAATATTATTCATTGTTGGTTATAAGAGGAATGTTGAGTAACTGTTGGGAATATACGAATGTAAGTGTTGTAAGTATTAACTTCGGATTGCTCGGATAGAGTGGCTGTAGGATAACTATGTTAGACACTTAAGCGATTATTATTGGTATAAAGGAATACTTGGGTGGAGACTGCGTTTAAGCAAACGTAGTGTAGGATGTTCATAGGCCACGTGGAGTAAAGGAGATAGGTGAAAGGAGCTGAATTTGACAAGTCAAAAAACGATTGAAGTACCGCGCGAGGGTGTGGTAAGGTCTATGTGCTATGCTGCTTTGGACACTTTTCGGCTTTTACACAGTTATTGTCTAAAATTCTGAGCAATGGTTTCATTTCTAATTCTCAATAAAGAGCAAAGAATGGTTTATAGCAGATTCAGTCAGTACAATCTAGTGTCTCCAATATTATGCGTTTATGGTCAAGACTACCACAGATACCTACTTTTATTTTTATTATTCTTTACATCTAGATATAAATTCGCTTTTTGACTTTACCAAATTAAATTTAAGTACAAACAGGTTCAAACACAAACCTGTCAGAAGTTCATCAATTGCCAGCTGATAGCAAAGAAAAATGATCAAGTCTCTAACATTATGACCGCGCCTTTACTTGACATTTGACAGGTATTTAGGCGGGAAGCGACAGCTCGCCTCGTTAGCGACGCCATGTCTTTTTTTTTGCTTTGTTTTCGTTTACACTTTGTCTAGGAGGCGCTTACAAGCCGGTGTCAATGCTGCTTTGATCACTTGTAGATATAATAGGTTTTTTTTTATTTATTTAATTAATATAACCTACATTATAAATTCTAACATAAATTACAATTCTAAATTTTTTTATACAAATATTCAAAAGCAACCAAACACGATCAAATAATTCATGTCAATTTATTTAATTATATATTTTAGATGTTTTGTGGAAATTGATAATCGTAACTCATCGTTATAATCTAAAGAGTTTATTAGACCATCTTTTTTCCATTTTTTCAACAACACATTACATTTATCCTTCGGACTACCCTTAGTCTTTTTCTACAAAGATCAACCTGAAATGACAGCATTCGTGTTGTCGTGTTTCGTTGATGGTGGCCCGTGGTTCATCGCACCCGAGGTGGCTTGCGGTTTTAGTAAGTTCGAGTGCGACATGCTAGCATTCGGTGGTATACGAGGGGACCAACGCACGATAAAAACGACGGTCAGTACATAGATGGGTGATGGGTGGTGGCATGACAACATGAGCGTCTCCGTGATTCATGTTATGTTAAGCAGTCGGTCCCGTCCTCCCGTCCCGTGAAGTTTAGTTGGAGGCCTTTGGGTGGCTTAAAAACATCCAACGGTAAGATTAGCCACAACGTTGTCTTGCCAGTCCTCAACCCGCAGTTTGCCAGGGAGGGCACGAATGGCTTTAACCTTTTTCTAAGAGGAGACCCGAGACTAGCAGTGAGTGGACAGTGGATATTAAGGGTAGTTGATGGAAATTGAACCTTCAAATGATCAATAAATATTAAAAACGTAACTGTAAGTCGCAAATAAAAGTACTTCAAATATAAATTACAACTGTGACTAGTTATTCAATTGTTTTGGTCCACAATAAAAAATGATTAATAACGGTGAAATGGAATTGTATTGTTGGACCGATTTCGATGTGGTTTTTTTTAGTAGCGGTAGCGTATGCGACTGCTGTTCTTGAGGTCTCTGGTTCGAATCCCGGGTCGGATCAAATGTTTGTATGATCTGCAAATATTTGTTTCGGAGTTTGGATGTTTTCTACGTATGATATACATGTATTTAAAAAAAAAGGATATATGTATTTATATTAGCTGTCTAGTACCCATAATACAAGCTATACTTAGTTTGGGATTAGATGGCGTTGTGTGTTAGATGACTGGAATATTTATTTATTTATTTATTTTGTTTACTTGAAAGCCAGTTTCTTTGCGGTGGTACTTAGCTATGTTTACTTTCTTCTAAATTATGTAAGGCATTTTTGGCGTATTGATTTTATTAATACTCACTCGATTAAGTGCTTGTGTACGGGGGTTTTAAAATTGATAATTTTAGATTACTGGAACTTCTTGATTGTCATAACTCAGTATGTTCGTGGGTCACTGCTGTTGATCCTGGTGTACAGGAGCTACAGGGTACCTTTAAGGTCTGTGTGGTTTTCCTTCTCTCCGCAGTGCATTTACCCTGGGCAGATTGCTCCTTTAGTCGACACCCATGGAATCAATAAGGATCACTCTATATGCTTAATCTATCTATACTATCCTGGTGTACAGGAGTTAAATAGGTTTTGTCTACTATACGTTAGACGGGTTGGTAAAGGCTTTGTGTCAAGTATTCCATCTCTTCGCAGTGCTGTTGTCCTGGTAGTTTGTCCCTCAGTCGGCCCTTACGACACCCACGGGGTGAATAGGGGTGGTCCTCCGTATTTCTTATCCGTCATCTCGTGGAGATCGTAAAT
This sequence comes from Hyphantria cunea, assembly GCA_003709505.1. Classification (NCBI taxonomy): domain Eukaryota; kingdom Metazoa; phylum Arthropoda; class Insecta; order Lepidoptera; family Erebidae; genus Hyphantria; species Hyphantria cunea. The sequence continues at coordinate 110,460 of PKRV01000314.1, forward strand.
CATAAAAGCTATATTATTCACAGTTTCATCTAAATCCATTCAGTTGTTTTTGCTAAAAGAGTTACAAGCATTCGTACGTTTTCATACATTTTCGCTTTTATAATTATAATATTAGTAGCCATTGTCTTTTTACAAGAATGAAACTATCCCCATGCCAAATTTCAAATAGATAGATAACAGACAGACAGATTTACTTTAAAGTTTATGGTATTAGCATGGATAATGCTTAAGACTTTTGTTTAAATCATTGAAATAAATAGTAGGGAGACCCATAAAATAACGATAGCTACATAAACTAAACCCCCTATCTGCCTCAGCCAATAACGAAGTACTTGGTGCCCACATATAGAGCGAAGTCTAGTTTCGTGGCCATTTGGAAGATAAGGCCAAATTTGCCTCGAAGAAGCTTGGCGTGCTCAACAGATCAAGACAGTATTTCACTCCGGCCCACCGCCTTTTGTTTTGTAAGCTGCAGGTTCGACCTCTCAAAGAATACTGTTCTTATTATTGGGTGGGGGCACCTTCCTCCAATACCAGCTCCTCCTTCTGGACTGGACTAGAGAGCGACTCGAATCATCGATTACCAAGAACTTTCAATTCGGCTAGACCCTCTGACGCTATGTTTAGATATGGGGAGTGCTCCCAGGATTTGTTCGAACTGATTTCTGCCATATCTTGTCACCATCGTCCTACGCGACAGAAGTTTCATCCCCATCATTTAGATGGTTGGCAGTCCACAACTGTGCGCTTTATCCAGAAATTTTCTAGCTCGCACAACAAAACTGCGGAATGAACAGTCGCCTGCGGTAATTCCGGACTAATACGACCTCAAACCTTCAAGAAAAGAGCGTACTCCTAAAAAGGCTGGCAACGCACTTGTGACGCCTCTGTTGTTTTAATCACTTACCATCAGACAATAAGTCTGCAGGTTTGCCCCTATTCCATAAAATAACCACTTCAATGGCTGACAACAACACGAGTTTATCTCATAAATATGTTTTAAATACAATACATTTGAATGGACAGACATACACTCCCATGGTTGACAATATAATAAATATACTTTTGTATCTATTTCATGTTTATAAAAAGGGTTAAAAGGATTCAATACTTTCATAGTAATAAATTTGAAAGCAACTCTGTGTGTTACGTTTTCACTCCTGAACTGCTGTACCAGTTTCAGTGAAATTTGTCATGGAGATACCTTGTTCTTGAGGAAGGACGTATGATATTTTAATCGCGATAACCGAGATACACGCGGGTGGAGCCGCGACAATAGCTAGTAGAGGTACACCACACGGATGGTCTTCTGGTTTAAGTGGTTTCCTTCTACCGCGCTAAGTATTGTGGGTTTTTAATTCTTCACTATACGTATAGCAGCGGCTTATCAGAACAATTTCTTAGCTAGGTAAATGGATGGAATAAATATTTATTATAAAAATATGTCTGGTGACTTCCTGAGTTCGGATTCCATCATGTCGGGGTCACCAATGCGTAGGAACGGTTGTCATGTCCCTCCAACACAAAGGAGGGATCTTCCGACCGGGCGAGGTGAACATGCCTGGCGGGCCACAGCCCAACGGTTGATATTGGGAAGTTGTATATATGTTAATCGACGCGAGAATTTTTATTGCGCAATGCAGGATTGGTAGCTTCTTCGTATACTACGTTACTCAGTAATTCACCGTGGGAGAGCCACGCTTCGGCATGAATGGGCCGGCTCGACCGGAGTGATACCACGGCCTCACAGAAAACCGGTGTGAAACAGTGCTTTCGCTGTGTTTCATCGAGTGAGTGAGGATACCGGAGGCCCATACCCCAATCCAACGCCCCCTATCCCCCTCACCATCCCCCCTTCCCCCCAGGCCGCCATAGTGTGGGTGACCATGCTGCATTGTTCTTTTTCGCATGGAGGATGGTGACCACCACTCTTGGATTCTGCTCATGCTTTCCATCAGGCAGGGCAGAGTCACTTTGGCAGCTTAAATATATAAAATAAAAAAAATAAAATAAAAAAAATCATTGTATCTTCGGTAGATGACGTTGCCATATTTAAACTTCATAGCTATTTGAACATTATTGCTATAATTAAAAGTAATGGTTATTATCGTATAATTATAATATTAATATTTCAAATTAATGGAAATCTTCAGAAACATATTTTTACTAGCTTACTCGCGCTATTTCGTCTACGAATCTCAAAAAGACCATTTTCTTTTTGTTATTGTTACATTTTTCTAAGCTCGATATCCTGGGCATGGATATCTGCCGAGATCTCAACCTGTGCCAACAAATTAAGAGTGTAACTAAAGCGACCTCGCGGAAGCTAGGTGTTCTAAAGAAGTTGAGACGTTCCTTCTCGCCCGGTCATCTGTGTCTTCTTTACAAGACCCAGGTTCGCTCATGTGCGGTGTACTGTTTCTCATCTTTGCGATGATGCCGCATAATGTCTGTCAATCCGCATTGTCGACAGTCCCGAAGCCACCCTTGAGCCTCTGCAGTTTCGTCGTTTCGCTTTTATCACGGAAAGTGTTCTGAAGAGCTGTCCAATTGTTCCCCCTTTCTCCCTTCCTCTACAGGTCCACACCTACCAGCCTTGGAATCTACCGATTACCCATGGGTTTTGTTGCTTTTGAATCGAATATTGTTAACTATTTCATCAGTTTTTATGTTGTACTTTTTTATTTAAATTAATGTAGCCCAAGTTACTCCATACAAAAATCATCAGCTATCTGACAGTGAAAGTCCCGTCAAAATCGGTCCAGCCATTCTAGAGATTAGCCAAAACAAACAGACTGATAGACAGGCTGTAAATTTTTTTGAAATTGATTTTTGGAAGTGCCTTTTATGGGTAATTCTAAATGCATTTAGTGAAATGATTCTGATTTAAATATACGAACAAAGACTTTCAATTTTATTTTTTAGTATAGGTAGATAGCCTTCCCCGATGGATAGACTTCCCAATACTATAATAATTTTTATCTTCGATAAAGTAGTTCCTGAGATTTGTGCGTATAAGCGTAAGTACATCTATCTATTTCTGTACTGTACCTACCTGCCTCCCTATCGATTGCTGTTCTACAACTGGTAGGTAGCTACACTTAAACTGTATTGATTCATGTAAAAAAATCCCTGATGAAATCTAAACAACATTAAAATAAAACTAGGCATTTCAAAAACAATTCAAGTTAAAATTAAAACAATTATTAATTAGTTAAAGTACAAAGTAACCCGACGGTAATCTAAAAAGTCTATATAAACGTTCAAAATTATCCCCAAAGGTTCATTACAATTTTAAATTAGCTTGCGTAACCCGCCAACGAATGTTTAATTGCTTTAACAAGAGTAACAGATTAAAAATAATCAACCAATTCTGATTAAATTCACAAAATTTCACACTTCTTTAAAAACTAATATCATTCAGCACTAAAGCCCGACAATTGTAGATTTTTATCGCATAAACAATTTAATATTAACTACTACGGCTTAATTACAAAAGCTTATGTCATAATTTCGTAAAAAACTCCAACTACGACGATATCCGATCAATAATTCAACATGGCTGCCAAGTCTATCAATATAATAATTCTGTCAAACTTAAATTGAAATTCTGTACAAAGCACACCGCAGTATTATTGATACATTATGAGCGCGCAAAAGAGCCATAGAGGCTATTTACAACTGAATTACAAATCTCAACTTGGCCCCACTAAATACACACGCAGGTTAAATCAATTGTCGTACATCCATCTCTTTCTATCACAACAACATCATACACGTCCAACAGAGACAAAACACATAAAAGATGTTGTCGAGCAATGAAAAGCGAACGGTTAACGCCTACTAAATGAATGGGGTAGGGTGAAAAGCTTGTTTGTTCGGGGGCGTGTCCCCCACACGAAGCGAGGGGCGCAGTCGCTCGGCCGCCGCCGTCGGGAGCAGTGCCCGTGTCAAACGCAACTGACGTTTCAATCTGACAGCTCTGGCTGTCCATCACGCGCCCTTTGCATAAAAAAACTAGTGTATTAAGAAATCATGGTAATAAATTCTGTTAAATATTAATGCTGGCAACATCGTGACATTCGAATTCGAAAACATTATTTTGAATATACTATTTGTGATTGTGATGTATTGAATTTTAAATCTGGAACTTTGTTAAGAAAAAAAACATGGCGTTTGAAGACCGCTGCAGTCCAAACCAAGCGAACAGCCCTGGGCCTGTTACTGGCAGAGTTCCAGCTCCACATGCTGAAACCCCAATCAACTACAGTCCTCAGAACCAGTATACGTGTACAACCATTGATTCAAGGTACGAGAGATCTTCTCCAAACATGACTATAGTCAAAGTTCAGCCAAATTCTCCACCTCCGAGCCCTGAGCACCAACATGAGATGGAGAATTTCCAAAACTATTACCGTCCAGAAACACCAGACATCAAACCGCAAATAAACCAAGAAGATCAGAGATTCGATTTAGAAAAACTTAGAAATAGCCAACCGCCTTCTATGCCGATAGCTTTCTCAATTAGCAACATTTTACATCCTGAATTTGGTCTGAACGCTATTCGAAAGACTAACAAAATTGAAGGTCCTAAACCAGTTGGTCCGAACCACAGTATTTTGTATAAACCATATGATTTATCGAAGCAAAATGAATTTCAGAAGTACAGTTTTGATTATTTGAAGTCTAAAGAATCAGAATTTAGTTCTTTGCCGCCTTTGGGAGGGTTGAGGCAAACGGTATCACAGATTGGAGAGCAGGTTCATAAAGAAAGAGAGGTTCCTAAGGTGCCTGAGGCCCAGAAGAGGCCAGATTCTGCTAGTTCCGTGGTTTCGTCGACATCCAGTGGGGCTCCGTCTACTTGTGGCAGCACAGATACTAATAGTCAGTCGGGAAATGGCGCATTATGGCCTGCGTGGGTTTATTGTACAAGATACAGTGACCGACCTAGCTCTGGTAAGTTTGTTTTTAATTGTTACAACATATGACTACTTAGCTTTTGGCTGTTAATTTTGTTTTTTTCGTGTCCTAATTCTCGTTGGCACCTGCGCATTAGAAAACCATTAATTTTATTTTAATTAGAAATCGTTCAAATAGTTTAAAATGAAAGCTTCATTCCTGATATTTATAGACATATTTTATAACACGAAAACGTATAATTTGGTTGTACATAACTCTGAATTCTAGGCCAAATTTTATCAACTTTATAGGCGATTTTTGTATAAATTGTTGCTTTTATAGCGGCTATTTGCATTTGTAAAACATTGTACTAAAGTTTAAATGATATAATTATCTACTATTTGAGTAATAAAACGTGGTTGTTTAAGTATAATCGTAGTTTTAATGTTTAATACGGCTGGTTGGTTAAAAAACAAACCATAAAATGTAGAATTTTGAAATTGACGATAGAAAAATATTTAAAATTTTTTTAATGAAGGAAGAAACTTTCAAAATCGGTCGTTTTCGTGTTTTCCTTCCGAATTGCTTTAGGATGTCGATCAGCATACCTTCGATAGCGAGTTTTGAATAATTTAAAACATAAAAATAGGTTGTATGCATAAATATTTCGTCAATGAACATCTACGTGAGTTAGAATATTTCTAACGACGCATGTTTCTCAAAGTCCGCATAATATGTTGACACATTCTTACAGATGTAATTTATATATTCAAATATTCAAATGTTGTTTTTATATTGAATTAATTTGAGAATGAATGCGGCTTCCTTGTTTTGAATAACAATTAGGTACAACTGTATTAAGTATAATTGTTTTGTAGAAAGATGCTTCTCACACACGGCCTTCAGTTATGACCAATCATCAACATGCAACCTTCACTCCTGGATATAGCCTCTCCTTAAAAATGTATCTCCTCAGGTTTTGACCTGCTATACCACTCTCCAGACGGTAGGTATAGAGTTAACGTCAAGTTTTCCTTTCTTTCCGGTACTGAGGTCCTGTATGTCCTACAATAATTCTCCGTATAGTTAAGGCTTGAAAATAGGGAGAGTCACAACTCCTATTTGTCATGTAGGTGTGGTGAAAATCGACTAAGATGGGTGTCTTATCATAAAAGAGGTATTGGTATACTACAATACGCTGGAGATGGGTTGGTGTTTGTTCTCTTCACAGTGCTGTTGCCCTGGTAGTTGGTTCCCTCAGCCGGCTCTTAATATACTCAAGGGATGTGATGTTCCGAATTATTTATGCGTCACCCTAGGGAAATACTATACCTGACTAGATTAGTTTTTTTTGTAAATGATTTGTTGACAAAGCAAGATTTTAGATTTTAACTTATAAGTTTAGTAGTTCCGACGGCAATGTTTAATACTCCTCTTTATATTATGAGGTTCTAACCATGTGGGAGAACCACGCTTCGGCATGCATGGGCCGGCTTGACTGGAGTGATACCATGGCTTCACAGAAAACCGGTGTGAAATAGCGCCTTCGCTGTGTTTCACCGAGTGAGTGAGGATACCGGAGACCCATAATCCAACCCTTTCCCTCATCCCCCTTCCCATCCCCCAAGGTTGGCAACGCACTTGTGACGCCTCTGGTGTTGCAGGTATCCATGGGCGGCGGTAATCGCTTACTATCAGGCGATACGTCTGCTCGTTTGCCCAACTTATTCCATAAAAAAAAATTAAAAGTATGTATTTATTTTGTGACTATGGAAATGTAGGTATACCTGCCTGCCTATTAAGTGGGGAGTGTTTCAAATTGGATTCAAGTCCCGAACTTCTTGATGGAAAGATGGAAACTGAGATTTGATTATTGAATCAACCGTCGCTTTTTAGGTTTGAGATTTTAACCGACTTAAAAAAGGAGAAGGTTATCAATACGACTGTTTTTTTTTGTTACATCATAACTGGTATCTGCGTGAACTGATTTTGAGGATTCCTTTTTATTTGAAAGCTGGTGCTTCCCGTGTGGTCCCATTTCAATTTTTTCGTTTTTTTTTGTAAAAAACTGTGGTTATTTTCTTAATAAATAAATGTTTGGTATAGTTTTTTTTTTCTATAAAAGGCAATTGTATAACTACTCTCTTTACGACAGATTCTATTAAGATTTTGGAAGTGGAAAATTCTTGTAATTGGACCTTTGTAGACACAAAACCTTTGATAATATGGTAAATTAGTGACCGTAACTGCGGATTCATTTTTTTGCTTTACTTGCTGAGCCCCGCGGTGTTACCCACGGTACAAAGATATTGTGTGAATGGTATGTTTATAAATTGTAGCCTATGTGTTATTCTGATGTATAAGCTATATTATTGTAAAGTTTCATTTAAATCCATTCAGTAGTTTTTACGTGAAAGTGTAACAAATATCCATCCATACTTACAAACTTTCGCGTTTATAATATTAGTAGGATTTTCATTCGTGGGTCCGGATCCAACGCAGTACAAATATTGGAATGATGAACACAATCTTTTCTTCTATACCTGGGTGTAATTTATTGACTTATAACTAGCAACCCGGCCCGGCTTCACACGAGTCTTTGAAATTCTCGAATTTCTTTTACTATAATATATATGTATTATACATATGAACCTTCCTCATGAATCACTCTATCTATTGCCGACCGGAGTGATACCACGGCCTCACAGAAAACCGGTGTGAAACTGCACTTGTGCTCCGTATCACCGAGTGAGTGAGGGTACCGTAGGATCATACCCTAACCCTTCTCCCCGTCCCTCTCCCCATCCATTTTGGCCATATTTGAGATGAGCGAGGATATTATTATTATAGAATAGATTAGAATAGAATAGAATAAACTTTATTGTACACCAGTTAAAACAGTTTACATTCAGGAGCATAACATATAAACGACCATGTACAAATGGCGGCCTTATCGCTAAAAGCAATTTCTTCCAGGCAACCTACATATACATTATTGTTCTATTATATACATTTCTCTTTCTTACAATCTCATTTTCGATTAAACAAAAATATTTTCGGACTTCTGATTAAATTCGTCTCGGTGCCATAGACAATTTCAGTTTGTCACGGACTTTTTATTGGATTCTTGTTTCATTTTGTCTATGCCGTTAAGTAATTGCCATGTCGAATTAAGAGGTCATTGTCACTAAGCCCTACCAGTATGCTACCATTGCCTTCTTGGAAGAAAAATCAGGAAAGACAATGAATTAATGTCTCCGCTGGTTTGGTACTCATTGATTTAGACAACTAAGCTATAGGTCCTCCACTCGAACCCCATACAAGATTATACCTATGTATTTTTAAAATGCAAACGAATAGAGGTATTGCCTGATGGTAAGCGATTACCGCTGCCCATGGACATCCGTAACACGAGAGGCGTCTAGTGTGTTGCCATGTACACGGGACATATTTACTCCAAAATAACATTGTTTTACAATTTTTGTCGGTCTGTCTGTTTGTTCTTGTTAAGCTCTGAAACGGTTGGACCGATTTTGATGCGACTTTCACTTACATATAGCTGACGTAACAAGGAGTAACTGAAACTACATTTAGACTAGCTTGGCCTCCTGGCTTTTGTTGTATTGCGGGTAACAATGTGGGATAAGCAAGTTCTGTTTAAAATACACACAGACACAGGACAAACGTAATAATTCAAGACTTATTCTTCACGACACAAGACAAGCACTTATTCTTCTTCTTCTTTTGATAAGATGACAATCAGCCAGATCAGCGATATCTGCCAATGTCAAGTATTTAAAGTCGTCAATTCTAAGTCTTCGAGTCTTCAAGTCTTCGCCATGATGAAATTAATGATAAAATACATAAAAAAGCGGGGATGACATGAAATAGGAACCGTCTTTCGAAAAAAAAAAATAGATAAGTACGTATTCTAGCCCATCCTGTAGGGTTGCTAGTGTTAAAATTTCACGATCATTGGTTAAGTGGCGCCAAACGCATTAAAATAGGAAATGGAAGTACCGCGTACGCGCGGTTAAAATCGGAACTACATCTGACAGCGTCTTGTGACGTCATTTTTGTGTTCCCGCATATTAGGCCCTTCCGTTTGTGTGTACGCTTTCATATTCTGTTGTATATTTCTGAATATCTTTGTAAATGTGGATAAATCTGTATGTGTAATGGTGTAACACGTGTAATAATGTGTGGTACTAACTACTCAGCAGTCTTAGATTCGATTGCCATCAAAAGCAAATAATATCAGACGGAATCTATCATTTGCTTTGCGTCTGTGTTGTTTTTGTATAATATACCTATTTGTAGCTATTTCTTTACGTCTAGGCAGATTATAGGCTTCAATGCACGGACTACACGGTTGGCCTAGTGGTTTCAGTGGTCGCCACGCCACTTCCTACTGCGCCAAGTGTTGTGGGTTCAAATCCTACATAGGACAACACTTTGTGTGATCCATAAATTGTTGTTCTAAGTCTGGGTGTACTTTGTGTCCGTTTCCTGTATGTTTGTAAAGATCCCCGCGACACAGGAATGTATATTCCTAATGCGGGAGTTGACTTTAAAAAAAAAAAAAAAAAAAAAAAAAAAAGAAATGCACTTTTAGCACTTGAATTGCGGGTACTTACTTATAAGGTATCTCATTTCCTTGTTTGACGCAGGTACTATGAAGAAGAATGCTCGAAACCTCAAACTTTCGCTCAAAGTGAAAATATTCAAATTCAAAAAAGGTCTATTTTTTTCTTAGTGACACAAACAAAATGGTCATGAATTATTTATTTATTACGTCTAGTAAGGTCGTATTTCGAGAATTGATTAAATAGCTTTGAAATTCTTGCCCGATTATTCAAATGCCATGCTTATTTTCTATAAACTGTTGGCCTCGGAACCACCGGAGAAAGATAAAACCACATTCATCATCATCAGCCTATCTCAGTCCACGCCTGGACATAGGCCTCTCCAATTGCACGCCACTTAGTTCGAATCTCGGCTTCTCGCATCCAGATCCTGCCAGCCGTATTGCGCAAATCGTAACTCCACCTGCTTTTTGGACGTCTTACAGTGCGTTTGCCGTGAAATCCACATAAAATCCAATAATTCACTAGTTTAAATCTTTTGAATAAGAGTACGAGAACAAAAAGCGGCTTGATTTTATATTACATAAAGATACCCGTAGCCGCTATAGTGTGGGCTGCCATGCTGCATTGTCCGCATTCGAAGTGAAGATGGTGACCAGCACTCTTGGATTCACTTTGTCAGCTAATATAAATAAAAAGTTCTATCTTAGTCCGCATAAAAAAAGCAAACAATTAATAAATAACTACTTAATTGCGATCCCGAACAATAAACTTTAAATAAACACAAGAGAAATGTCAATATTTCAAGAACACAAATAACGCCCGGACGCCATTTTGACTATTTCATTTACGCGCCTTTTGTGAAGAACAATATGTCGAAATAAAAACGTCACAGTCTAAAAAAACACATTACAATAATAAGTGTTGATGTATTCAACAAAAGATCGTATATTTATTGTTTGGTTTTGGTTAACACACGACAGTTTTGTACTTATTGTATGTAAATTGTATGAATTTTTACAAAGCAAATACTGCGGTGTACAAAAGTCGTGAGTTTTATCTCGAAAATCAAGTGACACAGATTCATTATGATGTTTTAAGTGTCCTAAAATTAAGTTTGATCTATATCTATGACTCTATGACAAATGGGTACAACGAAGTTACTTTGAGTAAACGATTTTATGTGGTATCGTAACGTATGTTTTCATTATGTAGTTCTAGTTTTATCGCAAATGAAGTGCAGTACATTCTAAGTACACAAATTGACACATTAAATGCGTGCAATAAGTTTTAATATGACAATGTCAGATATTTTAAGGACTAGGTACTAACTGAAGACGCAATCGGGCCGCTCCGTTGAAGGTAGAAGTACTTTCGCCAGATAGGACCTAATTAGACGTGGTGTTGGTTTGGGGCGGACAAAATTAGGGTCCCCGAGGCATATTCTCCGAGTGGTTTTTAGGGAAACTACACAAATGGTTTGGGAATTCTACAAGAGCAGATTATTTGAAGCGATGTTTCTTTAGAAAAAACAAGATTAGATTAAACTAGTGGATATTAATTAAGTATATAAATAGCAAGTGCTCAGGAAAGTAATTAATATTTTCCTATAAATAACTAGAAACGACATTACATTATTCGCAGTAATAACAACAATTTAAAACTCATTTAAAACTGTTGACGTTTCACATTGTCAAGGTGACAGTGACAGCTGTCAACGTGACGTCAAATGTCAAATGACGGCACGCAATGCTAATGTGAACTTTGCTTTTACTCTTTTTATATTAACAATGAAGATTACTTACATTGTTATTGAAAAATAATTTCTTGAATTGCAAAAAAGCAGTAAATGTTTTTGATGAATATTATTTTATATTATGTTCAATAGAGTTTTCATTATATTAAAAATAAGTATTTACTAATTATAATGGCTAGGTATAGTAAATTTACCAATTAAATTAATCACAATAGTTAGACATTTAATAAATCTATTAAAAGGGACAGTATCCGCGTGTGAGACATATGGTGGTGACGATTTAATGATTACTGAAGAAAGAAAACGAAATGACACCACCCCTATTCACCCCGTAGGTGTCGCAAGAGCCGACTGAGGGAGCAAACTACCAGGACAACAGCACTGCGAAGAGAAGGAAATCGTGAAACCAACCCGTCGAAAACTTCTAAAGCGTCATGTCCAGCAATGTTGTTGCAGCTTGTAAACCACGGTTGGTCTAGTGCTTTCAGTTGTCGCCACACCGCTTCCTATTACGCCAAGTGTTGTGGGTTCAAATCCTATATGGGACAACACTTTGTGTAATCCATAAATTGTTGTTCGGAGTCTGGATGTATTTGTGTCCATTTCTTGTATGTTTGTAAAGATCCCCGTGACACAGGAATGTATATTCCTAATACAGGAGTTGTCTTTAATATAAAAAAAAATAAAAAAATGGTAATGATGCTCATTACTCATTTGTAAATATCAAAATTATTAAAAATCTACAAGTAATCGGTACTTTAATAAGTACTGGAAAAGACAGAAACTCATACTGTATTTTACTTACAATGTTGACTGAGATAGTATAAACTCATAGATATGCAACAAACATCACAAATAGGCAAGTAATTTGACAATCGTAGTGTATGCAAGTGAAAAAAATACCAACCTTCAAAAATAAACAAAGATACAACCACAATACGAATAAAGAAACCAGTTTGATGTTTTAACGCCGCCGCTGTTAAGAGTTCAATTATTTGAAAAATACTTTTGACAACATAATTGCAACCTTATTATCATTTTCATCATTTTAGCCTCGTTTAAAAAGCACATCGCAAAATTAATAAAAAAATTATCACACATTGACATTATTCTTAATTTCATAGACAATGTTGTGCTTTTAAAACATCAGCTGATCAATTTTCACTCTTTTGCCGTTCATATAAGGATTGCAACTGCTTGTAAAATCGCAAAATAATATTGTAAAGTTAACAGGTGGGATAATATAATAATTTAGGTTCAATTATTTGTGCAATTATATTTTTTTCGCGCATCCGCCATTTTGTTACCAGTAATGGAGGCACGCCCAGTAGCGTTTAAGGTAAGAACGCACTGCAAAATAATATTTTTTTAATTATAGTGAGGAAGTTTGATCAATTATCTGGTTGTTATTTAAGGGTGTGAAAAAATATGAATGAATTATTCATTAAAATATGAAGTAATTATTATGTATATCAGAGAAGCCTATGTCCAGCAGCAGACTGCGGTAGGCTGATGATAATACTTGAGTATATCTTTAAATATTCATTATCTGAGGCGTAATATACACTAATAATAATTAACCCAGTACTGATAAAGAACATGAATAAAATTTTTTTTATATATAATTGCATAGTATGTATATCATTTAATCACATTCAAACCCAAGAATTGGTTAACATATCCCATTGCACACCTTTCTGATTGCACGTAGAGGTAGACGTATTGCCTGATTGTAAGCGATTACCGCTGCCCATGGACATCTGTACCACCAGAGGCGTCACAAGTGCGTTGCCAGCCTTTAGGGGATGGGGAGGAAGAAAGGGTATGGGCCTTCGGTATCCCGCTGGGAGGGGTCCGGATGGCGTAAGAAAGCGGTTCCCGGATCCCTCCCGTCTCAGGCGCAGAGTGGCACACCGTGGTGGTTTAGTGGGTAGTCTGGCTGGTGTCAGCCAGGAGTCCCACACAAAGCGAACCCCCTGTACCCGCAGGGGGGGAGCGAAGTGCGTAAAGGTACTCAACCACGTCAAAAAAAAAAAAAAAGGGCCTTCGGTATCCTCACTCACTCGGTGAATCACGGCGTAAGCGCTGTTTCACATCGGGTGTCTGTGAGGACATGTTATCACTCCGGTAGAGCCGGCCCATTCATGCCGAAGCATAGCTCTACCATTTTAATTGATACAATAATTTTCATGCAGTCGAACCAGCCCTTAAGTATTTGACGTCTATGGTTTGACACAACTTATCTTGTTTATTTTTATTTTTACTCAGATAGCAAAGGTAACAACCGCATCAATCCTGTACAAAGTAACAAAGCCAGTGAGCAATTAATCTATTAACCAAGCTAAATATTTTTTTGTTCGCCGCCATTACTGAGAAATCGTTGAACGAGTCTATTCGTATTGAGTATCGTGAACTTTTAAGGGCAACGAACCGTGACCATTGTAATGTGGTTCTGTATGTTTGTTTTTAATTAAATCTGTCTTTTATAACTTCATCTTAGTATAATATGGTGGTGTGTGTGTGTTTGGGGGTGACAGTAATGCAATACACTTCCTATCTTTCAAAGGGTAGGAGGGCAGGCTAGGACTGCATTAGTATGATATGTGATGTAATATGGTAGCATTTAGCATCATATACAGAGAGCATATAATGTCAACGACGAGGTATACATCAATTACTAGATATGGTCACTAACTAAGATAATAATAATAATTATTATTATTTATTGTAACTAGGTATGAATACAATTGAAGTGCAAGCCTTGATTCCCAAACTAGTGTGAGCTGTATCTCAGGAATCAGTAACTAGCTTCTCAAAAAAATTATGATACAATAAACGTTTACAATTGGAACATACATGAAACATACTTACATAATCTACACGGTTGGCCTAGTGGTTTCAGTGGTCGCCACACCGCTTCCTACTGCGCCAAGTGTTGTGGGTTCAAATCCTACATGGGACAACACTTTGTGTGATCCATAAATTGTTGTTCTAAGTCTGTGTGTACTTTGTGTCCGTTTCATATATGTTTGTAAAGATCCCCGTGACAAAAGAATGTATATTCCTAAAGCGGGAGTTGTTTTTTATAAAAAAAAATAGTTAATTTTGCGTGTATTTGCGTTTTGTATGTTTTTGTGTGTGTCTGTGTGGGTGTGTCAGATAGATTTGACAGTATAATAATCTCTTCTTTAGGATATACGGTGCTCTCTACACTCTTCTATACATATATTAAATATTTTTCAGACATTTTAACACACAACGCCATCTAGTCCCAAACTAAGAAGAGCTTATACTATGGGTACTAGATAACAGATATTAATACTTATATACTTTTTTTTTGTAAATACATACATATTATACATAGAAAACACCCAAACTCCGAAACAAATATTTGCAGATCATACAAACATTAGGTCCGAGGCAGTTTAATGTAACATCTATACCAAATTGAATAACGATAACATATAAAATATACGTAAGTTGGTTTTTTTGGCACCAAATTCCTTACGGATCTCCAAAATCATGAACCATTATAAATGAGTTAATTGCCCGGTGCACAGCAACCGACTACGACCAGAAATGGTCATAATACACATTCTACAAGAGTTACGCGTCACCAACGACTTGTGGATTTCACAGTAATTACACACATGCACACACACACACACACATATACACACACATACACACACATACAGACAAACCTTCGTTTTAAAACGTTCAATGTTGCATCTTTGAATCATCATAATCGATTATCTGGAGAAAAAGAGAGGGGGGATCTGGGGGGGAGGTTCTTTCTTACTTCCCACTTGAACATGAAAAGCATCAGCTGTCAAAATGTCAAGGCTTAGGCTCTGCGTTGATGAGTCAGTTAGTCAGGGTAAGTCATTGTATTCGAAAATTTGTTCGGTTTTTTACAAATTAGATTGACTGCACAATTGGCCTAGTGGTCCAAGAGATCGCCACGCCGTTTCTGCTGCGTCAAATGTTGTGGGTTCAAATCCTAGTGCAAATACTTTATGTGATCCACATATTGTTGATCTGAGTCTGGGTGTCCTTTGTGTCCGTTTTTTAATTCATTTCTAAAGTTCCCACGACACAGGATGTATATTCCTAACACGGGAGTTGTCTTGAAAAGAAAAGAAAAAGATATCAAGTAGTGGAAATCATTCCGGAGATTTGTGGATCATAAAACATACAGACACTTTAGTTTTATTAATTTACAGATGAATTACACCAAAACACAGAACAAACAAACATCTTAATTACATAGTCATTGGTGCTGGGCGGGAATCAAACCTCTGGCTTAACAGTCAGAATTAGAGACCCCTAAATTCAAATTCAAAATCATTTATTCAATTAAGACACTGAGTGACATTTATGAACGATCTTCTTCTTCTTTTGATGAATGGCAATCAGCCGGATCAGCTATTTCTGCCAATGTCAAGTATTTCAAGTCTTCAATTCTAAGTCTTCAAGTCTTTGTCGTGATGGAGTTAATGATAAAAATTATAAAAAATGTGGATGACATGAAATGGGGACCGTCTTTCGAAAAAACATTTATGAACGTTAAATTGAAGCTACAGATAAAATTCATAGATCGACACAAAGAGACGCCAGATGTACTGTATTGTCAAGGTGAATTAGGTGAAAACAGCTAAATCCACTGCCTGCCTGTGTCGATCCATTACTTTCAGTTTACAAAATGCGTAGGGCCTTATGAGAAGAATATTAGCAAAGAAACACTGGACCAAAAGACTTGTTTTCAAATCTTAGTCACCAATCAAATTTAAAAATTCAATCATATCCTGCATCTTAGTTTTCTAAATTTAAAATAAGCCCGTTGTTTAAGTTGCAGTCAAAACTCTTAATCAGTCTAAACTACTATCAACTAGTTCATTGGTGTTGTGGTTTGTGGTCCTGAGTGTTAATCTAGAGGGTCGTTATTCTCTTGTGGACGTTGGAGGGACACGTGACCCGCGACCAGGCGAGGTGATCATGCCTGGCGGGCCAATGCCCAACGGTTGATGTTGGAAAGTTATATATATGTTAATCGGCGCGAGAACTTTTATTGCGCGTTGCAGGATTGGTAGCTTTTTCGTATACTACGTTACTCCGTAGTTCAGTGTATCTTTAGTAAACAGCGTTGTCATATATTTATGTTGACAATGTATGCGGAAGTCGCTATACTCTATTCCCATATAGGATGAATTAGTGTATATGTACATTTTTGTTCGATATATACTTCTACCTTATTTACAATATATCATCACACTCATTTATATAGGTTATAACAGTCTTGGATATAGACACTGGGGTGAATCTATTTATGAACCTAATGGGCTACAGCGTGGAGCCCTATGGAAGTAAGGGCCCTCAGTATCCAATGAAAACAATAGACGAATAATTGAAATTCAAATTCAAATCTTTATTGCTCATTAAGTGAGGGTACATTTTGTGACTTAGTAGCCTGTTCCAGGCTTTGAAAATTTGAGAGATGATGATCATGTTACACATTTGTTACTTATGTATTAAATAAATTATGTTTCTTTTTTTTGGGATTTAATAAATAAAAATATATGATAGGCATCTCGCTACTTCAGAAATTTTGGCCTACAATACCACGCTGATACAGCTAGGTATAGGGTTGATATCAAGTTTTCCTTCTCTTTAAAGTTCTGTTGTTATAGTTTGCTTCCTTAGCCGGCTTTGACGTCAACCACGGGACGAATAGGGGTCCATTACCATACGGGCAGTGATAATTACTATTACAAATTAAAGGTTGGGTGGTAGAGAATGCCTTGGGCATTAAGCCCGCCGTTGTACATGTGTGCATGAAGTTTTAAAATAAATAAATAAATAAATAATTTTTTTTCTTTTTCAAGTAATCGATCTATAAATGACGAAAATATTGCCAAAGGTACTTGGCAACACAAATATACATGCATACAGATAGTTTTACTATCATTTTGATAGTCGGGAAATACGACTTTTGACCGATTAATCATTTTGACTGTAACATGTACCAAAGACACGACAGTTTTTTTTTGCGTCAAATAATTCGCAAACAACTTAATGTTAGTTTAGTACGTTTTATAAATGCCACATATATCCTTCATTAGTGTTGTAACTTCCCGCTACTGTGACTATAGTGCTGTACTTCAAACATCGATATCGATATTTTGATATTAATAACAAAGTCAAAATTGACTGCCTCTGTGGCGCACTGGGAGCGTATGCGACTGGTCCGCTTGAGGTCTCGGATTCGATTCCCGGGTCGGACCAAATGTTTGTATGATCTGTAAATATTTGTTTCGGAATTTGGATTGACAAAAACATTATATATGTATTTATATCACTTGTCTAGTACCCATAACACAAACTCTGCTTAGCTTGGGACTGAACCCTGACCGACTGCTTCAGCAGATCCTACTCCGCCGGGGCTACAAGCTTGACATTCTGATAGCTGATGCTTTTTATGTTGTCCTCCTTCTTAAAAGGCATGCAACGCACTTGTGACGCCTCTGGTGTTGCGGGTGCCCATGGGCGGCGGTAATCGCTTACCATCGGGCGATACGTCCGCTCGTTTGCCTCCTATATCATAAAAAAAATGTTTAAGCACCTTCCCGAAGAAATTTGAATATTCCCCCTAAACAAACAAACAACAACCCATAATGTCCCACTGCTGGGCTCGGGACTCCTCTCAGGAGAGGGTTAAGGCCATACGTCCCCACGCTGGCCAAGTGCGGGTTGGGGACTGGCAAGAATACGTTGTGGCTACGTAAATCTTGCCGTTGGATGTTTTTAAGCCGCCCGAAGGCCTCCAACTAAGTTATCGTATGATAAGAACCGGGACCGACTGCTTAACGTGACCTCCGAATCACGGAGACGCTCATGGTAACATGCCACCAGCGGTCACCCATCTAGGTACTGACCGCGCCATCGTTGCTTACCCTCGATGATTGTTTCTAATCACCGAGTGCAACTGGGCTATGAGCGCCTCCCCCTAAGAATCTTATAAAATGTATGAACGGATATCATATTTACGAAACAATACATTTCACTAAACGAAACCATGTGTACCAATGCTAGTAGATTATAAAGAAATATAACAAAAAAAGCATTGGTGTTCAGTTTTACCTATATTTTCTTAGTTACAAAAATATTTTCTTCCCCTATTCAGTTATAAAAGTACCTTAATAACACTTTTATCCCTATAATTAAAAACAATACAATTCCAAGGGACATTGTTTAACATAATAACATAATTGAAGACAAACACTTAAACATACGAAATAATACAGACAACAGTTGTTTGAATAACCGTTTATATTGAATAACTAGTTATAAAACAGTTATTACACATATCGAATAACTGTTTATTAAACAGTTATTAGACGTAACTGAGTTATTTTTCGAAAAATTACGTTCAGAAATTATATGTGTGTGTTCATAATTGTTTAAGAACAGTCCGGAGCCATATTGGAAGTTAAGAAGTCATTATGTATTTATGAACTATATTAGTTACTCAGTTTTGTTCGCGTGAAACAAATTTTTCAATTTCCTTCGAACGATTTATTTTTTAAGTCAACTCCCGCATTAGGAGTATAAATTCCTGTGTCGCGGGGATCTTTACAAACATACATGAAACGGACACAAAGTACACCCAGACTTTGAATAACAATTTAAAGATCACACAAAGTATTGTCCCATGTAGGATTTGAACCCACAACACTTGGCGCAGTAGGAAGCGGTGTGGCGACCACTGAAACCACTAGGCCAACTGCGTAGTCATTTTTGTTTATTAGTATGTAGAAACAAATAGATAGGGTTATTTCTTTCCTTCTGTTTTAGGGTTGGTAAATGTCAACCATTGCCAATTTACATCTGAAACGAAGAATCCCTCCTATAGAATTAGTAGGAAGGATTTAGGAATCTAGTGATATTTTAGGTGAATGTTGTTAGTTTTAGGTAATTGACTACACGGTTGGCCTAGTGGTGTCAGTGATCGCCAGACCACTTCCTACTGCGCCAAGTGTTGTGGGTTCAAATCCTACATGGGACAACACTTTGTGTGATCCATAAATTGTTGTACTAAGTCTGGGTGTACGTTGAGTCCGTTTCATGTATGTTTGTAAAGTTCCCCGTGACACAGGAATGTATATTCCTCATATGGGAGTTGTCTTTCTAGAGAAAAAGAAAAAAATCTTTTAGGTATATGTCTACTACCACCCATTTACATATGAAACTAAAGAGCGCCTCCTGTAGAATTAGCAGGAAGAGGATTTAGGAATCGAGTATTTTTTTTTTTTTTTTTTATATTTAAGCTGCCAAAATGACTCTGCCCTGCCTGATGGAAAGCATGAGCAGAATCCAAGACTGGTGGTCACCATCCTCAATGCGAAAAAGAACAATGCAGCATGGTGACCCACACTATGGCGGCCTGGGGGTAAAGGGGATGGTGAGGGGGATAGGGGGCGTTGGATTGGGGTATGGGCCTCCGGTATCCTCACTCACTCGATGAAACACAGCGTAAGCGCTGTTTCACACCGGTTTTCTGTGAGGCCGTGGTATCACTCCGGTCGAGCCGGCCCATTCATGCCGAAGCGTGGCTCTCCCACGGTAAAATCTTAATCACTTGATGGTAAGCTTTAATGACTATTTTAATACAGAATGAGTCAGAATTAGAAATCCGAGATACACATACCCGCGTGTATGTAGCAGGAAGTAGGACAGAATGTAAAAAAAAGAGAAAGAAAAAAACGTTTCGAAAAAATATTGTAATAAAAATGAGATATTAATAAAAAGGTGCCACTATGATAACGCTAGAATAGGTGCCTATCTCAGTATACGCCATCTATACCTAAATTACTAATAATTCGTTAAAAAAATATATAAAAATAAATATAAAAACTTGAGTCAAAACTATCGATATAATTATCGATAGATGAACATCACTGCTTTTTGCATTTTTAACTTTGATGTCTTTTACGACATCCTTAAACCATTTCAAATACCTACCAAAGAATGAGTATTGGACAGGATCAATCGAATAATTGTCTGCCATTTGCTTTTTATAGGATATTTAAGTTATTTGAACTGATTAGTTGTCGATTAAGTTTTATGAAAGTAATTGATAGGCGTTACTAGATATCGTGGTTTGGATTAAAAGAAACACCTATGATAAGAGAAATTGTCGAATACAGTATGGAAACTAAACACACTTGTATAAATAGTGTGGAATATAGTTAAGTATTTTTGTTACGGGGTAGGGTTTTACTCGTGGGAGAGCCATGCTTCGGCATGAATGGGCCGGCTCGACCGGAGTGATACCACAGCCTCACAGAAAACCGGTGTGATACAGCGCCTGCGCTGTGTTTCACCGAGTGAGTGAGGATACCGGAGGCCCATACCCCAACCCCTCTCCCCATTCCCATCTTCCTCCCCATCCCCTAAAGGCCATCAATGCACTTGTGATGCCTCTGGTGTTACGGGTGTCCATGGGCGGCGGTAATCGCTTACCATCAGGCGATAAGTCTGCCCGTTTGACCTAATTCCATAAAAAAACGAGTATACATATTGCCTGATGATTACCGCCGCCCATGTGCACCAACAACACCAGAAGCGTCACAGGTGTGTTGCCACCCTTTTGGAGGTGGGAAGGGGGATGGGGGACTGGTATCGTCCTTCGGCATCCTCACTCACTCGGTGAAACACAGGCGCTGTTTCACATCGGTTTCAAATAAGTGATTTAAGCAACTTTTGCATGTCAGTTATCTTTTACACGTTCATGAAAAAAAAATGAGTGGATACAAAACTATTTCTAGTAAAAAAACTAATATCTGACATGACATACCATTGGAACTAATTCAAGAATAGCACTTTCTCTGTCTTACATTTCAGTTTTACACTTACATTTCTGTTCGTAAAATATCGCACACTGCAAGAATCCAAAAGAAAGAAGTCACAAATAAAATATCGTAACATTTTATCGATAAATCAATAACTCGATACCTCACATTATCCCATCCTTATTTACCAAGAAGAGGCCACCATGAGTACAAGTTTTTGTTCGCAAAGAAGCTACTTAACAACTTGATTTGGGCTATGTACTTAATTGCGGATTGTTCCAGATACAATCCGCCATTGAGCTTAACCTCGATATTGGTTTGCAATGGCCAAACTGTGCCATTGTACCTTCTCAATAACCCATTAAAAATACCTGAAGAATAAGAATTGAACGTGATCAATTGTAGAATCATATGAGGCGCTCATAGCCCAGTTGCACTCGGTGATTAGAAACAATCACCGAGGGTAAGCAACGACGGTGCGGTCAGTACCTTAATGGGTGACCGCTGGTGGCATGTTACCGTGAGCGTCTCCGTGATTTGGAGGTCACGTTAAGCAGTCAGCTTAGTTGGAGGCCTTCGGGCGGCTTAAAAACATCCAACGGCAAGGTTTCGTAGCTACAACGTTGTCTTGCCAGTCTCCAACCCGCACTTGGCCAGTGTGGGCGTACGTATGGCCTTAACCCTCTCCTGAGAGGAGACCCGAGCCCAGCAGTGGGACATTATGGGTTGTTGATGATGATGAATTGTAGAATTGCCCATAGCTTTGTTGCCAATATACCCTTGTAGATTTTATAATATAAGGGGCAAACGAGCAAACGTATCGCCTGATGGTAAGCGATTACCAAACACCAGAGGGCAGAGGCGTCACAAGAGCGGTACTGGCCTTTGGAGGATGGGGCAAGAGGAAGAAACACAGAGCAGGCGCTGTTCTACACCGGTTTTCTGTGATGCCGTGGCGTTACTCTGGTCGAGCTAGCCCGTGACTACCGAGGGGGGGGGGGGGGGGGGGGGGGGGCCTTCCGTTCTTAAATTGTACAAGTCTGTAATATGTGTGATAATAGTCATTTAAATTGTATGTCTCCATTGATGGTTGATATATTTTGATTATAGTTATGTATAGGAAAGATTTATGAAGCAAATGTCTGGTGACTTTTGAGTTGTAGGTCCTATGTGATGGTTGTGATGGTCACTTACTATCACCACCATCACATGGGTCCGGGGTCCGGGTCTGCTCATTTGTCCCCTATAAGAATATCTTTCCTCCTCTAAGTTCTTTGAGTTTTTGTCCTTTTTATAGTTAAGTATACTTTTTT
The DNA here is from genome assembly GCA_003709505.1 of Hyphantria cunea. Taxonomy (NCBI): domain Eukaryota; kingdom Metazoa; phylum Arthropoda; class Insecta; order Lepidoptera; family Erebidae; genus Hyphantria; species Hyphantria cunea. Next base: position 132,865 of record PKRV01000314.1, read on the forward strand.
TAAATATAACAATATTTAATTTAATGAAATTTAGCATATAACTATAAATAATTTATTGCTTTTAAGTATATTAATCGTAAAATTCTTTAATGTCAGTTAAATAAAAACAAAAGAAAAATATGTCGAAATTCCCGCCAAATATACAAGAAGAACAAGTGTTTAAAAAAAGAACACACTTCAATAACTTTTTTTGAACGCCACGAATATCTTGTAGCCTCTAAAAAGTAAACACGAGAATACGCAATAGGACCCACCCTTAGCAATCAAAGCGAAAGAAATCTATACGAAACATAAAAAATACTTTTACCAAACAATATTGTACTTTACTCTTATAAAAATAAGATTGAAAATAGCATCAATATAAATATTTGATTTTGGAATAATGTTCTAAAGAGTACAAGCGATTATGGACTCTATTTCCTAAGAGAAAAGGTTATTTTATTAAATTTGGTTGTAGGCACGTGAGTAGAATGTGTATTAGGACATGGATGTTCTAAAGTATGTGGATGGGGTGGTAGAAATGGATGCGGTAATACGAAATTTATTTCAAAAGTTGTTATGTGGTATATTTTGTTTTGTAATACATGTATGATTTTTATCTACATTTAGTATTTTTGTTACTATGGCTTTAGTTAGGGTGACTGATAGTAGTGTCATTAATGCAAATTCTCCTTGTAGCATACAGTTTTAGCAGTACTTCAAAAACTTAATTAAGAATTATCTAAGTACTACCAAAAACTGAACTTACCTACTGACAACAGATGGCAAAACGATAACAACTCCAGAAGATTAACGATAAAAAATATCTTAATCAAGTGGTTTTCAAAAATTTTAAAGCGGTTTTCTTTATTTTTATTTAAATTTGTTCGGTTCATAACTGAATTTCCTGCATATTTTAATATTAAAATGGATTCATACAGGTTATTTGATTGTGTTCTTATATTGTTCAGTGTTCAGTCAAACAAATATTTAAAATACCGTATCAAAATTGCCGAGCATCCATGAATAAATCAATCGTTTTCCAATCCACGGAGCCGTTAAACTCAATGTAATTCTTTATTTTAAATGTTTTATTTCCAACTCATTCCGCGTTATTCGATGGCAACATTGTTTAAAAAAAGTTGACTTATAATTTGACACATATCAAATGTGTCAAGAGAATGATTAAATTGTGATTTATTAATATAAAATTTTCTTCTATTTTAGTCAATATAAAACTTTTCTAGTAAATTAAAATTCTGTGTGGTAACGGGTTAAGATAACGGAGTATCACCACCCATTGTTCAGTAAGTGTCGTAAGAGCCGGCTAACAGAGTAAAGAGAAGAAAAACTTGACACAAACCCTATACCAAGTCATCTTGCCAGCGTGGTAAGCAGACCTATCGCCTAATGGTGAACGATTACCGCCGCCCATGGACACACGCAACACCAGAGGCGTCACGTTTGGGCGATGGGGAGAAGGATGACAAGGGGAATGGGGGCGGAGTTGGGGTATGGACCCTCACTCAATCTGTGAAACGCAGCGCAAGCGTTGTTTCACACCGGTTTTCTGTGAGGCCGTGGTATCATTCCATTCGAGGCGATCCATTCATGCCGAAGCGTGGCTCTCCCACGTTGACGGTACTTTCTAAGAAAGATCTTTAAACCAGCAGTGGACTGTCAAATACATTGATGATAATTTTTAAATAAAAGGAAGACTTCCATCGTTATTATAAAGATGTAAAGGATTTTAAAACCGCATACTCAATACCACATAACCACAGTAATTTATATCGTAAACATACGTTCTTATCGGTCTCCAAAGAGCATTGTTATCATATTATATCACTATTGTTATTAAGTACATAGATAGTTATTCTTAACGATAAAAGAGGCTGGCACATCTAAAGACCTCTTCCTCATCAGTCCTAACGAGCAATTCTTGTATATTATTTTAAGGCTGGCAACGCACTTGTGACGCCTCTGGTGTTGCGGGTGTCCGTGCTCAGCGGTAATCGCTTACCATCAGGTGATATGTTTGATCGTTTGCCACCTATACCAAACGGCTCCAACGTTTAGTATGCACGGGATTTCAGAGGCATTATCGATCCAGCTAGGATTCATGTTTAGTAAATGAACCAGGCCAGAACCTCCTTACTGAGGATGGGTCTACGTCCAGCACTGTTAAAGGCGATATGATGCGATGAAACAATTTCTGGTATGAATGTAAATTTATTTCCTAAGCAATGATTATACCGCGCAATGTCCTAAGGGTAGGCAAGAATGTTAACGACCCTAACTTTGGGGTGAGTACATTCAAATTGTGTCTTTTAATAGCTTTATGTTCGCTTAATTTGTTTTGTTTATGGACCCGTCTCGTTAGCCGGTGATCTATGGTTAAACTCTTTTGTCTATGAGAAGGTTTCTTGAAGATAATTCTCTCGTTCTCCGTTTTAACCACATTCAAAATTCTCTCAAGGTTCTCAATTCGACTGTATTTTTTTTAATGTAACATACCTCAGAGCTTTCGACTGGGTGAGCCGATTTTGATAATTCATTTTTTATTTGAAAACTGGTGCTTCCCGTGTGGTCTCATTTCAATTTGGTGCAGTTCTTGAAGTCACTTTTTTCTTGTTGAAACGATTTGTAATTGTAATTCAGCTGAACTTTGCCATCAGACCTCATCAACCCAAGTAGGTACCAGACTTTTTAGGGTTTTTTTTTTATATTTAAGCTGCCAAAATGACTCTGCCTTGCCTGATGGAAACATGAGCAGAATCCAAGAGTGGTGGTCACCATCCTCAATGCGAAAAAGAACAATGCAGCATGGTGACCCACACTATGNAAATGACTCTGCCTTGCCTGATGGAAACATGAGCAGAATCCAAGAGTGGTGGTCACCATCCTCAATGCGAAAAAGAACAATGCAGCATGGTGACCCACACTATGGCGGCCTGGGGGGAAAGGGGATGGTGAGGGGGATAGGGGGCGTTGGATTGGGGTATGGGCCTCCGGTATCCTCACTCACTCGATGAAACACAGCGTAAGCGCTGTTTCACACCGGTTTTCTGTGAGGCCGTGGTATCACTCCGGTCGAGCCGGCCCATTCATGCCGAAGCGTGGCTCTCCCACGGTAATTCCGGGGTTCCGAATACCCATAACAATTGCCACAGAAGTTCTTATGACAACCGGGATAAACGGCCGAACGTGCTCTTCGGAGTGTTTCATTATGTTACGAATGATCACTCATCCATACATTTACCTGGCTAGGGTTGCTTAACTTTGCCTATGTGATAATCTACTTGATTATCGCTTAGCCTTATGCACTTAATACTATATATATATATTATTTTTCTTTAGAAAACTAACTAGGTAATTAAAAAGCATATAAAAGGCATTCAAAACATTTAAAACAAGCATTATTTATCATCCGGTTTTACAGACTATAAACCTTAATACTAAACTATTATGTGTAATGAAAATACCAAGTAATTAAAAATAATTCGCGGCAAAAAATACGACGCCATTTTTCTTTTCCTAATTCGAACATTTTCTAGAAATAAAATGGCCGCTGTTCTTTAAAAGTGCCCGCCAATTCCCGACACCTCGTTACTGAAACTGCCCCAAACGTTTTCGTCTTGTTTAATTAAAAACACGAATAAAAACATTTTTTACTTACTGTTTTATCGAGGTGATATATGGCTTAGCGTTTAAACCTGCCAACAGAAAACAAACTTTATGCGTATACAGTTAAAACGCCTTTACATTCGGCACAAAAAGAGTAATTCTTTTCAAAAGTTCGTGTTTAACGACTTCCTGTCCTATTTTAGTAGTGATAAAATACAATTTTGATTGCGTTAGTTATTGTTTCGAGTTGAGCTTTTTTCTTTTGATTTTCGAATATGCGATTCGAATTTATAAGGTTTTGATCAGAAACAAAACGCAATATTAGTTTTAAAATATGGTTACCTCAGTAGCAACGCTTTCATTCGGAATTAATATCTTAAAAAATAATATCTTTAATTAATATTTATATTATTATTTATATTTATTAACATTCCTTGATCTCAATAATTAATGCTTGTTTATATAAAATCTGGTTCGATGCCAAAATACAATAATTATTTATGTTTCAAGTTCAAAAGAAAATTCCTACTAATATTATTCAAATGACTGTTTTGTGTGGGTAAAATTATAAAATATTTATGTGTAAACATCTTAAAATATGTCCTATGCTGTTATGAAATTTGTCGTTGATTTATTTTCGTAAACACGCAACAATAAAATATTGAAATTAATAACTTATTGTCAGATTAACCATAGAGTTTTGCCGTGGGAGAGCCACGCTTCGGAATGAATGGTCCGGCTCGACCGAAGTGATACCATGGCCTCACATAAAACCAGTGTGAAATAGCGCTTGCGTTGTGTTACACCGAGTGAGTGAGGATACCGGAGGCCATACCCCAACCCTTTCCCTCATCCCTATCCTCCTCCCCTCCCCCCAAAGGCCGGTAACGCACTTGTGACGCGGCGACAATCGCTTACCATCAGGCGATACGTCAGCTCGTTTGCCAGCTATCCCATGTAATGATTGAGAGTTGCCAGCAAAAAAGACTGTTAATATTTTTTTAGTATTTTTAACAGTCATACTTTCAAAATACCTAATCATAACATAGATATGGAACAATTAACGCCTTTATTAAAACACAGCTAAATGCCTCACAGAACTGTAACGAGAAAAATGTCCATTTCCTGGCATAATAAATTAGGTGCACAATCCAAAATGGCGTCGTACAGTTGCCGAGTAAAGTGTTAAGTGAGAATATTCTGCTAGTTTGAAAATGTTTCATGATTTACGGGATTGTTACAAGGTATTGCTTATGCCAGTAATTGCTTTCATAAGCGTCTTAATTTTTTTTTTTTTTTATATTTTAGCTGCCAAAATGACTCTGCCCTGCCTGATGGAAAGCATGAGCAGAATCCAAGAGTGGTGGTCACCATCCTCAATGCGAAAAAGAACAATGCAGCATGGTGACCCACACTATGGCGGCCTGGGGGGAAAGGGGATGGTGAGGGGGATAGGGGGCGTTGGATTGGGGTATGGGCCTCCGGTATCCTCACTCACTCGATGAAACACAGCGTAAGCGCTGTTTCACACCGGTTTTCTGTGAGGCCGTCGTATCACTCCGGTCGAGCCGGCCCATTCATACCGAAGCGTGGCTCTCCCACGTTGCTTTTCAAGGGTGTTAACTCAAATGTTAGTATTTTATATTACTAGTTTTAGTAATAATTACTAACACTACTTTGCTACGATTCGCTGTGGCATGACACTATGAATAATGCGGTACTATTTGACTTGTGGAGGTCTGGTGGCCGTCGTTACTTATCAAAGTGCAGTCCTACAAGACCTAAACCCGACCCTTAACTAATATTATAAAAGAAAGCTCGGAATAGTAATGAAGAATGAACTACAATAAATATAATCTCTGAAGCGGTTCAAATTCCATCAGAAATTTTATTTTTAGAAAAGATAAGTAATTAAATAAATATTTCGTACATCTAACACACAACGCCATCTAGTCCCAAACTAAGCAGAGCTTGTGTTATGGGTACGAGACAAATGATATGAATACATGAATACATTTTTTTTTGTAAATACATACATATTATACATAGAAAACACCCAAACTCCGAAACAAATATTTTGCAGATCATACAAACATTTGGTCCGACCCAAGATTCTAACCCAAGACCTCGTGGACAGCAGTCGCGTACGCTACCACTGCGCCACCGAGGCAGTAAAATTATCCTAACTATTGCATTACTATATTTTAGATATCGATAAATTAACAATTAAAACTACAAAAGAGAATCTGACTGGGTCAATATCTGATATCTTTATTAAATTCAGTATTTTTTAAATAAAACAAACAAGTTTTATATATATAATCGTCAAAAAATCACCGTTAGAAATTCTTCATTGTGATACGACACTCGATGTATTTTAAAAAAACATATTTTTTCGTATTACTTTTTGGCGCCAAATTTTGATATACCCAGTGTCACTCTCACGACTAAGACGAATCTATTGACATTTCACAGAAAAATACGACAAGCCGTTTAGGTTCTAGGGCATGCCAAAGAAATATACATAGATACATACATTCGAAAAGTATCATGCTCCATCTTTAGCGATCTAAATAAGTTTCTATTTGTACCAACATACGTAGTCTATTTCCTACCAGATGTACTCAATCAATCAAATCAATCAACAACTCATAATGTCCCACTGCTGGGCTCGGGTCTCCTCTCAGCCGAGGGTTAAGGCCATACGGCCCCACGCTGGCCAAGTGTGGGTTGGGGACTGCCAAGAATACGTTGTGGCTGCGTAAATCTTGCCGTTGGATGTTTTTAAGCCACCCAAAGGCCTCTAATTAAGCTACACGGCTGTTATTCTATGATAACAACTGGGACCCGACTGCTTAAACATGACCTCCGAATCACGGAGACGCTCATGGTAACATGCCATCAGCGGTCACCCATCAAGGTACTGACTGCGCCGTCGTTGCTTAGCATCGGTGATTGCTTCTAATCACCAGATATACAAATAATAGTATATCTTATAAAAACACAGGTGTATAAAACAATTCAAAAACCCTATTTACATAATAACAAGTCCATTTATTGTCATTAAACAAGTAGTATAGAAAAAAAGATCGACTAAAATAATATTGCTTTTCAGTTCAATAGGGAAGAGTCGCATTCTTATAATCGAGTTAACTGTTGTTGTTGATTGTTCGTGGTGGTTGTTCGGAAAGTCTAATGAGCTTTCTATTTATGCCTAATGATTGTTGATTGATTTTAGGAATTAAATTATTATCCTCGCCACATTTGTATCTTATGATTACAAGTATGAACATTTTTATTACTGTAATAGTTAAAAGACAAACATATGACAACGCCATCTACCAAAGATACACTGAACTACGGAGTAACGTAGTGCACGAAGAAGCTACCAACCCTGCATCGCACAATAAATGTTCTAGCGCCGATTAACATGTATACAACTTCCCAACATCAATCGTTGGGCAGTGGCCCGCCCGGCATGGTCACCACTACTGGTCGGAGGATCCTCCCTTTGTGTTGGAGGGACATGTGACCCGTTCCTCCACAAAGTAAAAGTTTTTTATACTGATAGATAGATAAATACACAAATAGATATGCGTGTAAGTAATATAGAGGATATAAAAAAACAGCTTTCTTACTAGACAATGCGTACGTATTTATTACGACTTCCCATAAACACAATAACCCGATACAAAATGTTGTACCGAACCGACAACAGTCGTCACAGTGTCAGTTCATAAGTGTTTGCGAACAATATGCCATTTAAACAGTTATTGATTGATAAATATCGTTACCAATTTTGTCGATTCTTATTTTACTGTCAATAAATTTGACAGGCCTAGTGGTTAGTAGATTGATTACAAGAAGAGGTCTATGGTTTGATTCTTACCGAATAAATAAGTTTATCTTTCACTAAATTCGAAAATTATTTTGAAAAATAAATTTGTTGGCGATTTGAGTAATATGAGCAAAGGAGTATATATATTTTATAGGTAAATAAAATAAATGTATTAAAAAACTAAAATTTATTAGTGTTATATATTGCAATTTGAAATTGAAGTATATTCACTAAATTAATATGAAATATATATATGCTTATGTCAAAAAATCTATTCTAAAAATTCCTGTCTAATTCATGGAACGTTTAAACCGATTTCGACGGGAGTTCCACTGGAAAATAGCTTATAATTAAAGAAGTAACTTAGGTTATTTAGACTTAAACTAGCATCGTCCCACGGCGTACCCGTGGAACAACAAACAACGAATCAATCACCCGTTTCTCTCTCCTTTACACACAGAAACAATTAAATTGTTTCTAAAATATAAGCTGGCGTCGTAACCCGTAAAAATATACCACTTCGCCGTAGTCGACTAACTCCATGGTAGATCAGTGGTTTTACAATTTATTCGAATATAAAACGGCCTATCTAGAAGATCTATGAGCGGACAATAAATCGACTACGTTTAGCACTATCGTACTCGCGGCAATAAACACTTCTGTGCTTTCCTGTACTCGATTTATTTTTTTCCTCGGCAAAGGAATTTAGTGTAGCCATGGGAATAATGGCGAGCTATGTAGGTGTTTGTTTTTGAATGTGTTTGCAGTATTTAAGCTGCGGTATTGTCTTTGGGGTAATTGAGTATAAAAAAAGCAATTAGGACTCGTTAGTGAAAAATTTTTTCGTTGTTGGTTTTTTCTGAATTTGAATTAAAAAAGAACAAATGACGGTTAAATTATGTATGGATTTGATTTTTTTTTTGTTTAGTGTTATGTAATATTATGCCGCCCTCGGGGTTTACTTCAAATCAAGAGAAAGGAAATACCTAGAGGACCTGAATGCACAGCGGAAAAGAATTTAGTGTTAACAGTTTGACACTAATTTTTTCAACCATTCCAATGATTCCAGAGTTTTGTCGCTTTAACTTTGACATTTTTTTAATCAAATCTCGACGGCATTTTTTCTTTAAATAACTCATTGTACTAAACGTCAATAATTACATCCTTATTTAACAATACATCACATAATTATAGAGTGAAACCTAATTACGATAAACAAAAATGTATAAATAACTACATACATCGCTACCTATTTACCGTAAATACCGATTCGTAACGTTACTACAACGGTTATGGGCGCACCACTATCATTAGAGCTCATTAAATTATTTATTAAAGAAAATTACAAGTTCAGAAGGGTTACGTAGGCACGCCTACTTTAGTATATTTACGTGTGGTTTTACGAAGGGTAGCTTTCATAATGGGGTGGTTTATCAATCATTTGTTTCTTGGATTATAGTTTTCACTGTGGTTATAAATAAAGAATTGTAATATCAGAATTATATTATATTCTATATATATTTATGAACCTGCCAAGCTGACTTTACTCTGCCTGATGGAAAACATATGCATTCTGCTCGTTGTGTTGTGTGCCAAGAGTTGTGGTCATAATATTCATTGCGAATGCAGGCAAAGCAACAATGCAGCATGTTGACCCACACTTTGTTGGTCCAATGAAATACTTTGCGTCATTGAGCCTCCGGTCTCGCACTCACCAACGAAACAAGACAGCACGAAATAAAAAGTTTTATTAATTAAAACTCAAAGTACGTAATATTTCTTCTCTTTTGTTAACAGGTCCAAGAAGTAGAAGAGTTAAAAAGAAAATAAATTCAGAAGAAAAGAGACCAAGGACTGCCTTCAGTGCGGCGCAGCTCAATAGGTTGAAGGTACAGAGTTCTATTCTAATATTATTAGTGTAAAAGAACCTCGGTCTGTTCAAATTTGTTTTGCTGCCTCTGTAGCGCATGTGGTAGTGTGCTTAAGGTCTCGGGTTCGATTTCCGGTTCGAAACAAATGTTTGTATAATCTGCAAATATTTGTTTTGAAGTTTTTGCTGTTTTCTATGTATAATAGGAATATATTTATAAAAAAATGTATGTTTGTGTTTATATCAGTTGTCTAGTACCCATTGTACAAGCTCTGCTTAGTTTGGGTCTGGATGGCGTTATATGTTAGGTGTCCGAAAATATTGATTTATATATTTGCTGAACTATTCAACAGTCTATGTATATTACATTAATAATATATAATTAATAACCTAGAGAAGGCTATATCCTTCAATTTGAGACTATAAGATGGCTAGTTGTTGACGATGATAACAGTAATAACTCTAGACAACAACGTTAACGTAAGCGTTACAAAAACTATATATTATGAAAACAATAAGAGCCCCCGCGAACTTCAGACTTTTGATCTTCCGATAGTTTGGTTGCTTTCTTATTAGAATGAAGATGTATGGGAGAGCGTACATTGTAACAATTCGGCATCGGTTGTCAACTGCCTTCAATCTAAACTATAGGCCGATTAAAGGTCTGTAGTCTGGGGAAGTCCAAGAGTATTTAATAAGTTAATACTTATTTTAACTTTCTAAAGAATTTAATGACAAGAAGCGGTTAATAAGCAATCTCATTTGTTAGAGACTTACAGTGTTTTTCAAACATATGCTGAATTGTTTTTTCTTTCACAGCACGAGTTCGCTGAAAATCGTTACTTAACGGAACGCCGGCGCCAATCGCTAGCCGCTGAGTTGGGGCTAGCCGAGGCTCAGATCAAGATATGGTTTCAGAATAAACGCGCTAAAATCAAGAAGGCTACTGGTCAACGCAACCCTCTAGCTTTGCAGTTGATGGCTCAAGGGTTATACAATCACACAACGGTTAACGAAAGTGACGAAGAAGAAGAAATTAACGTTACGTAAACGTTACGTTATTAGTAAAAAACGTTATTATTGCTAAACTGATTTGGTTTAAAATTGGGAGTTTTTAATAGAACTGTAATTGTTTAAGATTTATCTATTTAGACATTAAGGTACAACACATCACATAGTTCAGTTTAGTAAAGTACAGTTAAGGGGCATACAATGAAAATAGGTGAGGTGAAATTAGCGGGTTTTCACACTAGTGGTGTGTGTTTTTAATCTGTAACGAAAATAATGGATGCTCTTTTTTATGTATATGAATACTTGTTATTTATTCAAGAAATTCATTAAAATAATTGTATATATAACGTTATAATGTAACACAATGACAACTTGTTTAGTTGTGTTTCTTAAAAGTGTCTCTTACGGACCAAATCTGTTTAAAAGTTTTATGTTCTTCTGCCATTTTGAGACTATATTAAATTTTACTAAATATTAAGATTTATTTGTACACTTTTCTGTTAAACAACCATGTTCCTGATAGTTTAAATACAATAAAAGGTGTTATTTATTTCTTTATTTATTAGGCACAATTATTGTGAAAATAGTAAATTGGTGCTAATTCTGTTGTTGACATCACTAAACTAAAATTCACTAAAATTAGTAGTTAGATTTTAAACTTAAAAATAACATGTTTACAACACACTTTCACTTTTCACTGTTCGATATCTTAAACCTTAGCTTTCATTATCTTAAGTTCAGTACCAATCAATCTAAAAATATTTATCAGAGGTATATACACGCCTGTTTAATAGATAGAAAGTAAAATCAACTTTGGGATATACAAAATTAGTTAAATTACTCAACATGAAACATAATTTTTCATTTGCTATTCTCGTGTTGAGCATATCAAACGTGTAACGCAAGACTAGACATGTCATACTAAACTTAGAGATTGTCTAAAAATACATACCGACTAAACTCCTAATATAAAAATTATAAGTAATATGTACGTAAGTAATTTAGTCGGCATGTATTTAGACGACGTTTAAGTTTAGTGTGATATATCTAGTTTCACGTTACATGATACGATTAAAACGTTCAACACCAGAATAGCAAATGAAAAATTATAGCTCAAGTAAAGTAACTAATTTTATTTATTTATTTATTTATTTAATACATCATGCACTTTAGGTGCATTGGCGGACTTAATGCCTAAGGCATTCTCTACCAGTCAACCATCGGGTGATGCAGAGAAGACAAGATGTAGGTGCATTTTGTAAGAAAAAATGTATCAAAATATACAGATCTGGCAATATATTAAAAACAAGTAATATATAAAAGCTAATCTACATACATACAAGAACTAATACATACTATACATACAGCCAGATATTTATTTTATTTATCTATTTATTTATTTCAACTAAACTAACTAATAATATAACTTATATAGATACATACATACATACATGAAGAGATATACTAGGATTAATAGATGTCAATTATGTAGATGTTGATTCTGCAAATTGTTTTATAAGGTACTGCTTTACTTTTATCTTAAAAGAAAAAGTGTTGGTGGCCATTCTGATTTCGAGAGAGAGTTTTGGTTATTCCAAAATATTTTTTACTTTTTTAACTATTAAACAAGCCTGTATCTCTAATCAACTTTTATATGGTACTGAACTAAACACAGTAAATGAACGGATAGTGTAGTTTAGCTTGCGTAATGTAGTAAAGCTAATGAAGTTAAAGTTTTCAAATACAAATTTAGTGAATTTTAGTTTAGTGGTGTCAACAACAGAATTAGCAACAATATGTTTGGTTTCAAATTATTAATATTATTGTATAGATTTTGTTAGTGTATTTAGGATTTAGGATGTCTTATTAGTAGGTATTATATAAATGTCTTAATTGAGTTTGTCTTCTTGTAAATAACTTATGATCTCTAGACAGATACTTCTTCGGGGAAAATCAGTTGAATAACTATTTATTTTTAAACTATAACTATTTATTTACAAAATCACTTCACTTTTTAGTTTTAATCAAGTTTGAGAACCAAACCTTCTAACCTTAATATGAGAGATTAAGAAGAAGGAAGAACAGAGGGAGAATAGCACACACAGTCACAACACATATGCGTTTTCTGAGTTATAATGTCTTTAAATGGCGTTAGTCGCCTCCCTGGTCCCAAACACCTTAAAAAAATATTATTTTTTATGGTCCAAACTTTTCTAAATTTTGATTATAAGATGCGATAAAGTAACCAACTAGTTGATAAGATATGTGTGTTAATTAATTATACGGAAAGGTTTATATTGAAAGATCTCGATACTGCAATAACACATCTTAAATGTGTAATATTATTAAAATTATGAGAGTCGTGTCGTGAGTATGACTTATTTTGAAATAGTTGCATTTAAACGGTGGCTGGCATTGTTTGTTTGGGTTAAAAGTCTACCGGTTTATAGTACATTAGGCTAAAATTATTTAAATTTTTTTCTTTCCCAAGGCTGAAATAGCATATCTAAATATTTATCGATTAATAGCAGGTTTCCTGCCCAGCTTTACTATGGCACATTATGATTGCAAAAATAGATAAGACCGCATAATTTGAAGCGTACACAAATCTACTCAACATAGACTCAACAGCTTATACATCGTTTTAAAATAAAAGTGAATAAAAATCAACTAGCTAAGCATACAATGTATAAAATTTCGTGTCAAAACAATTTAAACTCATTGCAATTAACGATATTGTTAATAAATATCACGCTTAACTCAAATAACCTGCACCGTCACTGGTAGCAGGTGTTGTACTTGATGCACCACAAATATTTGAGCCATTTAAATAATAAAATGAAAGTAAATCAATAGATCGGTAACCAACCCGTTGGTAATAAAAAACGTGCAATGACTTTTCCGTTACTGTGAATTGAGTAACGAAAACCGTTATTAGTAACGATACAGTAACTAGTTTCCACAAATATCTGTATTAAAAAACTGTATAGAATTTATTTTAAATACATAGTTATTTAGGTGTATCTTTTGTAAATAGTTATTTAAAATATATATTCTTCAGTCATTTCTTTCTTCCATTTTTAAGTTCATATAAATGTAAATATATATTATTATTCGGGTAGATAATGTGACTGTGCTAGATATTAGATGTATAGATTATATAAAAATATATTATATTACGTTTCTGAAATTATTTTGTGCTTTTATTCCATTTTTTTTTTGAAATATGTGTCAAACGAGCATACGTATCGCCTGATGGTACGCGATTATGCCCATTGACACCCGTAACACCAGAGGCGTCACAAGTGCGTTGCCGGCCTTGGGGCATGGGAAGGGGATGAGAGGAAGGGTTGGGTCATAATCCAACCCTTCCTCCATCCATAATCCATAGGCCTCCGGTATCCTCACTCACTCGATGAAACACAGCGCAGGGGCTGTTTCACACCGGTTTTCTGTTCCGATTCCGTTCCGATCGAGCTGGCCCATGCATGCTGATGCTCTCCCACGGTAAAATAATTTTCTCGTTTAATCAATAACTTATAATACATATCTCTATATGAAAGAGCTTCACGGGCTGAATAGGGGTGGGGACTTTGTTGGTACTTTTTTAGTCAACACACGGCATAAAAAGCTAATAAAATGATATGTCTCTATTGCCAGATATAATCAAAAAATCTCCGATTAAATAGCTAAAGTACAAAATAATTCCTTTACCCATCTTACCGGATATCCAGCAACCGGATCTATACATAAACAGGTCACATAAACGCAACTGGAATACTAATATGACTCACGCTTGCTCAATTTTGTCTTTCTCTTGTCATCGCATTAGCAAAGAGCAGCAATAGAATTCCTACTCAACTTTAAGTCTACTTACTGCTGTACGGCTAAAATTGGATTTGCTACGTGGAGCGGGGCATAAAACCTCCACAATCCAAGTATAAAGCGATATCGAAGTTCTGTAGAAAGACCACTGTCATACTTTTTAGGGTTACATATTATTATACTCAATCCGTAACGAAAGTACTTAACGAAATAATAATAAACATATTTATCCACACTCATGCTAATTCTCTATAAAAGTTCCCGAAACAGCTAACTTATTGCCAACATTAAAAAATCATGTGTCATAGTAACTACAATATCATCCAAACAAGTGTTGTAATGTTGTACTAAATGTCATAATGCAAATCCTTTTTCAAAAAAAAGAACATTGTCAGGCGCGCTTTTATTCACTAAAATAGCGCCGTATTTAAAAAAAGAACGCCTATTTAAATTCACGTCGTATCCCGCCATTTTTGTTCGATATTAGTATTGCAAATATATATTACTTTTGTTGTTTACAAAAATTAGTGATACTAGCTTTGATAACACATTACTAGATATTTCTAATGCAGTAAATTTCTAACCAATTATTACCAGAAAAATCGAGAAAACAATATGAAAAGGCGTACCAAGATTTCATGAATTGGAAATTATCAAAGAGTGTCGTTCAAATTCCGAAGACTTTTTGTAGAGGATTCTTATCATGGGTGTAAATAAAGTATTGTATGCAACTGTACATAATTTGGTATTAAAAAAAACTGTGACCCATATTCGTGTTTTAATATCCCTTATTATACAACAGTTGCATAAATAATCTGTTAAGGGTCCAGGCGGACGTAAATAAAATACAGTGGATTGTATTTTGCTGGGACTGGCTTAATCAATGTATAAAATGCCAGAGCGTCCACGTCCAAAACAAGCAAGGAAGAACTTTCTTCATGATCTTCCAAATGTCCCTGTTCAGTCTGATGAAAAGCATAGGTAAAGGACCCGGGGTCATAGTAGGACGGAAACACATGCGTTGGTTGTGAGTTCCAAGTTTTTAACCGCTCGGCACAGGAAGGAAGATCCGAAGCTATAAATTCAGAAGCTTCTCGTCGGTCTTGATCGGCCCTCCACGTTCACACGTTCTCTTCGTTCCACCGCACGCTGAAGCGCGAGCGCCGATGATCCGCCTTGTAGATGTTGCCACACAAATCTTTGCAGAACGGATTGCAACCCCAGATATTGCTGTTAAAACTCACTACACAGGTGTCAATAATACCAAATATCCTACTACCAACTCTTAATCACTTAATAATAATAATATTTTCACTATAACCTCTGATCCCAAACTAGACATAACCTGTAATATAGTAACTAGATTGCTGATAAACATACTATATTTTCATCATAGAATAGAATAGAATACACTTTATTGTACAACAGATATAACAGTTTCCATAAATATATAGTTTACATAATACATCAATTGAATCACCGTGAACAAATGGCGGCCTTTTCGCTAAAAAGCAATTTCTTCCGATAACCTTGGGGTGGGAAAAAAAATTGTAAAAACAAAACAAATACGAATCCATGGGCAGTTAGGTGCGAAAAGAGAAAAAAGAGAAAAAAAATGTAAAGGTTAAAAGTGAATTCTATAAAGTGAATGATAAGATAACAATCACATATCATAATACATGCTAATAATAATAAATAAAACAGAATTAGTAAGCTGAAGTGGCAGTGGGGTGGCCACATTTGCCGAAGAACAGATAACCGTCGGGGTAAACGAGTTCTTGAGTGGAGACCGCGTCTCGGCAAACGTAATGTAGGACGTCCACAGGCCAGGTGGAGCGATGATTTGCGCAAGACGGCTGGCAGGAGCTGGATGCGAGAAGCCATAGATCGAACTAAGTGGCGTGAAATTAGAGAGGCCTATATCCAGCAGTGGACTGCGATAGGCTGATGATGATGATTATGATAAACAACATCATCGTCATCAATCAAATTAAATCGTCACTTCAACTGGCAAGTACCCTTGTCATTTAGGGTCATGAAAACTAGGTGCTGGCCGATTCTCAGACCTACCCGATATACATACAAAATTTCATAAAAATCGGTCCTACCGTTTCGTGGGAGTAACATACACCGAGAAACGAATTTCTTTTATATTAGATAACTCCCAGATACATAACAAATGCTCATACATATCTCACAATATTTTTCCTGGAAATAAACCCACGCCAGTAAACTTAACAGTCAGTATTTTAAAGCACTAAAGAAATACGTCAGTATGAAAAGGAAATAGGAGACAAGCTTAAATCGTTAATAAACAAACACATTAAAATCAATCAGAATTTAATAACTAACAATGGCTCTTGATATAAAAGGAAGGGAGGAGATGCCTAGTGATTAATATTAAAAAGGAATTATGCGTTAAATTTATTACGTCACCCCGTAAACGCACATCAAACTGTACCGTGATATATTTCATGGTAAGAAGGTTAATTTACTTTGACTTTCAAAGAAGTCACAATAAGACTAAGCATAGAGGAATGTGGGGAAAAGTGAGATACACAGGTCTATGAAGAGTATATATTTCATGCACTCAATGGACTGACTTACACGTCTGCTCTCGCCAACGGCTCTCGCATTACTAACGCGGTGCGTGCCAATGAGACTGTTCGTCTGAATGAATGAATGAGTGAGTGACTGAGTAAGGTGAAAGGAAAGACGCATACACTACATAGAGGTAGAAAAGCCACTTGCATATTTAATAAGAAAACAAATAAAATAATATTTTATCTAAAGGATAAGTAGTTGTAATAACAACAATTATAATAATGAGACATCTTATTTATGAGCGATACCAAAACTAGCCAGAATATGTACTGGTCTATTCATACTTCTAATGTTTTTATATTCTATATTAATCCATTCAATAAATTATTAATAAATATTAATAATTAATAAATATTTACTTATTAATAATAATATTAATAAATGAATATTTCTGACATCTAACACACAACGCCATCTAGTCCCAAACAAAGCAAAGCTTGTGTTATGGGTACTAGATAACTGACATGAATACATAAATTCCTTTTTTTTGTAAATACATACATATTATTCATAGAAAACACCCAAACTCCGAAACAAATGTTTGCAGATTATACAAACATTTGGTCCAAACCAGGATTCGAACCCGAGACCTCATTGACAGCAGTCGCGCACGCTACACTGCGGCACCGACGTAGTAAAATAAATTCGAAAGTAACTCAGTCTGTCACTCTCGCTTTCAATGCAAAACCGCTTCACCGATATAATTCAAATGGAGATGCTTTGATTCTTTAGGAAGGATATTGAATACTCTTTATCTTTCTCTCTCTTCTTGTTATTAATATTTAAATACAAATTACACTCTAAGAATAAACTCGTGTCATGGGGTACCTTACAAAAGAACACCCAGACACAGTACAACAACATCCGGATCACACAAAGTGTTGGCCCTTGTAGTGTTCGAGCTCCCAACACTCAGAAAAACCTATAAAAAATATTTATCAAAAATGAACTATATTCATATCCACTCCACCTCACTCCACCCTCAACAGTATAAATCACGCGTAAAATGAACAGTAAATACGCTTTTGATTTAAGCGTTCACTACCAGGAATCGAACTGCGGATGTTTCGCTAATTGTTAACCTCGTAACTTTGAGCTTTGATGTATTTTCTCAAGTCTATGTTGTTTTAGTGTCGCCATTTTGCTAGGTTCAAAATATCCCCTGAAATTAACAGCATCCTTTTTAAGGGACATTTAATTTGTTTGTAGAAAAAACAATAAACGTTTTTAAGAGTAATAAAATCATCAACAACCCATAATGTCCCACTGATGGGCTCGGGTCTCCTCTCAGGAGAGGGTTAAGGCCATACGTCCCCACGCTGGCCAAGTGCGGGTTGGGGACTGGCAACACAACGTTGTGGTTACGTAATCTTACTGTTGGATGTTTTTGAACCGCCCGCAAGCCTCCAACTAAGCTTCACGGTTGTTATCCTATGATAATAACCGGGACCGGCTGCTTAACTAAACCTCCTAATCACGGAGACGCTCATGGTAACATGCCACTAGCGGTCACCCGTCCAAGTACTGACCGCGCCGTTGTTGCTTACCCTCGGTGATTGTTTCTAATCACTGAGTGCAACTGGGCTATGAGCGCCTCGCCTAGTAAAATACTATAATACTGGTACCCTTATAAATGTCACCAAATTATCCGTATAAAGGTTGTCTGTAAGAGATCGCCATGAGCGATAAGACCGCCAATTGTCACATTTGTATGTTGTAACTCTTTTTTTCTATCTGTTAAGTGTGTACAATAAAGATAAATAAATAAATAAGTAAATAATTAAAATATCCGAGTGTGAATAGATTAAGAATATATATAGAGTGACCCCTAATCACCCCGTGGGTGATTAGGGGTCACTCTATACGGGTATCTGGTTAGGGGGAAAACTTATTCTTAAACTACCAGGACAACAGCACTGCGAAGAGAAGGAATACTTGACACAGACCTTAAACGTATCCTGTAGCTTCTGTACACCAGGATCAACAGCAGTGACCCACGAACACACCGAGTTATGAGACTCGATAAGTCCCAGGAAAAATTAAACTTTGTATTTGTACTTTGTATATGGATCGCTACTATTTCTTTTTGATTTTTGTATGTTTTATGTGTTCCTATATGTAAGCTACACTAAATTTTAAAATTTTGAAACACTCATATCCGTGTTATGGTTGTCTGGAAGAAATCGCCGAGAGCGATAAGACCGCCAATTGTTATACATACTTTGTGACTGTTCCTGTTATACCGTTTCTTACTATGTATATACAATAAAGACGAATAGATAAAAATAAGCTGTCTTTGAACCCGTAGCCAAATTAACCAGAAGTAAACTGTAGGAGATAGAAGTATTGAAAACATCAATATTATAGTTAGGTAAACTTTTGCACAGTCACATAGACTCAGAACAACAATTTGCGGCACACAAAGTGTTGTCTCATCTGGGGTTTGAATCCACAACATTGAACGCAGCAGGAAACGGTAGGTTGGCCGTTTAAGCCATCCGTTGGATTAAAGTTCGTCCCTAATATATAAATAGAAAAGAAATGATAACTACGGGTAAAGTCAGGGGTAAAACCTAATTACTACATATTATAAAACAAAGTCCTTCACCGTGTCTGTGTGTTTGCTATAAACTCAAATGCTACTATGCGGATTTTTATGCGGTTTTAACCAATAGATAAATGATTCTTGAGAAAGGTTGCCGTATTTCATTATCATCATCATCAGCCTATCGCAGTTCACTGCTGGACATAGACCTCTCAAATTTCACGCAACTTGGTTCGATTTTCGGCTTCTCGCATCCAGCTCCTGCCAGCCGTTTTGCGCAGATCATCACTCCACCTGGCCTGTGGACGTCCCACACTACGTTTGCCGACACGCAGTCTTTACTCAAGAACTTGTTTAACCTAACGGTAATCAGTTCTGCAGCTAATATGGCCAGCCCACTGCCACTTCAGCTTGCTAATCCTTTGGAATATGTCAAAGACCTTGGTTCTCTGCCGGACCTAGGCCTCTCCAATTTCACGCCACTTAGTTCGATCCTCGGCTTTTCGCATTCTCAAATTCATCATTTAATAATTTAAATACGCAGATTGCAGATGCGTATTTAATTTGGTAGCGTACGCGACTGCTGTCAATGAGGTCTCGGGTTGGATTCCTGGTTCGAACCAAATGTTTGTATGATCTACAAACATTTGTTTCGGAGTTTGGGTGTTTTCTATGTATAATATGTATGTATTTACAAAAAAAAAGGAATTTATGTCAGTTGTCTAGTACCCATAATCGTATTTTATTTATTAAATTCTAAAATATGACGATGTTTGTTGAAAACATCGGCTAAAATTAAGCCCCAAATCTCAGAGTAAAATATGCTATATTATATTTTCAGTAAAGAAGCCGTACGAAGCCAGGTCGGGTTGCTAATTAACAATAAAGCTAAAAGTCAAGCTATCCACTTCAACCAGGACTTGAGGGCATAACTTTTGTTCATATGACATCTGAAATAGGTTCCTAATTAGTAAGGTATTTGGTAATACATCATTCGCTCATATTTCTGCGGCAAATGTCGCGATAAATACTTACTGAAATAGATTTAAGATAGACTAGGTGCTGAGAGTAGCGGAGCGACGAGCGTAGCGTTTAATTGAGTTATTTCTTTCAGTTTTTATATTAGGTATTTAACTTATATATATGTTATATGACAGTCTGATTCCAGGGTAGATAGTTTGTGCTATGGTGACTAGACTGGTCAGAAAGTTGCTTATATATATCTCAATAGTAACATATTACAGACTAGTTGAGAGCCGCAGTGTTATCAGCGTTTGTTTTCATAACTTTAAGCTTAGTAATCTAAGTTAGTACTTATATCATTAGCTATCTGCTAGTGAAATCTTCGTCAAATTTGGTCCAGGCGTTCCAGAGTTTGGCCGGAACAAATAGATAGACAGTTATACAGAAATTAAAAATGAGTTTTGACGTAAGTACCTTACATACTTATAATATTTAATAGCTTATTGATGTATATATATACATTGCTAAATTTAGTAGTCTAAAACAGTGACGTCACGAGTTTATAATTAGTACAGTTTTCATGCAACGTTATCAATTTGACAGATGATGGAAAGTAGTTAATTTGACTGAGGTATCAACTACCCTATTATTAGCCCTGGGTAGGAATCGAACCAAAGACGTTACAGCTTAGTCGTCAAGGCCGGACAAGCAAACTAACATTCAAGACACTATAACAGTGGGGCTGTGGGAATACATCGCGGAAAAATTAATTTCACCACAATTCTGAGAGTGTAGCATAGCGATTGTTAAACCGCCATGCTATCCGCTTATCTGAGTCTCAGTGTTATATTAACTCCGCGTTAATTATCAGAGCATTTACAATAATACGCCATCCGTTTTCTCTAAACGGTCCGGAGACAAATTGGCGGGGACTTGAAACTTATTTTGAGTTGAAAAATTACTTTTAATCAGAAACGCTTTGATGTTGTTGAGTAAATTAACTTTGTACACTATAAAAATTAAGAGATTCTTTGTAGTTGAATAAGTTTTGGAACTAAAAGTAGAATTAAAAAAAATAAACAAGCGATTTATTTAAAAAGGATTTTTTAAACAAACTTTTATTACATGTTAATAAAAAACATAACTTTTACCGTGGGAGATCCACGCCTCGGCAAGCATGGGCCAGCTCGACCGGAGTGATACCACGGCCTCACAGAAAACCGGTGTGAAAAAGCCCTCCCCTCATCCCCCTCCCCAACCTCTAAGGCCGGCAACGCACTTGTGAAGTCTCTGGTGTTACGGATGTCCATGGACGGCGGTAATCGCGTACCATCAGGCGATACGTCTGCTCGTTTGCCCCCTATTACAAAAAAAGACCTTTTATTTGATACCCATATCGAGTGGATTGTTCAGAAATATGTAAGCCGCCATTTTGTTACGGCGGCCATTTTGGTTTAATAATAATCCCATTTATATGTAATTGCATTGACATTAGAACTACAGGGCCATTTAAAATTTCAGCTTAATCCAAAATTCGCAGTGGATTAAATTTAACTTACAAGATTTGATTGCAGACAAACATCGGGACAAAAGACAACTCGAACACTAGAAATATTTTTGTAAAGCGGGGATTTTACCAATTTTACCATATTGTACAGTCATTCCCGGTTGCCATACAAACATGATTTCATAGGTTCAGATAATATACAAACAAACAATAATGTACAACAACCACGTACATGTTTATTATAAATACCATAAATTACAAACGCAACCGATTCAAACGAGAAACAGTAAAACCTATTTTTATAATCTTTTCCCGCCTTTTGATATTATAATTTATTTTTATAATCTGGCACTGCAGAGTTATTTGTCTATGTCGGTTTTTGAAGATGGTCCATTAACATGGCTAAATTACGCATAAGCCTGGACCAATTAGGGGCAATTAATATTGGCGTTGTCAATGTGTATATAGTTTATTATGGGAGATATACTTTTAGTATGATTTTATTGAAAATAAAATATTTTCCAGTTCGTAAGAGTACACCTAGTACATCTTGAATTTAGCGTGTTTAACAACATAAATGATGAAACATTTTAGATAATTCTATTGCTAGTAATATTCCTGTGTCACGGATGAAATGGACGTACAGAACAACTTGTGGATCACACAAAGTATTGTCCCAGTCCAGTTTCAACAAAGACTAGGCTAGACCGGGTTCGAAGCCTGGGTCGGACCAAATGTTTGTATGATCTGCAAATTTTTGTTTGGGAGTTTGGGTGTTTTCTATGTATAATATGTATGTATTTACAAAAAAAAGTATTTATGTATTCATATCAGTTGTCCAGTACCCATAATACAAGCTCTGCTTAATTTGGGACTAGATGGCGTTGTGTGTTAGATGTCCGAAATATTTATTTATTTATTTATTTAACCACACAGAAGATATTATAATGCACAAGTGTGTGAGACACAGGTACACTCTCTGCTTCCTCACTTTCATAATCCGATGGAACTTCTACCCTTTTTTTTTACGTGTGGAAACTACCTCGGTCCTTCAACCCACCGGGGTTTGCAGCGGGGCGGTGTATCGGAATCGAACCGACTAAAACCACACGGTGTGCCACTCTGCGCCTGAGACGGGAGGAATCCAGGAACCGCTTTCTTACGCCATCCGGACCCCTCCCAGATGGAACTTCTACCCAACATAACCAAAGATAGATCAGGCGAAGGATCGATAGCTTTATATGATCTCCAAGGCGCGAAGATCTTAACCTTCAAATTCCATTCGGTTATTTAGCATATAATAAAAAAATCGGGATTCGAATCCGAAACCTCTTTATCAATGAGTCAGTGTATAGCTGGTATTAGACAGTATGTTATTATAACGCTATTTAAATTCGAGCACACCTTTGTGTAACATAACTTATAAATAAGTCGGGCATTACTCATACTTCGTTGATTTTTCAGAAAGTGCCTGTCAATATATGCTTTAAAACGGTATTATAAATACATTCAAGTTGTTAATGGTGTATATATTGAAAGATAAATGTTTGTGTGTCTGTGTATAGTTTTTTTTTGAGGAGATCTAATTAGCCAACCAAAAAAGAGGTGTTTTTGTATGATCTACAAATATTCGTTTCGGTGTTTGGCTGTTGTTTTTTTATGGAATCGCGGGCAAACGAGCTGACGTATCGCCTGATGGTAAGCGATTACTGCCGCCCATGGACAACTGCAACACCAGAGGCGTAACCAGTGCGTTGCCGGCCTTTGGGGGATTGGGAGGAGAATGGGGATGGGAAGAGGGGTTGGGGTATGGGCCTCCGGTATCCTCACTCACTCGGTGAAACACAGCGCAAGCGCTATTTCACACCGGTTTTCTGTGAGGCAGTGGTATCACTCCGGTCGAGCCGGCCCATATATGCCGAAGCGTAGCTCTCCCACAGTGTTTTCTATGTATCAAATGTATGTATTTACAAAAAAAGTATTTATGTATTATATCAGTTATCTAGTACCCATTGTACAAGCTCTAATTAGTTTGGGACTAGATGGCGTTGTGTGTTAGGTGTACGAAAATATAAAAAAAAGTACGGTAAATTTTTTCCTGACTGAATATACCTCTCCCTGATTCGATTTTAAACGAATCTTAAATTTAAATGCAACTTTTCTTCTTTCTGCTGTCTCAACAACTTATATCTGTTCTTCAACTTATATCTTCTATCTCTTTTTTAAACTTTCAAGTAGGAAAAGTATTGTAAAAAAACTTTGTGTCCATATCAAAATTAACGTGAATTTTTTTTGATATTTCTATAAAATAACAAACAAATCCATGGTACATTACTAGTATTATGTTTAAAACACTTTGCTGATATACCCGAGTGTGTAAATCTGTCAGTGCAGTACATTCGTCATACAGAGAGGGATGGCTATTAATAGTCAAGACATCGGGTGCGCACGCGCAGCTAAACGAGAGACATTGTTGATAGATAATTTAACACTTTGTTAGCTTATAATATTTATCGTCTTTATGACTGCCTCGGAGCAGTGATAGCGTATACGACTGCTGTTTTTGAGGTCTCGGGTACGATTCCTGGTCGGATCAAATATTTGTATGATTTGAAAATATTTGATTTGAAGTTTGGGTGTTTTATATGTATAATATGTGTGTATTTATATCAGTTGTCTAGTACCCATAATACAAGCCCTGCTTAGATTAGGACTAGATGGCGTTGTGTGTTAGATATCGGAAACATTTATTTTTTAACACATTTTTATTATGGTGACTGAGGTGTGTTTAACCTATCTCCTATTCTTCTTCATAGATAAAGTAATAAAACATATACACACAATAATTTAATAAGAAGATGAAAAAGACGACACAAGTGGCAAAACAGCAAAAAACAAAAATTCCGTATCCTAGCAACGGACTCAGGCGGGAGGGGCGGCGGAGGAGGCGGAGGAGGTGGGGGAGGAGGGGAGCAACAATCATCCACATGCCATGGTGACCACTACTTCTGTGTAATCATGCTTTCCATCAGGCAGAGTAGTCGCTATGTCAACTATGCAATGTTTAAATAAAACTTGTCGAATGAAGTACCGTGTTGTGGCGGATTAAGAATACGGACACCACCCCTATTTACCCTGTGGGTATCGTAGGAGCCGACAGAGGGTGCAAAATTTGCTAACTTAAAAATTACGGACTTCCTGACTAATCTATATACGAAACGTCAACGTTTAAATACGTGTTTCTTCATTTTTAATCAGTAGCTCAAAAACAAAGATTTTTTTTATGAAATAGGAGGCAAACAAGCAGACGTATTGCCTGATGGTAAGTGATTACCGCCGCCCATGGACACCCGTAAAACCAGAGGCATGCGCAACAACAACACAGCGCAGGCGCTGTTTCACACCGGTTTTCTGTGAGGCCGTGGTATCACATGCATGCCGAAGCGTGGCTCTCCCACAGTAATTTTTATTTTAAATTTATTTATGTATATGTATATTTAAAATTAAAAAAAAAATTGTTTCTAACTAAAAAAATGACAGACTTCCATACAAACTTTCGACCCCTATTTCACCACGTTATTGGATATAATTCCTACCTTATTGGGTGTCTACACAATAAAACGATCCTACTCACAAAATTTCATAGGCCTAACTTCATTAGTTTACGCTCGGCGATGATGAATCAGTCAGTCAGTCAGGACATGTTATTTTATTACTATAAAAAACACGCAAACTACGAAACAAATGTTTGCAGATCATTACTCATGGGTCCCATTATCTGCACGCATACAGCGCAAGTACTGTTTCCCACTGGTTTTCTGTGAGGCCGTGGTATCACTTTGATCGAGCTGAACCATTCACGCCGAAGCGTGGCAATCCCATGGTGAATGAAAAAGAAAATTGATGTGGAGACTCGGCTTTGTAGGACTTGGAGTCTGAAAAAAAAGTCGTGAAGAATTTTTATCAAGGCCTTCAATCTAAGGTACTTTAAATCTAAGGAAGTTTCATCTGCAGAGTATAGCATACTAACTAACGAACAGTCAAGAGTCCACTGCTAAACGAAGGTCTTGGGCAGTCCACATCTAACCAGAGATACCAGCCACAACGTTCCTCAATTCATAAAACCTACAGGCGAATAAGAAAAAGAACTTTATGGTCAGTATTATTTTCACTCAAAAACCACTTGTTAATATATTTCACAAAAAATTTATTTAAATTACAAAAAACGTGTACAACATTCACCCCTAGTTTATTTAAAACGTTATTCCCTGTTAGTCATAAGAATTAATGAACTAAATTTAAAACATTTCACTAATATTTGAGCACGTTTTCACCTCCTAAAAGGCTTTAATCACCTACACAATGCCCGGTCATCATAAACACCAATATTAGAACAGGAAAACCTTAAACCAACTTACATTTACCGCTAACAAATTAACAGCTACCCACATTTTCTTCCAAAAAACTTTCAAAACAACTCCAAAAATAAATTTGTAACCGTCAATTCGAATTACAAATATAAATTATCTGCCAAAAAGTTAGAAAATGGTACGATTTGTTCTAAATTTAAACGCAAATCTAAGTTTGTAAGGTGTTACATGAAAAATGTCAATATTGTCTATGTTTCTTAAGTCGATCATGTTCGGCAAACATCGGGCGCGCTCGGTAAACATCGGGGGAGTTCGGCAAACATCGGCTACTAGTAGTAAATAGTTTTAAATTGGTGATAATTTCGAAACTGTATCGGTTTGTTTTTAATATTATAAGGTCTTTGGATCATGGTCTAAGAACATCAAGAAGACACACCTTTGGTTAGTTTTATAAAAAAACAAGGTATGAAAGGTAATAACTTTATTTGTACACCAAGATTTACAAGCAATTTACAATCCTAAAATTAACAAGAATGAAAAAAGAAAATCTGATATACAAAGGGCAGCCTTATTGCTCATAGCAATTTCTTCCAGCCAACCTTTGGATGGACAGGTTTCATTCTAAGCTGGTGCAGGGCATTTAAGTATCCCCCACAACTGTATCCCTACGTTGTCGTCGTGTGGGGGCTTGCGTGGGTCGATGAACTCTGGGGCTGCGCCGGTAGAGCCACTCATGCCGGATTGGCTCAGAGGGAGACTCCAGACTAAACGGGATACCAGACGGAGTCAAATTCGGACTGCCGCGATGGGCACTCCAGGCGCCCCTCTGCTCTAGCAGAGGGCGTATTGGAAGTGCGAGTTGGCGAGCTCGATGTGCACTCATTCTGCCTCCGAGCGGG
>PKRV01002653.1:4611-48213 GCA_003709505.1 Hyphantria cunea
GCTTCGCATGCATCTCGACCTGATCCCGAAAATGAGGACCCTCGAGACAAATTAACACGCCACTTCACCGAAGATCTGCCAGAAGTCAGCACTGACGAAATCGAGATGGCTCTTGGACAGCTGAAAAATGGAAAAGCCCCTGGAGAGGATGGCGTTACTACAGAGCTGTTAAAGGCTGGAGGTAAACCCGTATTAAAGGCGCTCCAAAAGCTTTTCAACGCTGTCCTGTTCGAAGGGAGGACTCCAGAGGCGTGGAGTAGGATTGTAGTCGTCCTGTTCTTCAAAAAGGGAAATAAAACCATGTTGAGGAACTATCGGCCCATTTCCCTCTTGAGCCACGTCTATAAGCTGTTTTCAAGAGTCATCACGAACCGTCTTGCGCGAAGACTCGACGAATACCAGCCACCGGAGCAGGCTGGGTTTCGGAGCGGATATGGCACCATAGACCACATCCACACAGTGCGGCAGATAATACAGAAGACCGAAGAGTATAATCAGCCCCTGTGTCTAGCATTTGTGGACTATGAAAAGGCCTTTGCTAGTCAACCTAGCGAAGCGTCCTTGTCGATATTTTTTTTACAGTTTTGTATAGTCGATTGATTTTACAGTCCTGCCAACCTGCTGTTTTATGGTAACTCCGTCAAATATATTAATAATTAGTTTAATATTTCTACAAATGCATATACGAATAATGACAATAAATACAAATATTCATAAAAAAGAAGCTTTTAAGAATACGCCAAAATATTTATAATAAACAAGTTTGTGTGTTTTTTATATTTTTATCTTATTTATTTGATGCAAATGAGTTAATATAACATCTTATCAACAGGTAAGAAAACGTTAAATCGTGCCGCTAATTCCTGGCTAATTCGACATGAGTCAGCTTCAATTGTGTGAACAGTCTTCCACGTGGCTCATTCTTCAAGTCGAAGTTTCCATAACGAAATCGAATTTGATGACGTGTAATAAGGTGCTGTAACACTTTATTAGCCGTCATACAACAAACAATAATTTTGCCTCATATGTTCCACTTAACAAATAAAATCTCTTAAACAGGATAATCAGTAATGTCAAAAGGTGGACTCTCAACATTCCCTGCGATGGGCACAGTCCGTCCCAGTACTGTTTTTCAGAGCTCACCGTAGCTAGTTGCTTTGTTAGTTAGTCGAGTTAGTTGCTTTACATAAAATACTTATCAAACACTAATATGTGATTTGTTTTATCATGCCCCCGATTTGACTGATACTCATAGTATCCTCAAATACACATATAAATCTTTAAAAATTTTGCATCTTGTAAGAATTTTGCGGAAAATTTTACCTATTACCCGCCATCCCACGTACATAAGAATATTCAAATAATACTTTAGACTAAAATACTGTTGATCATTTTATAATTTAGGTCTAGTCAAGACTGATTAATCCAAGTTAGTTCTGTTAGGTATCTAGTCAGTAACAACTTAGACTGATTGTAGCCTCGTGCATTGTTCTAACGTTGATTTTATGCTCCTACGGTGATATATTCTTTTATTCATTCACCTGACCTAATGCTTTTTAGATCTAGATGTTATTAATTTCTGCGATGCATATTAAAAATTGTCTTGTAAATAAGAAACGCAGAAACACTTTTTTCATACTATTCAATATCACTGCATTCAGTATTTTATCGAACCTTGCTATTGATTATCTCAATTTTATAATGAAGTGGGTTTCTTTAGTTTTTAGGTTTTCTATTTTTTTTTAATTTTAGATTTTTATTCCTCCTTCACATTACGAAATTTCGTTGTCAGTTATTCGTTGCCGATGTATTAGTTGAGTCAGTCTAGCTCCTTTTAGGAGCGGTCTTATATCAATGAGGATACTTGCCCATTCTGTGGCCACTGTTTTGCATTCCACGTTAATGTGGGCAGTCGTTATAAAACCAATCATGTTTTAAAAGTGTATCAGAGGTGGCCGCGCCACAGTGATGTAAACATTTTATTTACATTGATTTTTATTCATTGATGTAGAGTTTATCTGCACCTAATGTGAAATGTATAAAACAGGATATTAACAATTATACATCAAAACAAAATGTATCTGATGAGGAAATATGTATATATGTGGCTAGTAAGGAGTTTGGTACTTTATTATTTATCGTACTTTTGCACAACATAAACAAATGTTGTACTGTTATTAAATTACACATATTTTAGTTAACTATGATATATGCATTTTAATATTTAGAATCATATTTTTTGTTCACATGTCCATACACTTTAAAACTAACTCTAGTCGACTTGTCTATGTCAAACATATCTGGGGATCTTTTGGTCAGCGATCTCCAGTCAAACCTTTCTACAATACGTACATTAAAACAATCATAACGTTATGTACTTAATAATTTCCGTTATAACTTCTAATAGGTGTTATTCAAACAACTCAATTCAAATTTGTCATTTAATACATTGCATTATGAACAAATTTCCTGTTAATTTTGAAATATTCGTAACTTTGCACAGTCTGTGTACTTCTAACAAACAGTCCTGTCATGAAAAGTGTTGGAAACTAAAAAAAAAACATGACAAAAGTATTTGAAACTGAAACAGACATACAAGTGTTTGATACTGAAAAATATCTACATTTAACTGGTATAATATTTTCTACGACATGTTTTATATCGAAGATTCGTCTCTTAATACTTCATCGGAAGATAAGAAAATAAGATCAAAAACTTCTTATGCAGCTGGCTGTGGCGCGGTTGATCCACTCTGCCTTGTTCTACCTAATGATTTATTACAGGGAAAAGCTGTTCTATGTAATTGGACTAAGCGGTTTACCGATGATGACTGAAATAGCTTTAAGGTGGTGGATGTTTATTTACACAAAGAATTTGTATGAAAAAATGGTGAAAGTCTTTGTATCCGAAAAGTGGAGTTTTCTTCAATTATCTTTGGTGATATGGATTACTTCTCCTCTACTGACTGCATTGTTTTATGGATTAATTTGTTTGCTATGGGAGTTTGATGCATTAGGTTTTCATTTTCGGCCGGTAAGCATTACCTTGACTGTCTTTAAGGCAATCCCTCTTTGTGTCAATTTTGTTCTGTTTATCATAGTGTTTTATACCATTGTTAAAACAAAGATGACAGCTAGAAACTGTGATACAATTACAAACGTAAACTTCAATATTAAATTCACTATTGTAATTAAGATTTGTGTCATATCATTTATTTTAGTGAGCTTAACGAGTGTTCAACTTTTCGTTGTAGATGTGCTAATAATATTTTTAGTTTTTGGCAATGGTGGTCCAACCATTCATTTAGCGTTACGGTATGTATTTGCTATAAGTTCCTTTCAAGGTATTGAAATACTTATAATTTTTCTTATTCTTATGAAACATACAAAATAAGGTACATTTAAGTGTGAATCTAGAATAAAATCATCATTTACGTTTCATATCTTGTATTTCTGTTAACCCACATATTTCTTCATCCGCAGCCAGTGGTTTCCCTTACGTCGCCGGCTTATCGAGCAAATATGCTTAACAACTTTAACTGCTTTAAAATATAAGTATGGTTTTAGTTTGCTTGATATTGGGTTTGACCAAATTAACAAATTTAGTTTAATTTTTGCTCAACAGCAATACAATTAATATTATACCATTTAAACACTCTGGAAATATATCGCCCAGGAAGGAAAGATAAATATTTAATATACACGAGGAAAAGGAAGAGAAGAAATATTTAGTTCTTGAGAAATTTATTGCATTATCATCATCATCAACAGTCTTCAATCGTTGGAGGTTTTTTTTTTAAGACAACTCCGAGTCAAATTGTTTACGCACAATTGTTGGTTTCTTCTATTCTTGATATCCTTTACTTTTGAACACTCACGTATCTCTATCTGCTCTCCCGTCGCAGAGATTCTGAGCGATATTATTGAATGAAGTCGGGAACCAAGCAGTCCGTCGGCAGAAAGGACATGATACATGGCTGAACTGTTCGTGAATACAGCGGTTGAGCAATCATTCCGTAGAGTGAGGTAATTCTGATAATTTAGTTTCTGTTCGGGGTTTCTATCCTGGTATTTTATGTATTAAACCATAATACATACATATACTGCCACTAAAGATAATTCCACAGGAATAACATATACCATTGGTTGTGTCTTGTATTCCTGTTTTATTTTGTGGTAATTGCCTGCAGTTGTTGTTAAGGATAAAGAATAATTAAATTAATATTTGAATTCAATGCAATTGTACGCCCCCCTAGATTATTAAAATATGGTCGTTAAAGTTCTATAATGATAACAAATTTAGTGCTATTTTACCTAAAAGATTTTTCATATAAATGAAGGCTGTTACTTTTTAATTTTTTGATAACTTCATGCAAATGTATGATGACACGTAGATGAAAAACAGGCTACTATAGATTTTGTGTTGTGTCCACTATTGTATATATATATATATATATATATATATATATATATATATATATATATATATATACAACACAGAACACAAAACAAGAACAGACACAACACAAAATATTATATATAGAATAGAAAATATTATATATAGAAAATAGTCAAACTCCAAAACAAATATTTGCAGATTATACATAGACATAATTATCCATTAAGCGAAGAAAAATACCTAACTATCATAAGTGCTCGTAATGAAAATATTTTTTAATACGTTAAGCAAAATTATGTTATTGTATGTTATAATGCCATGCTAAGTTATAAAATTATATGCACTGTAAAAATTCGGTAATTACATAATGTTTTTTTTTTTAATTTTAACTTTACGATATTTGCATACAATTACGATACCTTGAAATTAAATTACTAATCATATACATTAATAACAACGGAATATGTACTGTTTAATTAATCATATTCTTGCTAACCACCGCGGCACATTGGCATCTACTGACGTATATGCGATCACCGCAAGTGCTGTTTTATTTGTATGAATCACTTATTAGTTCTTTCCTCAAGTTCTAGGGTACGTATTAGCACGTGTAGTTCAAGTTCATCATAGGCTCAAAAATGAACCTCTTACAACTAAATTACGAGAAGGTAATCAAAGAATTACTTGGTCATCATCATCATCTTTAGCCTATCGCAGTCCACTGCTGGACATAGGACTCTCCAATTTTACGCCACTTAGTTCGATCTATGGCTTCTCGCATCCAGCTCCTGACAGCCGTCTTGCGCAAATCATCGCTCTGCCTGGCCTGTGGACGTCGTACACTACGTTTGCCGAGACGCGATCTCCACTCAAGAACTCGTTTACCCCAAAGGTTATCGGTTTTTTTTTTGTTTTTTTTTTTAATAAT
Source organism: Hyphantria cunea (assembly GCA_003709505.1). Classification (NCBI taxonomy): domain Eukaryota; kingdom Metazoa; phylum Arthropoda; class Insecta; order Lepidoptera; family Erebidae; genus Hyphantria; species Hyphantria cunea. The sequence goes on from PKRV01002653.1 coordinate 9,938, forward strand.
AGTTTTATTCATAACAGAACGCATTATTAACGTGGTACAGTTTGTGTCTGTCAAGTGCATTGATTTCAATCATATCTTGATATAAAAATAGAATGTTCCATACTAAAATATTGGATGGGACAGATAATAAAATAAAAATATATTGTAATTGAATTCTACTAATATCGGTTAAGTCTTAAATTGTTACTAACAAAATGGATGCTATTTGCCTGAAAAATAAATGTTGTAATTAAAATAACCTCATTTGATTACAATACCAGGGAATTACCTTTATATCTCGGTTAAAATATTATTGCAATAAATTGTCATGTATTTAGCGGGGCTTGTCCCTTTATGCTTCATGGAAGCTGACTCACAAAGGGCAATGAATATTGACTCCGCTGCTATTTTTAGGAAATTTGTTCCATAATACAAAGCATAATGTATTACGTTTATAAGACTTTCCTTTCATCATAATCAGCCTATCGCACAGTTCCATTCTGGACATAGGCCTCTCCAATAGCAAGCCACTTGATTCGTTCCTCTGTTTTTCGCATAGAATATAAACTGGCGAGCATAAAAATTAGGCCACCCTTACAATTGGTCCTACGGACTGATTATTTAGTTTATTTAGTTTCTAACTATCTCATAATAATGAATGCGCCATTGCAGTATTATTCTACGGTAGAGGATAAAAAAAAATCTTTGATTCATTTTCTTAATTGTTGTTTACGATATTGGCAAGTACCGTCATCATCGTCACCTATCAAGATTAAATTTACGCAGAGTTTTAGCACTGTATAATTTTCATCATTTTGTTATTGCTGTAATTGCATAAGTGTCTTTCTTTAATTTAAGACACTCAAAATGGATATTTAAGAAGCAGAAGTACAGAATAAGCAGTTCGTATCATCACGGTACTGGAAACCGGGATGAGCCAACGAAATGTTGCTCGTGCATGTGAAGTTAATCGTTCCACTGTACAATGTTTATAAAAGAAATCTGCAGACTGGTGGACCAGGCGAACTGGATCAGGTCACCAAAGGAAGTCAACCGAGAGAGATGATCGATTTATTGTCTCAACAAGTTTAAGAAATAGTCGTAGTCGTCGAAATAAATTTAATTTTACTTAAAAATTGTTAAATAATTGAAATAATGTCTAATTAAGTTAAACGTAATTCATATAAAATAATTAGGGCATTTTTTCAAGTGGCCTAATTTTTATGCTCGCTAGTTTAGTATTAAATATAGTCCACAATGTCATAAATTCATAGCTTTTACGGAATTTGAAGTAAAAGGGAAAGAATACAGCTCAGAAACTCCTAACAACTGCAGGCTAGAACACTTAGCTTCGCTTGAAAATAAACATAAACGAAATATAGATGTAATAATATGATAATTAATTTTGAGGCAAAAATTTAGATTTAGACAAAAATAATTTTGAGTAGAACCTCTTCATTCAAAAATGTCGGTCCCTTTATAAAATGGTCGTTTGTTATAATTATTAAGTGTAAATAATAATAATAAGAAGAAAACGGTTAAAACTTCCAATAGTCCACTTCTGCCAACCTGGCCAGATCCCACCAGATAGGTGGGTTTAAATCATAGACATGAATCATAGAAAATGCAACAGAGCGGCAGGAAAATAAATAATTTTATATACATATATACTTATTATAAAAACAGCAGGATTTATTGAGGAAGTTGCTATTATATATTCCTCATAATTGTTTATTATGTTGTTTTATTTTGATTATTAAAATTAGTTTTGCATCAATTTTTCAGGCTTTCGTAACCTACCTGTCTTTCGGGCTTACGCCCAACCGCAAACCGTCTTTCGCTTTTCAAACTGCCATGACTTCTTTGAGTACCGAAAGAAAGCAACGACTGCTCATTATTACACGTAGATTTAAAAATGGCACCCTTTTAGCTCTTAATAATTTTAATTTAAGTTTCCTTGTGTGTTCCCACTTGAGCTAAATAAATATATTACTGTCTTAGAAAATTGTTGGTAAAAAGAAAAATTATTTAGCGGTAGTATAATGTACAATGTCCTCATATATGAAAAACTTCATTTTGATATACCAATGTAAATAGACACTTTGGTAATAATTTAAACTGTTGTCAATCGCCTTTGTCACATACTAAGTCAATCATCAAAATTTTTACCTTATTCCACAATATCGTCATTGGGGGTTCTACTCTCTCTATTTCTTATACTCGTTAAAGATAACTAAGTCATTTGATTTAACAATAAATTATAAAATTTCAACCATGAGAAAGACACACTTCGACATAAGACACATGGACCAGGCTCGATCGTAGTGATAATACGGTCTCACAGATAACCGGGGTTATTTCATTACTTCTAACCGTGTTAGTTAGGTAACCGGAGTTCAAACTCTCCCCTTAATTCTGAGGAGAGGATCTTATACTTGGAACTTAAACATGTTACTGTAGACTTGTAAGTGCCCATAGATGATAGTAACTACTTACCATTAAATGAACTGCCCTTTACACCCTATACTGTATATAAAAAATACTTTTTTTGAAATAATTCAGAATTTTAAAAGATTAAACTCCAGAGTGCAAAAAATGTGCAAGGGATTTGTGTGATGCAAACCGTTGCAAACCATTATTCAAGAAATATAAATATTACCATTCCCAGGCCTTTACAATCAGTGAATTTGTATGTATGTATATAAAACCTCAACACTTTTAAATTAATGTTACATACGCCAATAAATTACAGATTCCCAAACAACGCACTGCAACTGCAATGTTCAACAAAAATTATTTCTGAATGGCTAACGAAGTTACCAAATTGCCTCAAATGTCTTAACTTAAACCAATTTAAACGTAAATTATCCGACTTGCTTAAAAACTATTATTACTATACTATTAACGAATTTCTCACTGTTAAAGAAATATAATTAAATACTACTGTCTAGACTCAAAATAAATATAATTATAATGCTATAGTTCATAAGATTTAAAACTTGTACATAAGAAACGGTAGAATATAAGGAACGTGTTATAATGTGCTAACATCTGTAGTACTATATTCTATCAAATGAATACTTCTTTCTTATTTTAAACTAGTTAATTAGTATTCGCATTTGTTTCCGTAACTTATAGTCAATAAAGCGTTGACTATAGCAAATACTTTAGGTTTTATTGTAGTCTATGATAGGTAATACTTAGTTTCGATACGGCAATAGGCCGTTATAACCTTTTTTTAAATTATTATTGATATAAACCTTGTCAATTTCAAAAACAAAATTGTATCTATAAAAGAATTCATCGAAGATCTAGGGCCATTAATCTGGTTTTTTATAGCACGCATATATATACATATATATATATACAAAATCAGGAGGGAAAAAAACATACAGTTTTATATAGGTTATTTATTTTAAGATTATTTTACATTATTACCGTAGGAATACAATTATTAAACAAATACAACTACTTAAATCGACATACATGCTTAAAATGATACTTTTTGAGATATCACAAACCATGGAATAAATACCTATTTTAATGAAAATTTTACGTAAAACAACAGCCACTTGTGATGAGATGAGCTCATAGTTATGACGTAAGAGAAAACAAATGATACAAAAGTAATTAAAGTTATACAGGTTCGATTTTATATTAAAAAAAGTAGCTGATCTACCAAACGTTGTTTTACTATAAAACTATTTTTAGTGAATATTTTATTAAATCACAAAAATACTGGAGAGATTCAACTTTATATTAGAATAAGACATTTAATTTAACTTTTTTATTCCGAAATCAGAAGCAGCGCACGCACATAAATTCGCAAGACGGTTCGGGGATCTCAAGTAATAAAGCTTGGTTCCACCTTCTGAAACTGATTCTGTTCAATGGATCTTCAATATAGGCTCTTTTTTAAAGATGGAGTATGTATATGTAATCTGTTTATCACTCAATATAAAATTTATTGATAATAATTCTTTATGATTAGATATTGTATATTAAGTCAGATTCCTCTGCTTAAGAGTCTAGGGTTCAAAATTCATTTAATCGCATTTTTATTTAGAATCAGAAAAATAATTATTATTTCGACACCTTGAAATGAACTTATAGCAGACGTATAAAGGAACACGGGTACAATGTTTTTCCAAATAAACGCTTGAAGAGCCATTTTACCGGTGTTTTTCTCATTTAACATTAAACTTAATGTTATTCTAAAAGTATCGTCGACTAAAATTTGTACGCTGGTTATGCAAACTAGAATAAATGATATAACACAAATCTTTACAAGACTACCAAAGTTTGTGGTAGAGTTTGCCATCGCGATATTGTTGCAATTTCTAGACGCCGTCTTTGCTCTAAGTGCAATATAGAAAACTTTACAAAAGAATATAAAATTAATAAACACTGGAATGCATTTTAAACCAATCCACACTGGAAGTCCAATCAAAGCGATGTCGTACGTTTTTAGCAGATACACTAAACCATAGTCCAATGCAAACAACACTACTGACGAACCCCAAACAACCAGTGACAATTTAAGAAAACTCCACTTGTCCGGTACAAACACTTTTACTATTTTATCGTACAAGTTCTTCGTGTAAGCACACATCCACCATCTTAACGCTATGTCCATAAGACCAAACAATCTGATGACTACTAAATGATACACCTCAGTTTGTTGAACACGCGCTCTTCTACTGGTTTCTATTAAAGTTAAAATTGAATATAACAATCGTGTCACTGCAAGTTGCATTAGTACTTTTTGATCCATTTTTCTTATTCTGGGCCGAATCACAAATAATACTGCTTGTGCTATCAGACAAATTGCAGAGAAAGCGATTCCAATTATCCATAAGTATTCTGCCGTCTCTACCATTGGATTTCTTCTCATATTTGCCATCTTATAGGAATGCCAAAAACTTCAGTAATTTTAGATTTTCTTCACGGTTCTTTTGTTCACAAATGCTAATAATACTGGGATTAATTTAGCGTACTATTATTAGCCCTCTAAACGAGTGCGGTATAGAAGTGACGATATGTGACTAGAGTTTACTGTACAGCGGTCAGCGTTGTTGTCACAGTCTTCCTGAAGTGATACACTTATATATATACATAGTATAGATCAGTTCTAGTTATTTTCATTATATTTATTTCTGTATAATAAAGTTTATGTTATCTGCTGTAGGTATTATTATTAGTACATTTCTTTGTTCATGCGGTTATCGTGTAATATTGAGGCTATTGTTAGGTTTACTTTATAATCAAGCTGTGATATGTATTAATAACTAAAAGTATTCTTTACTCAGATAGATAATATCGTATAGGAAATATCGGTGTTGAATGAAATCGAAGTTTGTCCGCTTATCTTCAAAATGGTCTCACTCTAATTTCTGTCTCATTTCCATCACTTACTCTCACACGAACACACACAGATTTGTGATAACTAAATGTCACAAATGGGCACAGTTATATTTTATACACATTAGCGGTACAGTAATTGCGTATTTTATGTACGTACATTTACGTTCAAATATTACGCATATTATTACTTATGTTATTTGTCAGGTAGCTGAGTCAGCTTCATAGCGCGCTTTTTATGCGTATTCTGGATAGAGTACTTATGTTATATCAAAAAGAAACAAAAGTTATCAAAAAGCTTTTATTTCAAATGGGTCTTTTCAGGCACTTTCGAAACGTTACATTATTGACTCTAATAACTCGGTTCTAAATTATGATTCCAGTGGAGAACAAAACTAGAAATCTTTATAAAACAGATTTTAAATTTTTATACACATTATTTTTCATGTATGCAACAGCAACGTTAAATAATAAAATAAATACCTAATTTTCTGCAATAAAAAAAAAACTATTTTAGAATCATGCACGAGAAACAGGAATAAATAAATATGTATATATATGTTTTAGAAGATTTACGCTTGTACAAACATATAACACTAATGACTAAAAACAAGAACGTAAAAAATAAAAACAGGAATGTCAAAGCAAAACCAAGAAAAAATGGGGAATCTAGCAGATTAACAAACAAAATATTCTGCAAATACTGTACAAAACAAACAAAACAACAACCCATAATGTCCCACTGCTGGGCTCGGGTCTCCTCTCAGAAGAGGGTTAAGGCCATACGTACATAAATACTGTACACCAAACCAATATTATAAATCCAAAAATAAAAATTTTGCTAATGGTTGTGTTCTTTTATTTTTAAAGCAATATTTAGCAAATTTATAATATTTGCATTGAACTCCTGTCGCTGCACATTTGCAGCGATGAGACTGCACACAGCGAGTACAAGACACGAGGACAAGGAGACTTCTTAGACCAACGTGCCTTCGACTGCTGACTGGAAACTGATTTATGACTGGGTGCTCGCTGTCGACTATCCCTTCGATTGCGGCTCCTCTGCTTGAGATGCATGATATTTTCACTAACACCTGTCTCTATATTTTAGTTTTTTTCAGTGTCCTGCTGTGCGACAGTGAGTGTCCTTGGCAGCTAGTCCTGGAGTAATCTTTGAAGAACATGTACCAAATTCATATTGAGATTTACAATGACCTCTACCTAATAACCTCTAGTTATCGATTCTCTGTCGAGAAGACTCTCTGTCTGAACGAGAGTACCAAATTCAAATTTCTTACTTTTGTTTTCCAAATGTGCGAGGAAATCTTCGACGCTCTCATTCTGAATTCACCGTCATCACGTTCATCGTGTGATGAACAAATATTTGCACATGGTGTTGTTGCTGCGTAGCTCAAAGAAATTATCGAATCTATTTATCTATTTATTTACAGGTTTCCCTACAGTTGTTACACATTACTTAGGAACAGGACAGGACAGGAATCACATATTCAGAGACGTCACAGTGCTCAATAGGTTTAACACCGGAAGTGATCACCGACTAGTCAGAGGTTCTCTGAATATCAACTTCAAGGATGAACGTGTCCGATGAAATCCAGGCTCCGACCAACTCTGCTCCAAGTCGAGATGGGATCTGAAAAATTCCAGTCAAATCTGGAAAACCGATTTGTTGCCATGGAAACCACAAGAGACGTAAACCAGAACCTTGAAAATGTCGTTCGGATCCTCAAGAATGAAGGTACAAGATTTTGTCAAATGCAGCGTAAAAGCACGAAGTCGAAACTTTCAGAGAGGACACTAGGGTTAGTAAAGGAATGACGTGAGAACCCGCCAGTCTCTTCATCAGCTAAGCGGGCTCTAAACCGAGAGATTAGTAAGCGTGTACGAACGACCTCCAATGCTCCAACACTCTTTTGATTGAAAAAGCAATCGAGCAGAATCGGGGGTCAAAAGTATTTGTGCAATCTCTTGGAAGAAGCCATTTGACGAAGTTGACCACAGCAAGCGGAGAAGTCGTTGCTTCCAAGCTGGCCGACCTTTCGGAAGTAGAAAGCTTCTATGGCAATTTGTACGCTTCGCATGCATCTCGACCTGATCCCGAAAACGAGGACCCTCGAGCCACATTAACACGCTACTTCACCGAAGATCTGCCAGAAGTCAGCATTAACGAAATCGAGATGGCTCTTAGACAGCTGAACAATGGAAAAGCCCCTGGAGAGGATGGCGTTACTACAGAGCTGTTAAAGGCTGGAGGTAAACCCATACTAAAGGCGCTCCAAAAGCTTTTCAACGCTGTCCTGTTCAAAGGGAGAACTCCAGAGGAGTGGAGTGGGAGAGTGGTCGTCCTGTTCTGAGCCAACGGCCAAGCCGAAAGATACAACCAAACGACATTAAGTTCACTGGCAAAATTGAAGACTTGAACTTGAACAGATTGAAGGTTTAAAGTATTATGAAAGAAATTGAAATAATATGCTGGATGTAAATTGTGAACTTAATCCCAATTTTACAGAAGTAAGGCATGAAGTTCATACAAATATCGAATCTCGTCAGATTAGACAAAAACAAAATTACGATTGAAATAGAATTTAGGCACTGCTTCTAATTGATTCGTTTTTTTTTTTGAAACTTTAAATTCTTATTCTAAATACAATATGTTTATGCTGTACATCAATATTACAATTATATTGTGACAGCATAATTTATTTAGTCTTTGTTTCGTTTCTCTTGGTCACAATTTTTGATATTTTTTCAAAGTAGGTCAGTAACCTGCTCCTGTTTTCACTCATTATTGACGCCTCGATTTTTAGCCCTGTCTGCTGTTCCAGTTCGTATCGCTCTCTGAAGTGTACGGTACACTTGAAGAGCAGGTGCTGGACCGATTCACTGACTCCCGGGTCACATATACAAGCCGGGCTCTCCTTGCACCCGAAGTGGTTCAGGTACTCGGAGAACCCGTCATAAATTGAGTCCTGACACTGGTGGCCCCGAACTTTCTGACCACTCTGTATGCTGTTCTCGCATCGGGAAGGCACATTCTTGTTACGGATGCTGTTGCACCGTTTGTGTACCTTATGTTCCACTCGTCAAGGGTTGTATCCCGGATGCATCTCCTGACGAACGAAACAAGGCACAAATCGTAATCTGGTCTGCGTTTGAAACCCTGTGCCGCCTTTTTAACGAGTTCGTCGGCTTTTTCGTTGCCCTTCAACCCTATGTGAGCCTTGATCCAGAACAAGGATATATCCTTGCCTTGGAGAGATGATAATTTGAGGCTGTTTCTGGTTTCTACAGCTAACGGGTGGAGGGAACGGGGATTCTGCACTGTTTTTAGTGCAGCCATTGAGTCACTGAAGATTCCAAACGCAGCTTCCTTGCGCATAGAGGTAACTCTCGCTGCTCTACACAGTGCCAGGAGTTCCGCCTGATAAACCGTGCAGTGGTTTGACCTCTGGTATTCGGAGGTCAAGAGCAAGGATCCCCACCACAGTATCAGCGCGGAGTTTAAGGACACTGTACGGTATGCCTTACACATTTTTTGAGCTATACCTCGTTGAACTGCATCCAGTTGCTTCCTGACGCCAAGTTTGAGTGCAGGTGGTGCCCAAGCGCAGGCTCCATACAAAAGTACCGTACTACCGTACTACCGTAGCCATGTAAATAGTTCTTATAACCTCTGAATGCAGTCCCCAGCTAACCTTTGCTGCCCTCGATAGCTGTTTATAAACCCCTACTGCCTTTTTACAGACGTTGGTGACGTGTGTGTTAAACGTCAAACCCTGGTCGATAGTTACACCCAGTATCTTGGATTTCACCTGCTGTTTGCCCGTAAAAAACCAACAGTATGTCGTCGGCAAAAGCTTGGTTTTTTTACTTTTCAGGAGTGGGTCCAGGAGAAGGTTCCATAATATAGGGCCACCTATGGATCCCTGTACACAACCCCTGCTAGTGCCTTTTTTGTATTCCTCTCCGGTGTAACGGTCGTTCACAGTTCTCTGTGTCAAGTAACTGTCCACTAACAGCCGGAGGTTTACGGGGCAATTATCCTCCGCCAGTCGTACTCTGATGGCGGGCCACCATGTGCTGTCGAATGCTCCCTCTATATCCAGAGATACTATGGTGACTATTTCTTTCTCTTTTAGTTTCATGCTGATGTGCTGCATTAGGTTGTAGAGGGAGTCTTCGGTGCCCTTCTGGGGCATGAATCCGTACTGGCAGGTACTCATCTCGGCCAAAAGATGGTGTTTTAGGCAGGCCACTAGCATCTTTTCTAATATTTTCCCTAATATAGGTAAGAGCCCTATAGGTCTTAAAGATTTGGGGTTGTGTAGTTATCCTTCCCCGGTTTTCTCAGGACCACTACGGTCGCCTCCTTCCAAGCCTTGGGGAAGTAATGAAGGGTCAGGCATTTATTATAGAGTTGGAGGAAGGTTTCGGGGATCGCTTTCAATCGCGTGTCGGCATATGTCCGCAGTGAACCCATCCGCCCCAGGGGCTTTCTTGGGGTTAAATGAGTTTGTCGAGGCCTTGAGTTCATAGAGTGTGAACTCCGGGTCTAACCGGTTGTGGTGTTCTCCGAAGTTCACTTTTCCAGCCCTTCGCCTAGTCTGGCGATGATGGGTACTGTCAGACTCTCCCAGGTCTATCGGGTAAAATGTTTCCGCGATAAGTTTCACCGGTTCCCTCGCATCCAGCTCCTTCCCATCTTTCACCATCGGCAGGTCCTCCGCTTTGGCGGCGGTTCGGCCGATAACCCGGTACATACCCTCCCATACGCTTTGTTTGTCCTGTTTCTCGCAAAAGTTCTACCAGCTCTCAGATGTTTGTCAAAAACTGCGATAGCCGCCTTCACAGTACCCTGGTTGGCATTCTGGTACAGGCGTACTCCCTGTCGACTCCTCATCTTCTTTACCCCACCTACATAAGGCTCTTGGAGCAGGGCCTCTGCCACTCTCCTACCCACGGCCTCTAGCAGCACCTCGTCTGTGGCTAGCTTCTTTCGCTGGAGGTTAGCTTGTATGATACGATGGAAGGGTATTTCTACATCGGCGCCCTTAGCAATAAGCTACCGCCGACCGGGCAAGTCTGTCCCACTTCTTTCTTACTGGACATTCTAAGTGGAAGGCGTTATGCTGTGTCTTGTCTAGTTGAGCTCTAGTGCAGTTACGGCACCTAGGCGCCTCACCCGTTAGCCGCTCTGTACACTCTCTATTTAGATGCGGGCCTCTGCAATGCCTACAGAGGTCCACCTCCTCCTTGCAGAACCGCTTTCCGTGTCCGTAGCCCAGGCACCGAGTGCACTGCACCAGCGGGGACTGGTCCTCCACTCGGATTCGCTGTAAATCTATATGGAGCGTTCTGGTCCTGAGGGTTCTTCCCCAAACAGCGGGCGATACACTCACCACCATGTGGCACGTATGAGGGTTCCTGGCTCTCTTCCGATATTTTATGACGATCCTGTCCTCTTCCTGTTCGAGGCCGTGAAAAACTTCCTTGGTTTGATTTCTATATGCTTTTTTAATGTCCTCCTCTGTGATGACGGTGAGCACGTCCCTTAGAAGTAGCATTGGGTCCTTGTTTTTCACTTCCTCGACCAGGAGTTGATCGCCATCCTTCTCTAATCTTTCACGGGCCTTGCTTCTCTCTTCCCTGAAGTCAAAGCCCAGGATCACCTTACGTTCCTTAGCCTTCCTCACCCTCTCCACCTTGATCCAGCCTTCCTTCGCGTCCACCGTCTGCCTGATCTTGTTTAGGACCTCCTCTCCCGTCTCAGTCTCTTCTTGGGAGGTCACTATTATGGAGTGCACAGTGTTATTCATTTATCCTTTCGGTAAATGAACTCCATAGAAGGAGTGTGGTGACCCATCTGCACATTGCTGTGTTTGTTTTTTAAGGGCTTCCTCTAAATCACTCATCTTGTCGGCATAACATTTTACTCACAGTAAAAATATACTGATCAATTAATTAATTAGTTTTTGCTCTATCTAGAGCAGGTTTTAGAGTCAACTCAACTTACTATAGCAGTTCTACAAGCTAGTTTTGGGACGTAAAATCCCAGTCCTTAATACTATATATAATAAAACAATAAAACAGTAAGCAGCGAAGAAAAAGAAAAGTAAAATTGCTCTGTATATAGTCGTTGGCTCTGCACGGCAGAGTTGTCCAAGTTTGGGGATGTATACAGTCCCCGTCACGAGTCAAAATTAGTAGAAATAAATTTAAAACAAAAATTAAACTAAAAATGTAAGTAGAGTCTAAACTATTTGTAGAGGATCAATTGGTTGGTCACCAGGAGTATGTTCCAAAACTCTCCCGGTAAAAACGCCAATCCCGAAAAACCAACTTTGAAACAGCTCCATATAGAGCCTCCTCAATGGCACTACTGGATTGGACCCCAAAATTGTCCAAATCGGAGCAGTAGGAGCCGAGATATTAATGTTTATAATTTAGTAAATTTTTTCGTTGACGTAATATGAAAACGAAAACGATCCCCCCGAAAAATTAAGGTAGAGTCAACTTCGTTGTGTCTCCAAATTCGTCTGCTCGAAAAAATGACTCCTACGGCGTTAGAATCGTGCTAGGTCAATTGACAAAGAAGTTATGGCCGATTAAGTGTTCTTACAAAATCACTTTGTAAAATTTCTTCGGTTTCACCTAGGTTTCTTTTGAACTCGAAATTTTTGCCCTTATATAAGAGCAAAAATTAGGGTGAGAAGTGGGAAACAAAGCTGAGAGTCCCAGCTTTCTAGGCGTGAAGAAAAACCCACTAAGAACTTATTCTAACTATGTATAATCTTAACTTAGATATTAGATTATACTTAAATACTAACTTAGACCTAGAATTTTCTTATAGGAATAACTCCGCCGCTCGTAGTCCGATTTTCATGGAAAAACTTTCGTAATATAGGGCCTGACGAGTACTTTTCGTTAAAGAGAAAAGTTTGGGTCAGGGGGTGCGTTTTCCAACCCTTAGCAGGTCCAACACAATATTGTTTGTATATACTTATAAAATTATGTTTATTATAAGTAACTATTGTGTTTTTTCAAGGGAAAATTTTTTGACACTATTCTCACTAAAAAAACTTCACGATAAAGATTTGAAAAGTGGGGGTCACCCATCAACCCTTAGAGCTAGGGTTGTCTAAAGTTTTACACTATTTACACCTGTGTAACTTTTGAACCATATGTCTTTTAAATGTACCTGAAACGGTTTCTTGGTCTGCATGTGATCCTCTTCGACCTCTGCTAACACAGGAGGTTTCAGCACCTCGGGATCAGAGACCTCGTGGCCACGTGGTTTTGGTTAAAAGTCCAAGAACTCCTCAGGGGGTGATGCGAAAATTCTGAAAGGAGTCTCAAAAGATTGCTCTTCCCGAGACGTACCCTCCCACAGTGGAAAAAGTGTATGTCACCGATGTGAATCCAGAGCAAAACACGTTTTTGTCATAAATTTTTACCAAAAACACAGTTTTTGTTAAAGAAAAATCCACAGTTTCCGTCCGATTTTCACGCGGTTTTCTGCGCTTTGTAGGTCTTATATATACACGAATTTTGGTATATCACAAGTGTATATTCGAGTAACTTTTACCACTTTCGTGAATTTTTGAACACGGACCGACTCAAAAACGCTGTTTTTCTAATTGATTTATCTAGTATTCAAACTACATTACAAGTTGTGCGAGCTACCATTTCCTCGAGAAGCCGACCATAATTTTTTTCATTTGGAAAAGCCCTTGTGAGTTTGTCTTACCACTCCGAGTAACTGTAAAGAGCACTAGGAAGGGTTTTAAATCACTTCATTGCCAGTCCAGAAAGCTTTTGTAGGGCAAACTGTATGGTCTGCTTCTTGTTCCATTCATAGATTACAGCACATTCGTTTACTTTCCTAACCCAACAGACAATATTCTGAGTTTTACTTGACGGATCAAATTCCAACAAATGTGTACAACATTGTTAAAATCTATTTAAAATAACAGCCTTGCTTTTTTGTTCTTGAAAGGTTTTAAATATATCGAGTACCTCTTTAGTAGACCAATTGCCTTTCTCCTTGGATCGTATCTTCTTTGGACTCCGCGAACTACGGGATAACTCATTGCTGGATGAGGAGGAGCTAGACGACTGTTTACGTCTCCTCTTTGATCGTTCCTTGTTTCTCTTAGATTTAGCTGCTGTTTTGGAGGAGGATCGTTGACCTTTGACGTTCTTTACGAGTAGGCGAGCCTTCAGGAGTCATTGTTTCGTCAGAATTTATGCCTCAGAAAAGTAGAAAATCATTGTAGTCAAGTCGAATCACTTCACATTTGGCTTCCTAGTATAGGTACACATAACCTCTAATCAGCTGAACACACATAATTCAATAGGAATACATAGCCTCTGCTAGTTTAAGCACACTTGGCTTCCTGTTATAGGCACACATTACCTATAATCAGCTGAGCACACATAGCTTAATAGGCATACATAGCCTCAGCTAGTTTAAGCACACTTGACTTTCTGTTATAGGTACACATAACCTCTAACAACTAAGCACACATTACACAATAGGTATACATAGCTTCTTGTAGCTAAACAAACACACATGGCATGCTCGACTTCTAAATAGTAATAAAACTGGTTAATAATCATGTAATACAGACTTGGTCCTTATTAGCGATGTACATAGTCTTGGACACACATGGATCTTATTATCTAATGACATATTTAGTGGGTACTCATTTTTAAAGTATTGGAACCATAAAAATATAAAATCAATAATTCTTACTGTTTTTCTGCCGACATAACTAACGCAAAATGCCTTCATGAAGAAACACTGCTGAAGAGTAGCCTCAACCAAGTGTATCAATAAAAATCTATTTGTATAGCTAATTATATAAAATATAATTATGTGTCGTACATACCTTTCATTTGGGCTGTAGTAAACTATCCCACTTCAGAAATGGGATGAATTCTCATATATCGGACTAAGGAGTTTCCAATAATACTGCTTGCTTCGGTTATATTACTCCAATCACCAACCATTATTCAGTTCTTAATCTTCAGTAGACATCTGCCTCAATCGAGTTTTTGGATCAGAATGCCCTTAAATTAAAAAAAAAACCTTAACACATTTCGTTCTCGAGTGTACGAAATGTGTCTATGAATCTGTTCACCCTTTATAACCAATATTACCAAAAATAGACTTAGTTTCACTCACAACACTTATATTTCTATATTTATCGCTAGGCTCTTACTTTCTGACTCGAAGGCAAGAACATTGCTGGCAATTGAAGTGTACTTTTATTTGCCTCCATTTCTAGTCGCTTACGCAAACGTTCCAGTTCTGTTATTAATTTTTATATGCGTTAGCTGCCAAAGTAACTCTGCCCTGGCTGATAGAAAGCATGAGGAGAATCCTAGAGTGGTGGTCACCATCCTCAATGCGAATCTCATCCTCAATCAACATGGTAAACCACACTGTGGCGGCCTGGTGAATTGCTTTTTCAATCGGGACCCGGGATCATAATGGGCTCGGCACAGGAAGGAAGAACCGAAGCGATGAGTACCAGAAGGATTGTCTACCATGCTGAAGTGACGACTTCCAAGGCCGGCACATGTAGAGGAAGGAATAGGGGAGGATTTTACACCCTTAAAGGTTAATTTTTAAGAACTATTATATATTCTTCCTCACAGTTCAGACTATTTCTATACCAAATTTCATCTAAATCGGTTGAGCGATTATTGATACCCTATTTTTTTTCCGATTTCTATTCAAAATTCGAAATAAAAACCCTATTCTATTTTATAACATTTTCTAAAAAAATAACAAGATAAAAAAAGATACCAATTTTATCTAAATTGGTTAATCAGTAACAGATTCTCCATACGAATTCCCATCTCTCTTTTATAAATAGTAATATTTAGTAAAATAACTATAAAGGGTGGATGACTTACTTACACAGCGTCAAGCGACGTACGTTCGCCACGAATAACTTAATTATGCTATACCGCTATAGAGAAAGAAGTCTTTGTCTAACAAAGTAAGATCACATATTGACATTTTTTTGTTTAGACATTGGATCATTGAACCATCTATATATCTCATGTGCATCTTACGTGTACCAGTTATAAGTGTAACGCAATACCCATCCTAAATACTTATGCTTACACATATATTTGGGCTTATAGAATCAAAAATTTCATAAAATTCTAAACTTTTAAACAATCATTGCCAAAATAAATATTTTTTTAAATTTATGGAAGGAACTGGATACATTGCTTTTAGTACCTTATTCTACTGATGTAAAATGTATTAATGCAACTGTACTTAAATTTTTTTTTACACGATCCTTTAAAGTTAACATTAATTTTTTATGACAAATAAATAACAAAAATGTATAATATATACATACTACGTAATAACTGTACCCAGAACTTACGTATACTTAAAGAAGCCATAAAGCTGATTCATCACACTGACAAATCAATTCAAGTAGTAGGTATCGCAAATAGACGTAGTAAATAAATATGCGTAATATTAGTGTATACAAGTATATGAAATACATAATGTATACTTTATTATATAACTCTTTGTGCCGCTATGTGACATTTAGTAAACACGAGCACGTCTGTGGTCTTGGGTCTTTGAGTGACACAATAATGTGAATAAAATGTGAATAAAAGGAATTTTAAACAATTTTGAACCACTAATCTCTTACATTCATATGTCATTGGCAGAATTGTCGACATCGGCACAGATTGCCATATCCAAAAAAAAAAAAAAACAATTTTGAAGATAAACGGAACCGATCAAAACTTGTTTTGACTTCGATTTCTTGAAGTTGTGTGAGTTATAAACAATAAATTCCGATTTAATTAAACTCCGCGTTTTCCTGTATGACATAATTTATCTTTAGACGTTAAAAATATATATAGTCATCACTACATACCAATGGCTACCTTGATTTTAAAATGAAACCAACAATAGTCTCAACAGATACCTACACTAAAGCCACATGAAGAAAATGTATTAGTTATCTACGGCAAATAAAACAATATCTAAATATATATGTAAAATAATAATAATCGTTAAAAGTAGTGAAGTTTTCGGTGTTCCTGCACGATGGCAAATATGAAACAAAGTCTAATGGTGGAGACGGCAGAATATTTATGGATGACTGGAATCGCTGTTTTGACAATTTGTCTGATAGCACAAACAGTATTATATATACTTCGACCGAGGATAAGAAAAATGGATCAAATATTCAACTTTTACTTTAATAGAAACCAGTAGAAGAGTGCATGTTCAACAAACTGAGGTGTACCATTTAGTAGTCATCAGATTGTTTGGTCTTATGGACATAGCGTTAAGATGGTGGATGTGTGTTTACACGAAGAACTTGTACGACTATATAGTAAAAGTGTTTACACCGGACAAGTGGAGTTTTCTTAAATTGTCACTAGTTGCTTGGGTTTCATCAGTAGTGTTGTTTGCATTAGACTTTGGTGTAATACATCTGCTTCAGACGTATGACATCGATTTGGTTGGAATTCCAGTGTGGATTAGTTTGAAATGCATACCAGTATTTATTAATTTTGTATTCTTTTGTAAAGTTTTCTATATTGCAATTAGGACAAAAATAGCGTCAAGAAGCTGCAACAATGTAGCGATGGCAAACTCTACTACAAACTTTGCTAGTCTTGTTAAGATTTGTATAATATCGTTTATGCTAGTATATTTAACCAGCGTACAAATTTTGGTCGAAGATACATTAAGGATAACATTAAGTATAATGTTAAATAAGAAAGACACTGGTAAAATAATACTGCAAGCATATGTTCGGGAGAACATACTGCCCGTCTTTCTTTATACATCTGCTATAAGTTCATTTCAAGGTGTTGAAATATTAATTATTTTTCTGATTCTAAATAAAAATGGGGTTAAATAAATTTGATCACTAAGCTCTCAACTTGACGAATTCGATATTTTGATCGACATCATCTGCTCATCAAGAATTAACGTCAGTATCAATACCTAGGTACCTTTATGTCCCTTGAGTCATAAATATTTATGCAAAATTTATGTACATACTTCAATCTTTTAAGAAGTATCTAGGTATAATAATGGTCTCCCAAACTCTGGTTTTTCTATACAATTCTGGTTCATTTTTAAGGTAAAATCAAAATGTTGTACATTGAGGAATCTTCCCGAGCCACCGTCTAGCGAGTGTAAGTGCGGGCGATGGTTCTTGTGCCTGACTAAATATATTTACTTGTATTATGTTAGTCTACTAAAACTCGGGAATAGCTGGACCGATTTGGCTTATTTTCGGCTTCAAAAGTGAAAATTTAAAAGGTGTAAATTAAAGGTGTAATTAATCTACATATATAAATATACATATATTATATATTTTTTTATACGATCCAAATTATACACGTCCAAAGAAGTAGGCATTGCTGGTTTTATAATAAAAATATTATTATTAGAACTTTAGTAGAAATAGATTTAGTAGAAAAAAATAATAAATAAATCTCGAGTCATAGTTTTTATTACCTAACCACTCCGAAACATCTTCACCATTTTTTTCGAGAATAGGTTGGCTATTTTGATACATTTAAATAACCTACCCTTATTTCCTATTTCATTGTGATCTAGCATTTAAAATACTTACTAAACTAAATTTTTATCCGGCTACATTCTACCTCTATTTTTATCAAAATATTTATGTTAAGACAACTTTTGCAAACTTGTATAAGCTTTATCGTATTATTTTCTAGTTTCCTTGAAAATGCATGTATTTAAGACTAAGAAAAGCTTTCTTTTCTCCTTTTTTTCCTATTTTGTTTGCTGGACTCAACCTTTTGCTTATAGAAAATAAGCTTTACAATGTTTATATGGTTTGTTTTCACTTTCATGAAAACTATGAACGGATTTCATCAGAAGTAGCTGTTACTCACTTTTACTTATATTATATTACTTTTAGTTATATTTTGTGTAAAGATGTGTGTATTCTATTTGCAATGATATAATTTAATTTAAAAATAAATATATATAATATTTAACTTTTTTGGTTTTTATTTCGTAAATCACTTTTACAGAAGTTTTAAGATACACGATCTTTTATTTGTCCAAAACATGGGTATATATGTACAAAGCCTGCAAGATGTTAGAATAAGTAGTAGAACAATTATGATTTACTTTATCGGTATACAAATATTACAGAGTTATAGCGTATTCATTTAGTAAAGTTATTCAACAACTAAAAATATATTATTTTTGCCATTATAGTATTAATTCATAATTATTTTTAGCAGTCCATTATTGTGTACAAAATAAAATATAGATGTCTAAAATTTTTACTTTTTTAAATGTCCATTTTTATATTATTTTATTTTATATAATAATAATTTATTAAAGAATATAAAGAAAGATTTATAATATAATGCACATAAATATTTTCATTTATCGATCTTTGCCTAAGTGCATGACATAAGTTTTAGTGAGATTAATTTTTCAGTTACTAATGTCCTACCATTTTACTATTGATTCTTTAGCATTGTTTACCTCAGTTTAATAAGTGTTGTGTCAATTTCTATATTTATTCGTTAGTTAATGGTACTGTCATCAGCAAATAGTGTAATTAAATGGTCAATAGATTTTGTTCGGTCATTTATATATAAATTAAACAGGAGTGGTCCTAAAACACTACCCTGATTTTATTTGCTATATTAATTTCTGTAAATTGGGAGTTATTTTTGTTAAATAACACTGAATAAGATTTGGGACATTACCTCTAATGCCATATGCTTCTCATTTTTTAACTAATATATCATGACGGACACAGTCAAAGCCTGTGTTAGTTACATTAAATAATGATGTTGCTAAAAAAATTTTTTTTCGCAATATTTCCTTTGTCTATGCTATAAAAAGATGCTACGTACTAAAATTTCAATATTCTGAGTTCACGGGAAGTACCCTGTAGGTTTTGATTCCCTTGCGAGAGTCGAAAGTTTGTAGCATGTTATGTTATGTAACTTAAAATGTATGCTTTTCGCAATTTTTCCTTTACCTGTGCTATAAGACGTTGGTTCATACCAAATTTCAAGATTCTGAGTTCACGGGAAGTACCTTGTAGGTTTTGATTCCCTTACGATAGTCGACAATTTGGAGCATAAATGGCTGTATCTTTTGATTGCGTTGACTTAGAAGTTTTATTTTTCACCACAAGTAAGTTCCAAGGGACTTCAGCTTGATACCTTCACCGGTTCTGAGCAAAGGGGTCTTGACAGATAGGCGGACAAAAATGATCCTATAAAAGTGATTAAAATTAAATAAATAAAAAAACGACGTATGGCCTTAACCCTCTCCACAGAGGAGACCCGAGCCCAGCAGTGGGACATTATGGGTTGTTGTTCTAAATAAAAAAACAGTCATAACATTTTTGTGATTGACAAGCCATTATACGTCTTCATAAATTATTAAAATTAAAAAAACCCATCTGCGGCTGTTGTATTATTTTGTGTACATCTGACATATAACGCCATCTAGTCAGTAACAAAGCAGAGCAGTAAAGGTGGTGAAGATGTAAACGGATCGGTGACGGAACGGATTGGTGAGTGATTACCATCGCCCATAGCCACCTGCAAGTCAACTGTCACAAGTTTCAGTTCTTCTTGCCAGAAAAAAGGGAGAGTTTAAACTTCGGTTACCGGTAACCATTCAACAGTAACCGGTTGGTTACTATTGAATAGTTTAAAAGCGGTGAAATAACATCGGTTTTCTGTTAGACTATATTATGATACCGGTCGTTCCTGGCCCAAGTATACCAAGCTCTCTCATAGCTAAAGTTTTATGACCCATTGGTACAGCAAATTACTTCATAATCATCAGCCTATCAATCCACTTCTAGACATAGGCCTCGCCAATTGAACGCCACTTGATTCGATGCTCGGCTTCTTAAATCCAGCTCCTGTCAGCCGTCTTGTGGAAATCATCATTCCACCTGACCTATGAACACCTCACACTACTTAGTAAGAAGAATTAAATAGAGTAGTGATAATAGAGTAAAACCCCCTAAAATTATGGAAATAAGCAAAAAATAGGAATTAGATGGCTGACTGAGTATGTCACAAAAAGGAATGGCAATAGATTAATCGTTGCCATGAGTCACTATTTGTATTGCCATTGTAAAATGAAGTCCTTGCACTAAGTAAAAATTAATAAAATGTGAAAGCGTTCAAATATAAAATTATAAGTATTTAAAACTGTTGTTGAATAAAATGTGCAGTGTGCAAATAATATGTATTGTATTCGTTCGTAAGTGTTATTGTTGTATTCTATTTTTTTCCTTTTTATTTCATCGTGGGAGATTCACGCTTGGGCATGCATCACGCTTCGGCTGGAGTGATACCACAGGAAACCGGTGTGAAACAGCGCCTGCACTGTGTTTCACCGAGCGAGTGAGGATACCGGTGGCCCATAATCCAACCCTTCGCCTCATCCGTCGTTCCCATCCCCCAAGACTGGCAACGCACTTGTGACGCCTCTGGTATTGCGGGTGTCCATGGCCGGCGGTAATCGCTTACCATCAGGCGATAAGACAGCTCGCTTGCCACCTATTCCATAAAAAAATAATAAGAAAAAAACCTTTTACTGAGAGTGATAAAATTATTTTTTAGTTCTATTATTTATGCAAAGGCTTACATTTTTAACAAAGTGGTACATGAGGAATATCAAATTAAAATTATTGTAACTTAAATAACTGCTATTTATAAGTCATCACCGTTACAAACAGTGGTCTTGATTTCGGTACTCAAGAAAAATTATAAAAATATTTTCAATGTAAAAATGTAAAATCATAAAAGTACCTTCTGTAGAAAACATGTCCGTTTCAACTGGTTCCAAATTTGTTTTGTCGAAGTTGTTGGCTCGGAATGACTTAATATATCTGTAGACGGCATTTACTAACCTCTAATTATGATCATTAATCATCATTCATCATAATGTATTAAAATTACAGACACATCCATATTGTGTTGAATTAAGAATACAAAGTGTCACTATTCATCCCAAACGTGTCGCATGAGCCAAATAAAAAAGGAAACTGCGCAGGTCAACACCTCTGGTTTTACGATTTAATAATATTTTAAACAATAGTGTACCATTAAAGCACACTGACGTCGCAATGCCAATGTGTTAAGACCTACCATGCCGAGAACAAAAAGTAATGTATACTGATAAGGATAGAACCCGTACAGCTTTTTATATAAAAGCCGCGTGAATTTTCATTGGACGCGTTTTATCATCGTGTTGTACCTCGCCTTGTGCGAGTCCCAGATTTTTGAGTTACTCCAAAGCACTGCGAACAAAAGAGAAGTACAACACGATAATAGTGTTCCTACTTTGAAATCATGCTTACATGCTTATCACGAATCATAGTGACTTAAAATTCGTTCGCAAATATTATTTGTGTGTAGTGAAGGTGAGGCGTGAATCCAAGGTCAAACACAGGACCTGTATTTCTATTAAAATTGTTTGTGCTAAACTGTTTATTAAACTTTAGATTAGTAAGGGATCTTGTCTAGGTGTTACGATAGTAATTCACTGGGGGCGGTGTTTTTTTCCCCTTTATTTTAGACCTGCAACCAGTCGTCTAGACTATAATCAGGTGCATTGCAAGAGGTTGAGGTTTGGAGAGATAGAGCCACTGCTCCATCTCCCCTTAGTGAGACAGCACATCGGCTCTCTTGAGTCTTCTAACTGGATTTGGGTGCAGGAGCATACTGGATAAAGGGTTTGGGTGAGTTGTCAAGCGGTCCTTGTAGTTGGCTGAGTATCCCTTTGCTTCGTCCAAAATGGTTGGGATTTCCAAATTTTCGTGAATTTCCGAGTTGAGAGCATACCAGGGCGCCGAGGAAAGTACCCTTAGAATATTGTTTTGGCCTTAATGCAGGCACATAATGTTGGATTTGCTGGCTGTCGACCACAGTTGGATTCCATATGTCCAGATTGGTTTTATTATGGAACAATATACCCTCAACTTGTTGGATAGTGATAAAGCAGACTGTCTACCGAGAAGCCACAGTAGATTTCAAAATCTTAGATTGATTTCTTTGCGCTTCGATTTTATATGGTCTTTCCATGTCATCCTCCGGTCAAGATGAAATCTAAGGTATTGGACGCAGGTTGATTGTGGCAATGTGTCGGGGCCTAGGTTGTCTTAAGGTAAATGTAATGTGATGAGACTTTGGAGCGCTTGCTTTTATGCGCCACTTGTTCAACCAATCATTGGTGGCGTTGAGCTGGCTATGCAACACTCTGCTCGCCTCAAGTAGATCACGGTCACAACTGAGGAAGGCCGCATCATTGGCAAATGTCGCTACATCTGTGTCAGGTGACTGTGGTAGGTCACTAGTAAATATGCGTAGAGAGACGCGACCAAGCACCGAGCCCTGTGGTACTCCGGTTATGCAGATATAAAGGGAAGATTTGCGTCACGGAGTTTGACTTGGAACCTTCTGTCACAGAGGTAGGAGTCCATCAGAAGGTAGAAGGAGTGTGGAAGATACATTTTTATTTTGCAGAGTAGTCCTTTATGCCAAATTCGATCAAAGGCCTGTTGTACATCAAGAAAGGCTACCGAGCAATATTCTTTCCATTCCAGACATTGTCTTTTTGTAGAATAGACTTTATGTACCTGCTCTATTGTTGAGTGGTGTTTCCGAAATCCAAATTGCTGGTTAGGTATTACATGGTCCATATCTAGGCAAGGAGATAACAGTGCGAGAACGATCCTTTCCCACAATTTTAACAACACGGGCGTCAGGCTAATAGATAAGACGAGACTTTATTAGGTGGCTTACCAGGCTTATGAATCATAACAATTTGAGATGTTTTACCAGAGTGCAGGAACATATGAGGTTCTCAGAGTGGCATTGACAAGAATGCTCAAAAAGACAATGCACTTTGCGGGGAGCTCCTTAAGCAGCCTAGAGGTGATCAGGTCCAATCCAGGTGCTTGATTAAGGTCAATTTTGGCTATTTCTCTAGCCATCTCCCTTGGTGAAGTAGGGCTCAAAGGCAAACAAAGCTGCAGGTCTTGATGAAGGATTTGATCTATCTCTGAATCTTCAAGGCTATTCGAATCGTTGGGTTTGAAGAACTCGGCTAGGTATGTTTTAAAAGCCTGTGATTTGTCTTGGTCAGTTCGGGCCCATATATGTCCGGATCTAATAGGCGGAGAATACTGTTGTGGCTGTGGGAGATACTTTGTAGCGTTCACTAATCTTTGTTTGAGCGATTCACTTGCAGTATGAGCTAAGAGATCTTTGAGTGTTTTAGTTGCCCGGTTTAGTCTGGTTATATCTGCACTCTTATGAGTCGTTTGCCAAATCCTGCGAAGGCGAGGCTTTTCGGCGATTTTTTCCCTGACTGCACTGTATCTTAGGAGTACTGAACCAAGCCGCCCCTTGGATCAGGTTTGTGATGTAGAGACACGCATCGTCAACTTCTTCCTTAGTTTTGAGTGGGACATTAGAGTTGATATTTGATTCCAGGAATTAATAATAATAATAATGTATTTATTGTTCACAATACAAATTTACACTAACAATTCACAGTTATCGTATCACATATAATTACAAATAATACACTGCTGATACTTAAAAAGGAATACCTGTGCTATAAGTATCAGCAACTTTTTATATGGCACAGTTAGGTAATACAGCGCTTCATCTACCTTTTTTAATTGATTTAAGATATCTGCACAAGATTAGCGAAAAGAAATAATAAAAAATAAGGTTAGATATGAAAGTATATTTAGAAATAATCCTAAAACTAAATAAATTAACATATTACTGGCAATTACTGGCAGTAGAAAGCTAAGACAGATTTATAATCAGTGTAGTTATGTGAGATACATTATATGCACTGAGTAAGAAACTTTACAAGAATGAACTGGTTCATGGAATAACTTTTGTTGGCACATGGTTATTGGCAACACCTGTAACAAAGAATTTGTTGTTAGTAACATTCTTCCATTCAATATAAATAATAAGCAATATTTTTCGCATCTTCTGCTTTGTTAAAGCTTACTAATCCCAGTATGAATCCATGTGGGTGCAAAGCTCAGTTACGTCTGTTTTAAGTTCTTTGGACGTTTTTTTCCCAATGTCCTTCAATCGTAATCATTGGAACGCATCATTAGTAATCTTATTAAGTACTTATACATCTAGTCCCCAATTTGAAAAGGGACAGTTGACGGTATGAAAACGAACCTGTGCTATATTTAATTACACCTACCCGAATAGACTAGATATCCTTCATCCTCAATATTTTGTTCACTGAGACTAGATCCAGTCCAACAGAAGTCAAACTCCCCTTGTTTGTGAGGTTTCCCCTTGTTCACGAGGTTCACAAGGCCTGCTGTTGGCGCAGCAACCATTCTTCTTCTAGTTTTTGTACTGCAATAAACAAATAGCAATTAGTTAATTAATTTAACGAATCATATATCAGTTATTCAATATGTCGTTAAAAATACAATCGATATGTACTTTGCCACTCTAAACACTCATTTTGCCTCGTATAAGTTTCAATGGATTTCACTGGCCTATCTCTAATGAAGCATAGAGCGTTGGTCAACAGCTCTACTTTGGGCATCTAAAACAAAAAGTAAAGGAAAGTCAATTTTATTATGTTATGTTTTTATTGTATGCTATGAACTTGAATGTAAAAACAACTCACGTTAGAATCAACTCCCATAGCGGCAGCCAATTCCTTATACGCATCGGAGATCGCAGTTCGTCGCTCTCGCTCGTAGCGCGTGTTGCGAGCTCGACGCTCCTCCTGTATAGAAATAAATAATAATTAAAAAGTATACATAAATGGTTCACAGAGAATGACTGTTAATATTTACAACATTTACTTACAATCGTCAACGGCACCCTGCCTTTGCCGATTGGACGCCCACGACATCTAATAGGAATCTGCGACTTCTGAAATGAAAGCACACAATACATTTAAAAAACGAATTAATAGATCAGTTTACGCATATTTATAAACAAGAGAAGAGATATCAGACTACTTCGATTAAATATACAAATATACTTGTTTTTGTAAATGGCAAACTGTACCGGTGTCGACAAATTCATAATTCCAAATTCGTGACGGAAGCCCAATGATGCAAAAGCATCACTAGGCCGCCTTAGTGTGGATCACACTGCTGCATTGTATGCATTCACAATAACTATGGTGACTACAACTCTTGGATTCTACTGATGCTTTCCGTCAGGCAGAATAGAGTCATTTTTGCAGGGCTAAATATAAAAAAAGATACCTGTGTTATTGCTCTGTGTTCTGTCATATTCTTAGTAAAAAGTTTCAGATAATAATAAAGCTCATCAAATAAATAATTGAGTCTTGAGTCTCACCAAGATTGTATGTCGAAAGACTACTATTTTCGACTACAAGTCTTGCCTGAAAACATCAGAGTTTGATGAACCGAGAAATAATATGAACATTGAAACATCTATTTTGCAAAGTCAGTTATTTTACTCTTTAATACTATAGTGAATTATTATGAGCGCTAAACTATTTTACTATGATTAAATAAGCATTAAGAAAAATTTAAAGTACTGTACCTTATTTTCTCTTGAGTCCGTCATTTTGCTTGTCCGGTGTATTACTTACTTGTGTTACTTCACAAATAAATAAATACATTGTTCCCCGGCTTTTATATAGTCATGGTTTATCAGCATTACTATATTACAAAATTGATGTTCTTAACTGTAATGACTATTGGTAATTATCATTAACAAATTGATCATTAGGTAATGTGCTTACAATGCTAAGTGATTTCGAGAGGATCATTATCATTATAAACTTGAATGACATTCTTTAACAGCCCACTGCTAACGAAGGGCTCTCCTTTGAAATGAGGTTAAGCCTGCTATATCCATCTGGTTGGGTTTCATTCTAGTTCTCCTAGCACTTTGTCGTCGTAGTAAACACACATATCCATGCAAAGTGTCATTTTTCTGGCCCTCGCCGTTTGGAAGGTGAGCTGGAGAAGGGCGGATGCACATGACGACGGTATAAGGATTCCGAGACGTGAACTGTGGTACCCTTATCACATCTTTAATAAATTAAATTTTAAACCATTAATGCAGTGGTCTAAATAACAAGTCTCTGGAAGAGGTTAAGCATATTTGAAAATAAGTGATTATTTAAAAAGTTTTTTTTTGAAACAAGTTACTTTTACTAATTAGTAAAAAAAAACTTTAACTATATTGTGGATTATTCGGAATATGTACGTCGCCATCTTGTTACGTAGTATACAATTTTGGATAAATATTAGTATCGATTATAATACATAACTGCAATGTCATCGGAACTAAAGGTATATTTCTAATTTCAGCTCAATCGGGAAGTGGATCAAAAACTTGCAAGACTTGGACATTAACCTTATGTGATGGTGCCTCTTCGAGCCCTAGCCTGAGTAGCGTCAATAATTGGCTATCTAGCAGGTGGTTTCGTTAACATTATCAGCAACCCTCACGAGAGGGTTGGGATGGCACCCCTCCTCCGCCGGTCGGAGACGACGGGGGCATTGAGGACGACGTGCCGCCCTTCAGGGAATCAGAGTTGAAGTTTATCGACGGGTGGCTGAATACCGGGCGGAGAGTGGCATGCGCCCTCCGCCCGAAGAGGTACGCGAGTGGCGTGAAGCCGCCCGTCGAACCACGATGGCTCCTTGGTCTTGGTCGTCGGTCGGTCATCCTCGAGTGGGCAGGGCGGCAGCACAGGACCCTTTCCTTCCGACTGACGCAGGTGCTTTCCGGGCACGGTTGCTTCGGGAAGTACCTGCACTCGGACGCGCGGAGGGATTTGAGTCCCGCCTGCCACCACTGCGACTGCAGTGAGGACTCGGCCCAGCACACGCTGGCGGTGTGCCCCGCTTCGGCGCCGCAGCGTCGGGCCCTCACTGCAGTCATCGGAGGAGATCTCTCGCTGCCGGCCGTCGTACGCTCCATGGCCGACGGCGAGAGCAGTTTTACCGCAGTCGCGGAGGAGGCGGAGAATGCCCGGGAGGACGATCTCCACTCGGACCCGATCAGATCTGACCCGGAGGCGCGCCATCCAGCGCCTCATGCCGCCCTGAGTGTGGCTGCGGTGAGTACGCGTGTGCCGTACGTCGCCCAAATTGAGAGGACTTAACATCTAGAGACGGTACCCGCTTCATTGCGGGCAGGCGCTGGGAGGGGTCCGGATGGCGTGAGAAAGCGGTTCCCGGATCCCTCCCGTCTCAGGGGCAGAGTGGCACACCGTGTGGTTTTAGTCGGTTTGATTGCGACACACCGCCCCGCTGCAAATCCCGGTGGGGGAGTCGCAATTTGCTCCTTGAGACGAACGACACGAATCCACGTGTGCTCCGTATTAAAAAATTCAAAAAGTGGTCAAATTTAACGCGATTTCGGAAGTGAAAGTGTCGAAACGTAGGGAATGGTGCCCGCTTTGTGTTAAGAGTGTTAGTTTTTGTGAGAAATTACAACCTGAAACAAAAATTGTGAAAAACCTTCAAATTTGGAGATTAGGAGCACGTGGTGGGACATATTTTTGAAGAGTAAAGCGTCCCGGGTGGTCGCCCCCGCCTGTAATTTTGCAGACGGGTGCCTCTTCGCGTCCTTCACGTCGCAAAAGAAACAGCTGCCTGAAAAAATCGTGGACTTCAGAGTTATACTGAAGAAATCGAAAACCACGTGGTGCTGAAAATTGGAACGGTACATCCTAGAAAGCTGAAACTTGGCACGGACCTCGAGCCTTTTGGACAAAGCATATTTCTGCAACAAGAAAAATTTTTCATCTCAAAGTTTATTTTTTATTCACTTTTATATTTTCAATTTTTGACCTGTAATAACTTCCTAACGAAGATAACTAGAGAGATTTGGCAACTGCTCGTCGTTGCGCGCTAACCTGGAGAACAAGACTACAAATTTTGAAAATTTTTGAAGCACTAGTTTAAGAATTAAAATTAAAAAGCCGAAATTTTTGAGATACCGAAATTTTTTGCCTGAAGAACCTGAAAGTTTCATAATTTTATTTTATCATATTAAAGCCCTAATTTTCACAAGAATTTTGCATGTTTTTTCAAAATTTTCGGTTTATTTTTGACGGAGTTATTGAATTTTTTGTGTTTTTCGTTAATAATTAGTTAATAAATAGAATTAATTAGATTTTTAGGATATAATTGTGTTTTTCCAACTTAGTTAAGGTTTATTAAGTCCAAACTAGGGTGTGCTAGCTTCAAAGACAAAGATTTTGGACTTTTTCAGCCATTTTGTATTTCTGTAAATAAATTTGTATTGGTTATATCTCCTCACTTAATAGAGATAGGACCTTCGGGTTTTCACAGAAGATTACATTATATGACTGGCTTTCCTGCAATATTGATTTCAGGAGTTTTCAGGCACTAAATATTTTTCAGCCTGAAAGTGCTAGGGAAATTGCGGGGCACCGTGCCGAGTAGGGCATTCGAAACCCGGTTTCAGGACCTTTTGAGGCCTGAAAAATTTTCAGGTTGAAACCCATATAATCGGGAGCGTCACGTCGGGACCTATGTGGTGATACCAAGCACGGTTAAATTCGCATCGGTAGTTAGCGAGATATCTCGGTTTAGGTGAGGCGCGGCCGCTATCTTGGACTGAGACCGCAAACTTTGGACCGTTATATCTCCGGAACCGTTTGGGCTAGGTTGGCTGAGTTTGGGATCGTTGGAGAGGGCTCTTTGAACCCTTTTGGATTCTTTGCTCTGACCGGCTAAAATACAATTTATTTTATTATTTTCTTGCGATTTGCGACTGTTTAGATTAAGAGACTTACTCGACCCCTTCTACAGGTCGTGAAAAACTTTAATTTTGACTCTAAGTAGTACGACCCTGATTTTTCAGGAAATTTATTATCTGTTAGACTAGAACTCAAGAGAGTTCACGTTTCGACCATAAATTAAGTGAAAGCTGCCTAGAAACAACGCTGTTGTGTCGTTCTACGCTTAAGGAGGCAGGAAACGGTGCTAGATCGCCTAGTATACTATTTATTGACCATACATTATTTATACACGTTTTGTTTCACATTTTATTGGTTTACATTTTTACCCCTTATTTTACGTAATTGACGATTACCTTCAACGGAAATCGTTTTAAAATGTTTGCGGCAGTCCGCACACCGCAAAAGGATATTTCCCCAGTAAAATCGGGAGACAAGTCTCCTGTCGGCGACGGCAAACTAAGGACGGAAAGGGCAGGTCCTTCGACGCTAAACCCGGCACCCGCGCAGGTGCGTCGTAGCGTCGGCGAGATAGAGGCCAAGATTCGCCCCCCCGGCTCCGCTTCTCCTAAAAGCAAACCACCTTCGGGACAGGGAGCGGTCAGATACATTAGCAAGATTACTGAGGCAAAGGCTCAAGTAGTCAAAGCCAAAACAGCTCTGAACCTCAGCAGAAATCTCAAGACTGAGATTAAAAAAGATATAATAGAGGCTATTGACCGTCTCTTTAGCCTCTTGAAAGAAGCGGAGTCGACACCCAAACAAATTGTGGACATTGAGCCTAAAGTCCAGACGGAAGGTAAGATGGAGGAACAAAGGCTGAAAAGTGTGGAGAGCCTAATTCTTAAAAGAATAGACGATCAGGAGAAATTACTGAGGGAAAATAAGGAAGAGATCATGAAGATAGGAGTGATGGTGCAAGAGAGCCAGAAATCGGTTTCCTATGCGGGAATGGTTGCTGGAGCAGCGAAGCGCCCCGCCCGAGAAGAGACAGTAATGCACTCTATCGCCATTACATCAAAGACGGAAAAAGAAACTGGTGACCAGGTCCTGGATAGAGTGAGGAGGGCGGTAAACGCCAAGGATGAGGGTGTCAGGGTGGATAGCGTAAGAAAGGCTAGGGATCATAAGATCATTCTGGGCTGCCAATCAAAAAAGGAAATAGAGAAGGTAAAAGAGAAGTTAAAAAAGTCCGGAGATGACCTCCAAGTGGAAGAAATAGTAAACAAGGATCCACTTGTTATTCTTAAATACGTCATGGACTTTTTAACAGACGAGGAAATTGTAGGCGCCCTTATAAACCAAAATAAGAACTNGGATAAACCGAATAGACCCATACTGCTTAAATTGAGCCCAAACAGCCAATGATATCGTCTTTATAATAATTATTTGACTGAATATTAAGCTGTATACGCAATGAAAAAACCCGATCATTGAAACAGTAATCATCAACATCCCATAACGTCCCACTGCAGGTAAACACTAATGCGGACAGAAAAATAATTCCTGCTTCTTCAAGGATAATTAAGTGCTATACTTTAAAATTTACCCGACTATGTCAATATAACAGTAACATCTATTACTGGAGTAATAGCTGTCTGATACAGGCGAACAACTCACACTAAAAAACGCTAGGTTACAATTAAAAGCTAAATATGGAATTTAGTGGTATAAACGTTCGCCACGTCGTTTTCTACTGCGCTGAATATAATGAGTTCAAACCCCGGTTGAAATAGATAGCTAGTTGTTGATTCACAAATTGTTGTTCTGAGTCTGGGTGTTCTTTGTTTCATGTAGGTAAGAAAATAATTATGGTTATGACAAGTTTGTTTGCAATAACACAAGCAGTGCCTGAATAAGAATCAAACAGTTTAAACGTCAGATATACATAAAATCTTTTTAAGCAAAGACTTTGTTTCACTTGTTACGAAAATAATGCGAACGGAGAGTGTAAAGTTTGGTACAGTTAAAGATTATAATACAGAGCAGAAGTGGCAAAAACTAAAGAAAAAAAAGAAAATGGACGCGTTGTGGTGATTAGTCATAATTTTCGTTTAATCAAGGTTCATTTCTAGACCGACCACAATGCTAGCTCCGTGTAGATCGCCAATCATACTATTCAGTTGTGCAGAGCTCCCGAAGAGCAAACTTTATCGTCAGTGAAGCGGAGATGGCTTATGTTGAAGTAGTTGTCAGTATATTTGTGGACACTGAATCGCCAATGAGGGTTACCATAAATGTAAATGATAACCGAGAGTGACAGTTTAACGTGCTTTCAGAGGTACGGGTACGAAAGACCGCCGAATTTCCATACTCAGGGCTGTAATTAAGAATTTCTTGTGAGAAAAGACCAACTAGACTTTCAGCCCAACCCAGAAATCAAACCCGAACCGTCAAACACTGCTGTAGCATATACTACCACTACATCGTCGCGGTATGGGTATATGGGTATTTTTACGATTTATTTTTATATAAAATATATAAACAAAGTAAAACTATACTAGTAGTTGATGTAATGTTCATACCAAACTGCTTAGTTTTAAACTTAATGATGTTGTCTTGGTGAACGCAGTGTGAGGCACCCTACGGCGGATGGCGGGTTTACTTGCGGAAAAGTAACAGACTGTAGTGTGACTTGAGAGATGCTTATATCCAGAATTGGACTGCACCAAACTGCTTATGATGTCTGCCAGATTCCACAAAAACATTTATTAATAATTACGTCTACTAAAAACAAAAACCTATTTTTAGGTGATAAAAAAAATAACTTAAGACTGTGGCAAACAAATGCATTTTGTAAAGAATAAAATATGTTATTATATTATCTTATTTCATTATATGTTTTTGCCTAAGAAAAAAAGATCATGTAGTACGTGTTGTCCTTCACGAGAACGAACCAACAATATTGAATTATGCCTCATTAAATTATGGCTACAATCGACGTTTCCGTGGTTGTTTTTTGCTCGAAATGAGTGCAGGTTGAAAATTTATATAACGTACGTTTGTA
This sequence comes from Hyphantria cunea, assembly GCA_003709505.1. Lineage (NCBI taxonomy): Eukaryota > Metazoa > Arthropoda > Insecta > Lepidoptera > Erebidae > Hyphantria > Hyphantria cunea. The sequence continues at coordinate 42,091 of PKRV01002653.1, forward strand.
TACTTAATATAATCATAAAATTTAGAGGTCTACACATAACAGTGTGTATTATATTGTGTTTTAAGAGACAAAAAAAATAAAACAACGCCAACATCTGCTGACCTTTATCAGATTAAAAATTCGACAATAATGTTGTTCGTAATGTGTTTTTTAGTTTTCTCCAGTTTTTCGTTGGAATAATTTACGTAATAAGGCGCAAAAAGTTTTTAATTCACGAATTTGTTACAATAAGGCGTGGGTACATAAATAAATCTAAATACTAGTGAGCTAAAGAAGTCGGACTCTCCAACAGGTTAGCAGTTGTAATTGGTAGCAGCAAGAAAATAGCTATTTATATATCTTTTTATTTATAAACCAATAATAAAGTTAGTAAATTCATTTTAAAATATTTGGAATGCAAATGCAATTAAAACTAAGAACTAGTAGAGCCCCGCGGTAAATGCTGTACCTGTACAACATCTGCGTGTAAAACCACGGAGCGATGCTAGTCTAAAATACGAGTCGCCTAACTTAATCCATACAATAATTAACTATCTGCCTTTAACAGTCCGGTTAATATCAGTCAAAAGCAATAAACAGAGGCAGAAAAAATAATTGAAGATTATTTTTATTTCAATTCAGTTAACCTATGCTTCCACATTTAGTATATTATTCTTAAACATTTAGCTGTTAATTTAAAATAACAACAAATATCTCAATTTATTTATTTTTTTGTGACGTGAATGTGCAGTCTCTTCGCCTGATGTGACAGCAGAGGCGTCACAAGTGCGTCGTCCTATTAATTTGTATAAACAATATCATTTGAGCTTAACCAACTAAAAAAAGACCAAATAACTTTATATCAGAGAGAAAAATAACTGGAGTCCAGATGAAATCAATATAAAGCCATCAGATAACAAACACAAGGATTAACAAAGCGCAAAGCTAATAAAAGCTTCATAGCGGATCCATAATTCAGCCTTTCATTAGAAGCCCGCGCATTTTTCGCTCCAACGCCGAATGGTTTACGAGTTACAACAGCCGACTGCGGGAAGTAAACATTTTATGTCTTTATATCCCATTAAGTGTTACAATAGAGACTTCTATCAATATCTATCAATTGCTATACCTATTTCTGGTTCAAGTATTTCCCATATTTACTACAATATAATAACATAGATAGTCTAAATAGTCAATACCGTTCACAGTTAGACCTCAATTTGTCGTAGGCAATATACAGCTACTAAACGCGTACATGTAACAGTGGTATACGTATCACTAATACGCTATATGTACAAACTCGAAGAATATAGTCAATAGTGCGAATATACCATCCTTAACCGGACTTTAGAACTTTGTTATTTTCACATAGGAGTATTTTTATAAGGCGAAATCGGTCTGGAGTAAACTTAATAAAAATAGTGGAATAAGTACAAGTGAATTTAGTTCTATTCTACAATAAATATTGCAACAAGTATTATCAAGTGCCAACAATCGAGAGTATAAATTACATGTTAGCTGACAAATACAACGGTATTAACGTTATTATTCACATGGTACATAAACATGTGAAATACTTCAAGTAATGTAATTTAACTACTAACTGCCCCGACAGACTTCGTTATTTCAAAAGTTAGGTCTGTTGCAGTCCAATAGAAAAATAAATAAAACATTTTTCTCTCTTTAAGAACCTTCCTTGCGCATTAACGAAAATAAAAATAATTATAACCTAATTGGTCAAGCGCTTGCCGAATTTTGCGCTCAGCAACATATTTGGAGATTTGTTTTTAGTAATATGGACTTTTATTCTTAAATTATTATTATGTGTGAAATAGTATAACGATCTTTATATTAAACTAATAAATATTTGTTTAGATGAATGGTACATAGAAATATACTTTTCCATTATACATTTTCTTGGATCTATTTTAAAAAACGATTAAAGTCTTTTCCGATTGCATACAAGGTACATTTATTAAATTAATAATTTGATAATAATATCTTAATATGATATCATATTGAAACAAAACATAATAATTAATGATTTATCGGTCAATAGAACTGTACGCAATAATGGTTTCTGATAAATGGTCTAGAACGTCGTATTTGATCCTATATTTTCATTGGAGTCCAGACCAGTCCTGAGTGTTGTTTTATTTGGTTTGAAGCCGACACACCATCCTACCGAAAATATTGGTGGAGTGTTAACCTTAGGGGGATAGTCCATTGTTGGACATTGGCCGCTCTTTAGCAAGGAGGTTTTGGCTTACTATATTACGTTAGTGAGACGGGTTAATGTTGAGTTTCTCTCAAGATTTTCTTTTCTTTGTGGTATTGTTTTTACTTGTTTACTTCTTTAGTCAAATATCGATTACCGTAGCCTATATAATATTGCAATCAATGGACAAAACTGACTGTCCGTGAAAAAACATTTCACTTCTATGTGTCTTCTATTTCACTTGCTAGATGAAGCTACTTTTTGCTATAGCTTAAGTACATTACCACAGGTAGTTCGGGATCGGGGAGATTATAAACATTGTATATTATTCTGTGGTGACTTTTACATACAAAGAAATAATCTACTTTAATATTATATGCTAAAGACACACTGAACCATAGTAACTATTACTATTGCATCGTGCAATTAAAGTTCTCGCACTTGGAATTCAGCCAGCCAGGCATCGTCACCTCGCCTAATGGAAGTTAGATAGTCATGGCATCCGTTCCTGCATGCCATCCATTTCATATTTCAACGAATGTAATACATATAACACCACTTCCCGATTCGCAATTTGCTCCTTGAGACGAACGCCACGAATCCACGTGTGCTCCGTATTAAAAAATTCAAAAAGTGGTCAAATTTAACGCGATTTCGGAAGTGAAAGTGTCGAAACGTAGGGAATGGTGCCCGCTTTGTGTCAAGAGTGTTAGTTTTTGTGAGAAATTACAACCTGAAACAAAAATTGTGAAAAACCTTCAAATTTGGAGGTTAGGAGCACGTGGTGGGACATATTTTTAAAGAGTAAAGCGTCCCGGGTGGTCGCCCCCGCCTGTAATTTTGCAGACGGGTGGCTCTTCGTGTCCTTCACATCGCAAAAGAAACAGCTGCCTGGAAAAATCGTGGACTTCAGAGTTATACTGAAGAAATCGAAAACCACGTGGTGCTGAAAATTGGAACGGTACATCCTAGAAAGCTGAAACTTGGCACGGACCTCGAGCCTTTTGGATAAAGCATATTTCTGCAACAAGAAAAATATTTCATCTCAAAGTATATTTTTATTCACTTTTATATTTTCAAGTTTTGACCTGTAATAACTTCCTAACGAAGATAACTAGAGAGATTTGGCAACTGCTCGTCGTTGCGCGCTAACCTGGAGAACAAGACTACAAATTTTGAAAATTTTTGAAGAACCAGTTTAAGAATTAAAATTAAAAAGCCGAAATTTTTGAGATACCGAAATTTTTTGCCTGAAGAACCTGAAAATTTCATAATTTTGTTTTATCATATTAAAGCCCTAATTTTCACAAGAATTTTGTATGTTTTTTCAAAATTTTCGGTTTATTTTTGACGGAGTTATTGAATTTTTTGTGTTTTTCGTTAATAATTAGTTAATAAATAGAATTAATTAGATTTTTAGGATATAATTGTGTTTTTCCAACTTAGTTAAGGTTTATTAAGCAAAAAAGACAATGAGGGGTTACGGGAACGTGAGAGTCTTTCAGAGCGCTGACAGGAGAGAGGGGACTGTCAAAGCAGCTATTGCTGTGTTCGACAAAAACCTAAACGTTAAGCAGTACCCGAAACTCACCATTAACAACATCACTGTGGTGGGACTCCAGACTAGCGCCTGGGAGATCACTCTTGTCTCGTATTACTTCGAGCCAGATCAATCTATCGAGCCATACCTCGACCAACTGAGGACGATCGCCGCACTATTTTGCCAACGTAACGTTAAGGAGCGATATTGTTTACCAATACCTAGCGTTCCAAGGAACTTCCACATACAGNAAGGACTACCGAGGAGACGCGATGGCAGGAACACTGGGGGAACTCGACCTCCATATACTCAATAACAGCGCAACTCCAACCTTCGACACCATCAGGGGAGGCCAACGCTACCACAGCTATGTTGATGTCACGGCTTGCTCTAGGGACATCCTGGATAGAGTTACACGGTGGAGAGTAGACGAAAGTCTTACGAGCTCGGATCACAACGGTATGTTGTTCGAACTTAACCTAGTTAAATCTAAAGGTGTAAGAATAGAAAGGACTACAAGAAAATATAACACAAAAAAAGCAGACTGGCCTGAGTTTCATAAGACACTCAACCAGTTAAAGGTAGATAGAAAAATTAATAAAACAGAATTAGAAAAGATAAATAGTGTGGATAAATTAGATAATATAGTAGATATAATAATAAAATTAATAACAGATACGTGTGCTAAAACAATACCAAAGAAAAAAGTAAAGGAACAGCTTACCATGCCGTGGTGGTCCGAGGATCTCGATAGGCTGAAAAAAGAAGTAGCCACCAGGAAGAGAAGAATAAGATGCGCGTGTCCAGTCCGCAGGCCGATGGTGATCGAAGAGTACCTGAAAAAGAAAGAAGAGTATGAATCGGAAGCGTCGATGGCCCAAGTTAGGAGTTGGAAAGAGTTTTGTGGAAAACAGGACAGGGAGGGGGTTTGGGAAGGGATTTACAGGGTGATAGGTAGAACAACACAAAGAGAGGAGGACCAGCCCTTAGAGAAGGATGGAGTGGTGCTAAGTCCGCAAGAGTCGGTCAAATTGCTCGCGGAAACTTTCTATCCCGATGACCGGACTGACAACGACAACTCTCACCACATCATCACTAGAGCGACAGCGGAATTGTTGAACGAAGGGGTACAAGACGAACAGTGTGATCCCCCTTTCACCATGTCGGAACTCATGACGACTTCTGGGTCGTTCAATCCAAGGAAGGCGCCGGGGGCTGATGGCTTTACAGCCGATATTTGTTGTCATTTCATCAACAATGACCCCGAACTCTTCCTGGCTCTCCTAAACTTATGCTTGAAATTACATCACTTCCCTACAGGATGGAAAGAGGCTACTGTGGTGGCCCTAAGGAAGCCGGGAAAAGAAAATTACTCTGCTCCCAAATCTTATAGACCTATCGGCCTTCTCCCGGTTTTGGGGAAAATTTTTGAGAAGATGTTGGTGGCGCGCCTCAAACATCATTTGCTCCCCAGGATGAGTACTCGCCAATACGGTTCATGCCACAAAGGAGCACCGAAGACGCCCTCAATACCCTCATGGGGCGCATTCGTGGTGGACTTGATAAAAAGAGGCTCGTCGCGATTGTGTCTCTGGATATAGAGGGGGCCTTCGACAGCGCCTGGTGGCCGGCTATANTTTTTCTGTGAGGCCGTTGTATCATTCCGGTCGAGCCGGGCCATTCATGCCGAAGCGTGGCTTTCTTACGGTAAAAATCTGCATGCAGTCCCCAACCCGCACTTGGCCAGCGTGGGGACGTATGGCCTTAACCCTCTCCTGAGAGGAGACCCGAGCCCAGCAGTGGGACATTATGGGTTGTTGATTGTGAGTTGCACTTGAACAATACATAGTAAATTATAAACTAGTTAGAATTGTTACAGATATGACATTCGCCATAAGTGTATGTAGTAAAACTAAATCCATGAAGAAAATTAGTATCTATTTATTTTCTATCACTATATCTATGTATGTTTCATAAAACCACAGTAAATTTATACAGATCAAGAAGATTATATAGTTATTCAAAACCGTTGCTATAGATATTTTACATGAATAAAATTCATTACTTTGGTTTAATTTTTTTTTGAAGTCACTCGGGAACAAATTACAGGAGAAAATACGGTCAAAGTACAATTTAACTGAAATCATAGTTCCTATATCTATTTTTGTAAATAGCTTAACATTTTTGTGTCATCTATTTTATTATGATGTTTTGACTTTATAGATGGTACACAAAGCTAGTAAAATAGAGATTAATATGTGTTTTATTATGATGTATCTTGTGGTTTCTAACAGTTTTATGCTTCCGTCAGAATAGTACAACATTTTTTTTATATTCCTGCCTTCAACGAGGTAGGTTACATGATAAAACTAAAATTCAAAATGTC
>PKRV01002653.1:48828-248017 GCA_003709505.1 Hyphantria cunea
GTGTCGGCGTATGGGGTAATGAAGAAGATCAAGATAGGGTACATAACAACACAGATAATGACGGGTCACGGTGGATTCTCTGAATATCTGGAGCGTTTCAGATGTAAAGAGAGTCCATCCTGTATCTGCGACCCCGCCGAAAAAGAAACCGTACCTCACATATTGAGTCATTGCCCGGTTTTCGCGTTGGAGCGACACAACTGCGAAAATTTATTAGACATAGAAATTAAGGAACAAAATTTTTGTAGCATAATAAAAAGTAAGAATAGAGATAAGTTTTTAGACTATTGTATTAAGATAGCAAAAATTGTAATAGAGCGAAACAAAACTAGAGTTTAAGAAATTATGTTTACACAATATTGTATAAAATATTAGTGCTAATCATAAACTGTGAATGTAAGTAGAAAATAAACAAATAGTCATAAGAATACACACAATGTAGTAGTAGATAAGGAAACTAAATGTAAAAACCTAGCATAAGAAAATACATGTATATATAATAAAGAAGTAGTAATAAGTAAAATAAAGACACGCCAAAACATGAGATTGTAATACCACGCAGTGTGACGTTTGTAATTATAAATAGTTATAAGATTGTATATTGTTGAAACAAAGAACTGAAATAAAGTGTACCTCATTTCCCTGTAGTATCAGACAAAATATAAAAATAAAGAAATATAAGTAGAAGAATAGATCTAATAGATTAGTAGACGGGAGTCCCACCCGTCGGAAGTGAATGAGACGAATAGTAGAAAGATCAAGTATGAAGCATGCAAGTGCGAGAGGCATATAAGCGAGAACTGGAATGGAAAAGTAAATTAGCGTAACATAGGCTCCGATAACGTTGGAGGGGAGGAAAAAAAAAAAAAAAAAAAAAAACCGTTGGATGTTTTTAAGCCGCCCAAAGGCCTCCAACTAAGCTTCACGACTGTCATCCTATGATAACAACCGGGATCGACTGCTTAACGTGACCGCCGAACCACGGAGACGCTCATGGTAACATGCCACCAGCGGTCACCTATCCAGGTACTGAAACAAGTTCTAATAAATGGAAAATTATTACGGAAAATAAACAGAGGAATTTAAACAGCTAAGAGAGAAAATATCTTTAATTTAATACCATACAACATTGCGGATTTTATTCACGGAATGTGGTATTTCTCTTCACATTAAAGCTCATTCTAATCCTTTTCAAGTTAAGAGACATGTTGAAGGCTGACAGTTACATTTTGTAAGTACGTTGTTAGTAACATTTATGTAGATGAGTGAGTATGAGATTTGTGAGAGTAGTGAGTGAGTGATATTCTATGTAAGTGCTTCAAGTGCTGACACTATAGCGTCTGCTTACGATATTACCCGCGGTTCTGCCAGGGTGGTTACTACTTCACTTTGACATAACGACGCTTATAATCCGATAAATCGCCTTAATTTACCTTTTCACTGAAGTTTCTTTTCACTTTTTTTTTAAAGCAATGGAAACTGCGTGACAATACTATCCTAAAATTCAACAAGTTCCCTTGTTTGTTTGTTAACCATGTTAAGAAACAAAAAGTTAATTATGTATTGAAGTGCTTTCTAATCTTGAAGAAATTAGGTTTTAAATTTTGATTTTTAGAAATGTTCCTTTATAAGTTAATCGTATTTATTAATAAACAAAACAGCGAGACCGATTTGTAAGAAAAAATTAAAGTGAATGTCTTGCAGATGATAAGTACGATATAAATCTTGGATTTAGCTTAGAAAACTATCTGTCGGAAGCCTTAAGTCAAATTGTAAAGTATTAGCCATATACTACGTGGCTTTGTTAGAAATTCACTTATGATTATCGAGGTTTTCTGTCACGAATATGTAACAAAGCTCTTCAAGTTCCAAAAGCATATTAAAGTTTCGTTTAATAAATTAATTAACTGGAAGACTTAACGAGTAGAAATAAGCCATTGTGATTTTATTCCTACATACTGATGAAATGATAGATACATAATAAGTTTATATATAATAAAAACATGTACACAATAGAAATATAACTGATCCTAAACTCGTACTGATGCAACATATTTTACTAAAAATCAATCGTATAGTGAATTTCAAAAGTACACAATGATCAAAGACCTCCTCAAAACTCTACATTATAATTATATGGCAGTCCCCTAACACTCCAGTAGCGAACCTTGATAAATGAATGGAGACGGTCTTAGCCTCTTGCTGACTATAAATTGTTCACGACTACCCACGGGAACGATGTGTACCGGACTTATCGGCCGTATAACTCACAAACGGTTTCAGAATCAGAACACTTTGAATGTGGACACTTAATGGAATTTGCAGATTGTGAGAACATGGCCGCAATGGAAACAGTTAGGATCGTGGAATTCCGGACTCTGTACCATCGATGGGAAATATCGTTCTAACATATCTATCTTTTACGGGATGTTTACAGTTGGAGCCAAGAAATCCTAAAAAAATATTTTGAAATATTTTTTTAGGATTTCTTGGCTCCAACTGTAAACATTAATTTATATTATAATTAAAAAAACTTAATGGAATTTGCAGATTGTGAGAACATGGCCGCAATGGAAACAGTTAGGATCGTGGAATTCCGGACTCTGTACCATCGATGGGAAATATCGTTCTAACATATCTATCTTTTACGGGATGTTTACAGTTGGAGCCAAGAAATCCTAAAAAAATATTTCAAAATATTTTACATGAAGTGTGATATCAAAATAAAGATTTTTCCACGGTGATATGAGTTGTGTGATGAATATGCAATCGGGTTCTTTTTTTTAATAATTCATTACTTGTATATTAACCCATTGTAGATATATTTCCGAAATAAAGGTATTATTATTATCATTATTCCACGATTTCCCCGGTAAATATCGCTTCCTAAAGACTTGCATGAAAGGTAAGAAACGCACTTGATGTATCACTCGAGTGCGTTTTGTACTTTGCGTATCCTCCTTCCACTTATATAGGATGGCGCTCACTGCTAAGTATTTGTAGTAATAAGGGAGATTACTCGATTTTTGGCTTTCAGTAACCTCATTTACTGTGTATAAAGCATTATCCATCGAATATAAGTTATTTAAAAGATAATTTTAAGTAATGATTAGACAAAAATGATCCATCTAAAAGTTTAAAGCTAGCTTCTGCAACAAAGACACAACTATAACAAGATTATAAGTGTTTAATCTTATCACTAGCTGTACATCATCTAAGCGGTGTTCTCCAGAAAATATCGTCTCCTCTCTCATTTACATTTTTCAACCACAAAACCACACCAAAATAAAGTGTTAACAATAAAACATCCAAAGAAACGTTCCACCCCTCGCACACTACTAAAAACGTTTATAATCTATATGGCAACATTAACGTGTTTTATTTTATACATAATCCATTAATTGCCGGATTGGGACCTCTTTCGATTCGATTTTTATTTCCTTTTTTTTCAACTAAGAAGCACCTGTGTCTAAAAGCAGAGCCTTCGATGATTTGAATGACTGGTTATTTTTGTATAAACATTATTTTTGAACTTATTTATTCTAAGCTATAGATATAAGACAATAAGGCTCATTTTTATTTAAAAGTGTTGATGTTTTTACTAAATACTCTTTAGAATCAGGGTTGGGAAGATGCGACCACTGACAAGGCAGTCGTGCAGGTAGAAAAACGATTGTTATTAGACGTTAGGGCTCCTCATAATAACATAAATATATTACAAAGAATCGTTTCTCTGAGGGTGATCGAATGGACACAAAGAATTCCACGTCAAATTAGCTTTATCATTTAGCTTTTGATATATTGTGCAGATGTTGGATTTCTTTTATCATATTTTTCTTTTATGTAAAATAATCCGGGGCTATACAAAAAATAGGCGTATGACAATTGGAGTATTTCTCTCAAAGAATGACAAAGTTAATAATGAAATCGATACTATATATACTTACATCACTTAAAGAAAGTTGTATGTTGATAATGCAAACATGAACCGATCTAGGTATTGAGAATATTCTATTTGCAATATTCATTTAATGAATATTAAATATTAAGTTGCTGAGTTGGTTTTATTATTTAAGCAGGCATGAAACTCTAGTTATCAAAATGTGTATTTTCATATACATACCGGTGTATACCCTAAATGAGGATGTAATCGTGAGTGAATGTAAATAAGGTACGAAATATTTAAAAAAAATGAGGACAGTTTTCGAAATTCAACATGTTTCAAATTGGTTTCTGGAGTTGCCAGTTATCGAAGCATTATATATTTAAAGTTTCAGGTATAAAGTAACCGTTTTCTACGTTACCGTTCAAAATGCAATTAAAATTTTAATACATTATAAAAACCACAAAGTCACGTATAATATCATAAATTACTTAGTAATATCAGACTAAAAAGTTCTTAAAAAACCGTATATGTATATCAATTTTTGTTATCACTTTCAATATTTTTCCCTTGCTCAGTCTTTTATCCCTTTTGTAACTTTTAGGTTTGAATAAAAATTGATTTTGCTCCCAAGCAAATTGAATAGAGATTGGACTTTTCATGCAAACTTTCAGATTAGTATTCATCTTTCTGTATCTTTTTTTATTAAATTCAATATTTAATAAAAGCTTCAAACTGAAAGTTAGACGGTCATAATAAAAACAAGATTATTTATCGACCTTTTGACATTGCCGAGTCTATTTATTGATCGTACGACGAAACGTGATGATAATTATGTTTTATTGCTTTTTTATCCTATATGTTTATTTTGTGCTACTAATAAACGTATTTTATTTCTTTCTTATGTCTTTATTCTCTGTTCTATTAAAAGGTTTAAAGATTGATCTTTTTAAGCAAGATTTTTTGTAGCTTCCATAAAATGGTGGCGTTAGTGTAGACAATTTAATGTTGAAATCTGGACAATATGGACGTCTGATAATTATTTAGATGGTCATCTGGATGTCGTTAATGCCAACGTCAAAAAAATTCAAAACCAAGAAATACATAAAATACATTCTTATACTGGTTGTGAAAATTCGTAACAATAGAGGAATGTGTACATGTTAGTTCTGAGACTAAGTATACTACTGACAAACATATATTCTAGGCAAATATTTTAGAAAATGAAGCTTTCATTGAAAATCAAGGACGTTTAGAATAGAGGTAATAGCATTTATCTTTCAATAAACAACGAAAATCACTTTTATGTGAATCGTAGCCACATGTGAGATGAAAAAAAACCTTTTCTTTAAAAGGTATGTATATAGAAATATGAATGAGCAATCACACTCATAAAATTTATATTTTTCATGTATTATATATAATCTATATATGTAATGCTGTGTATTATATATTTTGAAATAGTTAAGTACGAAACCTATGCGCGCCTACCTTACGAGATTTCACACCCTAAGGTTGACTGGTAGAGAAAATCCTGCGCATTAAGTCTAAGTACTAAAGTGCATAAAGTTATAAATAAATACATAAATAAATATGCGATAGTTTATGAGTAACAACTAATTATGAAACAATAATACCCTTAGGTTTAATTATAAAATACAAACACAGGTAAATACAACAGAAGGCGGCTTCATGGACATAAATTGCAATTATGTTGTATGTCAGTCCGTCGCCTCAGCGGACAGCCTCACCTGCCCCGACACTATTATAAACGTAATTATGAATTAAAGAACCGGGGTAAATGAGACGAGATCAAACTGGAAAGTAGCTGGACTAGTCTTGGAGCTAAAAATATACAATCAATGTAGGTTAACTGCGGTAAATAGTTTTATGTTTTTATATAAAAGTAAATATTTAGCCCAGTTTAAGAGTCTGTAACTTACCATAAATAATGTTCCTATTTTAATGTATAATAACTATTTAAACATAAAATTGTAAACTTGTAATATGCCATAAATCATTATTGTCAGTCTATTGAATTTATGTATTCAGAGCCTTATTTCTTATTTTACCTACCTACTTTTTTCACTTGATAGCCAAGCGTTGCTTAGTATTTTTTTTGGTAAATTATCTAAAAATAATTCTTAGTTAAATCGCTTTTTTGCCCCTGAAACTCCTGTATACTTCATTTCATGCAAATCGTTGAAACTATTTGCGAGATTCAGATTATATATAAGAATTGTTCGTTTAAAGTTAGTAGACAGATTCATGATCCATTCATAAAGCCATTTCTCGTTTAATTAAAATGACACGCAAAAGGAAAATATATGGTATAATATTACATCTCATCGTTGGATACCATCGTTATACCACTATATATTATCCATTCAATTATCCCACTATTTCCATTTGTAATATTCATAACATCGACCATCAAACTCTTGGTTGACACCTATAATTTAAAAACGTATTCCTTACAACATCAAAACCAAACCCTTCGGCCACATTGGAAATGATTGGAAGCCATATTAAAAAACATAATTGTTATCTTTTTTTTAATTAAATCTCGAACAAGTAATCTTTTGACACAAGGAACTTTACAAACGTATGCAAAACTAACATAGGACGCCCAGACGCAGAACAACACCATGTGAATCACATAAAGTGTTGTCTCACGTGGGATCAGCCCCACAAAACTACAGTTTCTAGACACAGGTCACAGGGACACAGCACTACAACTTCCTGATATAATCGGTGATTAAAACGAGCGTTCTTTTGCCCTCAAAAATCAATATACCCAATGGTATTTTTGCATGTGGCGTAACATTTGAACAAAAACTATTTGACTGACTAAATGGAACCAGAATTTGTATAAGCACGGAAAACAAATATTTGATATACTTATTTGCACAATTTCATTCATTTTTAATGATTTAGCCACACGTATCCATTGATGACTGATTCTCTCGTCTCTGTCTACTTGTATTTCGATTATCACACTAAAGAGTGGCTTATGTCCTTCCTTAAGAATCAAACTATCTTCATTTCAAAATCGTAACAGACTAACAGAGTTAATTTTTAAATTTATAATATTAATATGAATTCTCTATACTCAAAATAAATATTTTCGTATATTTTAAGATAATTGAGTTTCCGCTGATGTAGGTGCCATTACATTATTTTCCGTTTTACGTAGCTTCATTTTGCATCTTTCGAGTTCGACATTATTGTCACTCGTAAAAAAGGTATTTATGGTATGTAAGGTTTTTAAAATACAGTAGACAAAGATCGTATTTTGTAATGCGCATAAACGTAGTCTATGGACTGCAGTAAAACGCGGGACAGCGCGATACTTCGCGATCCAGTAAACAGTCATAAATATTTTGTAGACTTCAAGGAAAACATGCAAACAAAAATATGTTTACAATAAAAGTAGAAAAGGTAAATATAAAAGTGTTTATAAGGATCGTTTTATGCCGCGGCAACTTAATCTCCAACAAACCAAAATTAATATCTAGTATAATAAGTACCTATAAAAGCAATGTTCTTAAAACAAATCGAAATTTTCTCTTAGGGGTTGTATTTCTTGTTGTTAGCTAGAAATCTCACGAATTTTATCCAAATATAATAGTATAGTTCCAACTTACTGTCAATCAATCAACAACCCATAATGTCCCACTGCTGGGCTCGGGTCTCCTCTCAGGAGAGGGTTAAGGCCATACGTCCCCACGCTGGCCAAGTGCGGGTTGGGGACTGGCAAGAATACGTTGTGGCTACGTAAATCTTGCCGTTGGATTTTTTTTTAAGCCCCCCGAAGGCCTCCAACTAAGCTTCACGACTGTTGTCGTATGATAACAACCGGGACCGACTGCTTAACGTGACCTCCGAATCACGGAGACGCTCATGGTAACATGCCACTAGCGGTCACCCATCCAGGTACTGACCGCGCCATCGTTGCTTACCCTCGGTGATTGTTTCTAATCACCGAGTGCAACTGGGCTATGAGCGCCTCAACTTACTGTATTTGGTGCTAATACTTGGTAAACACTAGATTGTGGATGAGGTAATTTGAACAAATTCCCTAATTTGGAAGCAGATCTATTATACATAAATCTGTTATATGTACTTATAAGATTTAGGAAAGCAACAGAATCACAATTTTTTTTTATTTTCATATATTAAAGTAATAATCATTAGTAAACTTATACTGAATGTGAGAAACCGAGGATCGAAAGAAGTGACGTGCAATTGTAGAGGCCTATGTCTGGCAGTGGACTGCTACAGGCTGATAATAGTGATAAAACATATACATATATAAAAATGTGTTTTTTTTACTGTAAAAGTGTGAAATTAACTACCACGGTGGTGCAGTGGTAGCGTATGCGACTGCTCGTCGTCGGACCAAATGTTTATATGATCTGCAAATATTTGTTTCTCAGTTTGGGTGTTTTCTATGTAAAATATGTATGTATTTACAAAAAAAAGTATATGTGTATTAATATCAGTTGTCTAGTACCCATAGTACAAGCTCTCTGCTTAGTTTGGGACTAGATGGCGTTGTGTGTTAAAATGTCCGAAAAAAATGTTTGTACTTAAAATAGACTTCTACTCTACAAATAATACAGCTTAGGAACTCGTGCAATAAAAAATACAATAAATAAAATTGGGAATAAAACCTCAATCATTTTAGATACAAAAATACGAAAAAGAATGCGTCGAGCCGTATCGCGCGCCGATCAGGCGAAAGAAAGTACGCGGCGGGATGATAGCGACTGTAACTGGCTGGACCGGTCGCGCTCCATTGTGGTCACTTTTTGTACACCTTCCCCCCTCCCACCTCACCGCCCCACTGTCTCAGATAACCACCTTTGCCAAAAATATTATGTATCAAGCTTTTGGACTAAGCTACAATTGATTTCTACATATTTATAATAAGAATGTGCTCAGATTATTTATGTAACATAGAACATGTATAAATATGTGTTAATAAACTTATTATACAAATATTACAAAAAAGTACCGTTTGCAGTTTCAATATTTGGAGAAATCTCCAGAACTACTGGTTCGAATTTAAATTCCTACTATGTGCGATAGCCTACTGCGAGTCCGGTGTTGCGGGTGTCCATTGGCGGCGGTAATCGCTTATCATCGGGCGATACGTACGCTCGTTTGTACCCTATTCCAGAAAAAAAATCCTTGAAATAAAATTGCTTTATTATATTTAATGGTGATCCGACAAAGAACCTGGGTCATCGACGTAGCCCACAGGATTAGCAAGCTGAAGTGGCAGTGGACTGGCCACATTTGCCGAAGAACCGATAACCGTTGGAGTAAACGAGTTCTTGAGTGAAGACCGCGTCTCGGCAAACATAGTGTAGGACGTCCACAGGCCAGTTGGAGCGATGATTTGCGCAAGACGGCTGGCAGGAGCTGTATCCGAGAGGCCATAGATCGATAGGCTAATGATGATGATGATGATGATTATATTTAAAAGAAAAACATAAATCACACAATGAAAAACAAGAAATGTTCCGAATATCTTACTTAGTTGTTTCGAAATACATAGATAGCGAATGGCGTTGTATACATAGGTAGGTAGGCGTTGTTGACTTTTTAACTTCAGATGATGTTTCAAAATCAAAAGTTCATATACCTAGTCCTTAAAAGCCAACATTTGACACGTTATAAAGGCTAGGAAACGGGAGATCGTCTTTTTTTTGCGAAAGACGGTCCCCATTTCATGTCATCCACATTTTTTATATTTTTTATCATTAATTCCATCACGACGAAGACTTGACGTCTTCTTTTGATGATATGGCAATCAGCCGGATCAGCTATTTCTGCCAATGTCAAGTATTTCAAGTCTTCAATTCTAAGTCTTCGAGTCTTCAAGTCTTCGTCGTGATGGAAGTAATGATAAAAAATGTGGATGACTTGAAATCGGGACCGTCTGTCGCAAAAACAAAAAACGGAAGGCCAAGACTTGACGTCTCGAAGACTTAGAATTGAAGACTTGAAATACTTGACATTGGCAGAAATAGCTGATCCGGCTGATTGTCATATCATCAAAAGAAGAAGAAGGATAGAAAACATAATAAGTGTAATTTTTTAACTTTTGTAGACGTACGTACCGAAAGTTATTACAATCAAAACTACTTTTCGTGGTGTTTATTTATACTTATTCTTTTACTTATTTTTCATTTTCATAGTGTTAATTTCAGCACAGGACACAAGTTTTTAAATAAAAGTAATTAAAATTACTAGAAACACATTTTTCCCACGAAAGCTCGTAACATCCAGCTCCTTAACTACGTAAAGTTCTACATCTATAGTCATAGAGATATAATGAAAAGCGAATGTAGATAAATACAATTTCTAAATAAAAAAATACCAGGACATTCCCCACCGTAAAAAAATTTTGACTTTGAGCCACTATAAACTCTCATTTTTTGGAGTTAGTAACGCCATCTGTTATTATATACTTATACTACGTACAAAACTTGATTTCTATCTTGGACATGTTCAAGTGAAATTACAACTTAGTGGCTGTATATATGCAGATCAAGGAATTTAAATGTCATAGATAGTTTACAATTAAAAACAACTTAATATAAAGCAAATTAATTTGATTACTCGACAGATGAAATGTGGACAAGGGAGTTGTTTTTGTGACACTCTTTAACTAAAAGCAATAATTTTTGTCTTTGGTTCATAGTATAGAAATTGCAGAAGCAGAACTGTCAAAAAATGTCCTTCTGACGTGATTTGCCGATAAAACTTATTTGATTAAAAAACATTTTTATAAACATGGGAGGGTCACAAAGTACGCGAAAAGTAACTATTGATAATGAGAATGCTATACAAGTATCGCAAGATGCATTAGATCGGATACAATCGACACTTAATGCCAAAGTAAATATGTTTTTACATTACATAATTTAGACCAATGTCATTACTTGTTATTGAGATTATATGTGTGTTATTTTATTATGCAAAAATATTAATATATTTTAAAAATAAGTTAGTGTCAAAGTCTGTCAAGTTCACGGTCGTGTTGTAGTTAAAAATCAATAACTTTACTACTAAGGCAGTTATAGGTTAGTTTCATTGTGGTAGTGTTACATTCGGTTTCGAAGCCAAATTATTGCAGGTGAAGTGTTCTTTGTCGGACCTCAATTTAAAATTGTTATTGATAGATTTGAGTTATATATTTAAGTAGAAAACTGTTTGTTAATAACAATTAGTTATGATTTCATCATGTTCCAATACTTCCACAATTCCCGTACAGATCGAGTGCTGATTTACTCGTATTTTCGACTTTATTCAGTCTAAGAAATTATCCTTTAAGTCATAAAATGGTTATTACATATTTAAATAGTTTTATTCTTAACAAATTTATAGAAAAACAGTTGACATGAATTTTACACTGCAAATAATATTAAAACTAATGTATTGTTAAAATAATTCTAGGCAGCTGAGAGTCCATCACCACCACCAGTGCCACAGTACATGCCCCCTCCGTCATACGACAACAAACGGCAACAAGATTACGTTGCTGAAGAAGCATACTGGGCTCAACGCATTGAATCCCTCAAAAGAGCTCATAACAAAATTAGCAGCGGTATGCAAACAGAATATCAGAAAACTTTAAAAGAAGCAAATGAGCTCTTTGCATCAATGCAAGGAGATAAACAAATAAATAAACTTACTCCATGTCAAGAAGAGAAAGCTAAGGTAATAGGATTAAATAGACAAGTATTTATTTTTACTAATAGCATGGCAAACAAGTTTGCATTTCTTATTATACTTATACAAACCACACTTGAAAATTAATATTTACTAAATAGTATTTGTTACTTATTTACAGTATAGATGACATTGTGGCCCGAGAAGTTACCTCACTATCTAAGTGTTAAGTTCTAAGTGTTGTGGGTTCAAATTCCTCATGGGCACCAATTTGTGTGATCCACAATTTATTGTTCTGAGTCTGGGTGTGGTCTATGTGTCCGTTTCATGTATGTTTATAGAGTCCCCGACACAGCAACTTTCCAAGGGTCAAAGTTGTCTTTCTTGTCAAGAAAAAAAATGCTGGTTAGTTTGTTTACTACAGTATTTTTAGACTGAGAGTGAGGTCACCAGAGGCATAACACTCCTTCCATTCGAACAATATGTGAAGGTGCCATCTTCTAGTGTCTCTTGCAGGTGTTAATGAAAGAAAGAAAATATTTAGTTATTTATTTTTATTTTATTACTTTATGCACAAATACATGCATCTGTGGACTTAATGCTTAAGTCATTCTCTGCCAGTCTACTGATTAGGCAATACAGAGAAAGATGAGGTAGGTGCACATAATATGAGGATATGGCTAGAGTGATTTTAGCAAACTATACAATAAGCCTGAACATACATATACATATAGTATAATATGGTGATATATACATAATCATACATATATTTGTCTGTATTAATATACCTACATACACATACATATAAATATATATCTGTTATAAAAGTATATAAATTCGTGATTTGATGAACTCCCGTTGAATTCGCCAATTCACCTAGTAAGAGCTCCTTTACCTTCAACTTAAAAGCGCACCAAAGATATGTTTATTAGTAGCACAGAACAACATTGAAACTAGACAGGAGTGACTGAAGTCCCTTACTAACAACTATTCAATCTTTACCCTTCTCTAAATAATAAAACTTTATACTTTGTCTTGCAAGGTCGTAGTATCTAATGTCACTTATGTCCTTCTTGTTATTATTTCTAATGGCCCACCTGCCCGCTTTGCTAGACTAGCCAGATTGGTTGGTATAGATTTTTGATCAATTATTCCTGTTTTTTTTCTTCCTTATACAAAACAGAATCCAAGAGTGTTGGTCAGCATACTCATTGCAATGCAGGCAATGCAACATGGTCAGGCACACAATCGTGGCCTAGTGATGCTTCTGCATCATTGAGCCTCCAGTCTCGCATTCACCAATGAAATATGAATACTGTCATTTTTGGTTTATTTCTTTCTCTTAGCAGTGATGTTGTTCTATATTATTTTTGGTCAGTTAGTCGACTTTTATGACCCTTAAATTTTTAGTATCTCAACAATATCAAACTTTAAGTAAATGAGTAAAATAGAAAGCCTTTATTATACATAGTACATACAGTTTCAGTTATAATTTATATATCTTAAAACCTAAATCGAAATTTCTATGTAGTCACCTCCTCAGCGTAGGCCTCCGCCTGTATGTAATAGGGTAGTTGACGGTATCGTATCGTAATATTACAAACCATCGCGGAAAATATAATTATTACTGCTTTTCATTTCTTTTAGAAATTTTAATCAAACACACATTGAAATATATTGCTTAGTTGAGTAGTCTAAACCAGTGACGTCACAATTTAGTACTTAGTACATTTTTGATACAAAGTTATCGTTTTGACAGATGATTAAAAGTAACCGATTTGATTAAGGTGTCTCCTACCCTATTGTTTTAAACAAATAAAAAAAAAACTCCACAGTTCTCTATCTGTTGCTTTTCTTTAAATATATCACTCCATCCTCTTCTTGGTCTTCCTCGACTCCTTTCCCTTGGTGTCTATTCCATTAATCTTTTTGTCCATTCCATTAGTCTTTTATTCTACAACAAAATAATACATTTTTTTGTTTAACTTGCAGGTTCTTCAGTGCTATAGTACAAATCCAGACAAAACGCTTTTATGTTCAGTGCTAGTGAATGAATTCAATGATTGTGTATGCAAGAGCAGGGTAGCAGCGGTCACAGCTTCATCTTGAACAATGGGAAAAGTGTAAATAATTAGTCAAATATCCCAAATTCAAGCAATACTTAAACTAACAGAGTTTGCACATGGCCGTGGAGTAGAGTTAATATTAATGATGTATCAATAAACTGTTATTAATTTAACTTGTGAATTTAATTTATCAACGTCTATTATAATTATTGTGTCACATTGTTGCTCATACTGTCTAATCGTCTTTCACTTTTTTATACGTGTGTTTTGCTGGCGTGGCTTATACAGGATAGTGAACATCATGCTAAGACCATAAGAGCCGAGCGTGATTGAAAAGCAACGCTGACGAAATTGCGTGGATCAGGCAGTACACTATACGGATATGGGATTTTGTCACCTCCATAGCCTTACCTTGTTAAAACCCAGTCAGTAATTTAGGAACACATAAAACCTAATAATCATAATAATAAACTTTATTTACGGCCAAGCGATTTAATACTGAAATAAAATAAAAAGTTCCAATTCTAGGCTGCATATTCTTTAAGTTACTAAACACTATTCTTTAATAAATATATGGTGATTTAAGGATTATATTATACACATGCGTGATTGACTGAAGTCATTGTTTTGTAAACTAATCCAGTAAAGAGTTACAATTAATCTATTTAGAGATATCTAGGTTATTCCAAAAATTTATAGCCTGTGGCTATAAATAGATACAATCTCTTCTTTCATGAAACTATTGTGACTATTTTGGATTGACGGCTAATTTCAACATAAACCTACTTTGTAAAAATCCCTGGCCACCTATTTGTAGTTTTTTATTTTTATATGTTTAAAGATTATTTGTCACTTTTGTTTGCAACAGTGGAAGTCTCGCTCGCCATTATAAACGAGGGTTAAACTTCAACGGAATCAGAAGAAAATTTACAATAGCTTTTGGGAATTCTGCTTCTGCGTTAGCAACAATTACTTAATGGTTTCTTGAATTTAAACGTGGTCGAAAGAACTTCCCCGACCCCAGATCCAACCAACCTCCAACTGCAGTAACTTATGAAAATCATCGGGGTAGAGTAACCATTGCGAGAGAATAGACATATTACACATTGAGAGATGCAGATTGAACTAAACATTGGATCTTAGGCAGTTTCCACCATCCTGCAAGAATACCTTGAAGTTAGGAATCTTGCTTCGCGATGGATACCTCATTCTCTTACCGATGAGCAAAAATGCCGTCGTGTTGATTGGTGCAAATTTATGTTAGAAAAGCTCGAAGGAGGAACTTCGCAAAACGTAGATATCCTACATTCTTAGAATTGACGAATTATGGATATATAGCTACGATCCTCTCACGTAGCAGCAAACCACGCAATGAGTGTTTGAACAGGGACTATTTGCCCCTAAAAGTTGTACCCAGTCGGAGCGTTGGTAAAAAATGATAGCGGTATTTTTTAAGCAGAGGAGCGGCAGCAGTAATTCCGCTAGAAAACTGTAGAACAGTTACTAGTAAATAGTATAGCGAAGTTTGTCCGCCAGAAGCTTTCGGGAACTTGGATAGCTAGCGCCCAAGGAGTGGCATACGTGGCATTCTATAATACCGTGATAACCCGCCTGCTAACACAGCTGCTAGAACTCTCGACTATTTGACAACTTCGGGGGGAACAAATGTTACCCCATCCGAGGTACAACCCAGATTTAGCTCCATGCGATTTTTTTATTTTCCCTAAGAATAAAAAATGGGTCATGAGCGAAAATCTAGCACTGCAGACGAGACTGTCGAAGAATTTCGGCGGTTATTTTTCGACCTCCCGTTAAGACACGTTTCCCGTTAAGACGGATTTTTATATGCTAACTATTTCTTCGGTTGGGCCAAAAGTGTTTGAGTTTTTCTGATTTTATAAATACTCATAACAGCTCGGAGTTTGGAAGTTTTGGGTATGTACCCCCGTGCCTCGGAGAACGTACGATTGCTGTCGGTCCTGCTCCTGATCTCTACCCGACCGTGTCTTTTAATAGTCCCATCAGATCATGAAAGAGAGAGGGAACAGAGAGTGCACCTGTATTTGCGCACACACTTGTGCACTATAATAACTCCTGCATAGTTTGCTGGTCTCCGCTGACACCTGCCGCCGTGGCCGTAATCGGCTAGGAGAACATCATTTCCCTTACTATTTTTGGAATAGCCCACGTATGTGTGTTGGGTAATAATAATAACAGTCACAGACACAACTGTAAATAGATATTTTAAAAATGAGCTAATTTTGGCATTAGGTACATTTAATATTTGTCTAGTTATTAGCTCAGTCTAATGAAACTGGAAAATAACGATGTAATAAATATAAACGTGGAACAAAATTGTTAATTTAAAATTTGAGATATAGTTCTTACAAAGTTAAGAAAAAAATGATTCTGCACTCAAAAGCAAATAGTATGAAATGAAAACTAAAATACTTTTTTCTTGAAAGGCTTTATAAACTTGCTACCTTTCCCTTGTCTTGACATTTACCTATTGATCAAACATTGCTTGTACCTACATACATTCACAAACCAGTCTTAGCCAAACCAATAATGCTTTAACAATGGATTACTATTTTCCTTAAAACTGCAGTAAACAAAGGAATGTCCAAAATGGCAGATTCAATTCCAAATGAGAAACCAATGGACGAAACCTGTAAAAAGAATCGCATACCAATATACCCGGGGTTCCCTGAGTTGGAGAGATCTGACGTCAGCATATATCCAGCTTACTCGAAGCTTGATTTAGCTTAGTAAGTAAACTGTATTCGTACTCTACTTTCAAGATGTATCTACTCCTTGGACTTCTTGTAAATATTTAGTGATGTTTAACTTCATTATTTTCAGTCTCGTAGTCTGTCGCCATCGCTACCACTGGTCTAAAGTAGCGCAGCGAAAACAATTTATGAAAGAGCTTCACAATTTTGAAAAAATGCAACCTAACGCGCTCGACGGCGTTCGAGTGCACAGAGAGTTTTCTCAAGGAATATTGTCACATATAATACCTCCAAGACGATACATGCAAAAGCTAACACCAGACACACTTACGCCTAAGCAGCGTATGCGAGTAGAAGAAATTATTAGTGGTAAAGTCAATTTCAGTCAAAAATAGGTAAGAAAACGTAAATACATAGGCTTGATGTTTAACGAAACTATATTAATGCATAAAAAGTTTTAGATGGATATAGGAATGATCCCTGTTGCTAGTTGTTTTTTTTTTCAAATTCTTTTTTTTTTTACTTTCTTAATTTGTTTATTTTTATAACATTTTAGAAATACCTATATTTATTAAACCTTATAATTATACTTAACTATAATAAATAAGGAATAAAAAATTCATCTAATTTTGTCTTTTATTGGTTACGCGTATGACAGCGAGCTGAGCAACCACAACCTGATCAAGTTGAACTAATCTTTGCACTCTTCAATGCATCCGAAAATTTGATTAAGCTAAAGTCAATTAGCAAAAGGAAATTGATGAGGTTTAGTTGATAAAAAGAGGATTCTAAATCAAACGAATAATATGTTGCCAGTAGTATAAAGTCGGTATCTAAAATTGATCGAATCTTTAAGAAAATGGTAACTGCTATCTCACACAGAGTAGAGATAACAGTATTTTGAATTGAAGATGAGTGAAGACTGTGGAACTACTTACTTACTAACTTCTTTAAAATAATCGTTCAGATTCCTCTCCCTTTTTCATTGTTGACAGATCACACACGAATTATAGACTTTCTCCAAATATCATAGTCAGCAAAGTTGTAACTGTTAGTCTTTAAAACTCAAGCACTAAAACTTGATACGCTAAGTATATAAAGAGTCTCCTAGATAACTTGACGCATATCTTAAAAATAATCATCGTCATAGTTGCTGCCTCGGAGAGCACGTTACGCCGCTGCCCCGGTGGCTACACGAACGTCGTTGGCCACATAAGTACCAAGCGCGTTGCCGACCTTCGAAGTGAGAGTATACTCTTGTCTTGAAGGTCATATCGGTCCGGAAACATCGTAGACTATAATTTGTTTTATTAATTGATTTCGTAAGGCGAGTTAGGGACATATCTCTTCAGATCATTTAAAAAGTAATTTAGACCAAATATATTAATCATTAGCTATGCTTCTGCAACTGTTGACAAGTAAATTAAATATCAATGCTTGTCTTCTTCTTCTTCTAATGAGATGGCAACCAGCTGGATCAGCTACTTCTGCCAATGTCAAGTATTTAAAGTCTTCAATTCTAAATCTTCGAGTCTTCAAGTCTTCGTCGTGATGGAATTAATGATAAAAAATATAAAAAATGTGGATGACATAAAATGAAGACCACCTTTCGCAAAAACAAGAAACGATCTCCGGTGCTTGTCACCGGTTGCAGAAGTAATAATGACATAGCGAAGAAGATAATACATTTTTATTTATTACAATTTATAATATTTTTACACTAACCAAAATAAAGCATTTTTAATGGTGGTGCCACATTCAGCTGAACATGTTGAAGAACCTCCAAAAAAACGAATACCAATATTCCCAGGGTTTCCCGAATTGGAGAGATCTGACGTCAGCATTTATCCAGCTTATTCAAGATTATGTTTAGCTTAGTAAGTTCTATTTTTCTAGCCTTTTTGGATATACAAATAGGATAAGACAACAAAAATAAGATGATCAGTCGCCTTCGTGGACATGCCTGGATGTTACCATAGGCATGAATAAAATAGCATGCCCCTATCTCAGGCAAAGAGTGGCACATCGTGTGGTTTTAGTCGGTCCAATTCTGACACACCACCCCGCCGTAAACCCCGATGGGGTGAAAGTCATGAAATAGCATGTACAAAATAGAATTTAAATGCAATTGCTTTATTTAAATAATTTTTCGTACATCTGAGGGTACAATACTAATGTATCTTCCTTAATTCCAGTCTGGTGGTATGTCGCCATCGTTACCACTGGGCCAAAGTAGCGCAACGGAAACAGTTCATGATGGAGCTTCACAGTTTTGAAAAAATGCAGTCGAACGCTCTTGACGGTGTTCGAGTCCACAGGGAGTTCTCACAGGGGATACTGTCACATACTATACCGCCACGACGATATGTCCAGAAAATGACACCAGATCCCCTTTCTTCTAAGCAAAGAATGCGAGTTGAAGAAATTATTAGTGGCAGAGCTACTTTTTAAGTATTACGGTACTCCAAGTGCCTATCACTTTTTAAGTGGGCTTGTTCTTACTTTTAGCGTAGGACATGTAACCTTTCAGTTGCGGCATAGCCCGAATGTATATCGGTTGTCACGGTAAAGAGTAGCCAAGAAATTTTATTGGTGCAGCAGAGTTACTTTTGTATTTATAGTATTAGTATAGAGCTGACTGACTAGCAGTTGATGAAAGCGACTACCAATCAAGAGGTCTCAGGTTCGAATCCTGGGTCGGGAAAAAATTATTAGTATTTTTCTGATTATAGAAATACCAGCTTGGTGTATGCAAGTTGGCGTCTGAACCCCCCGTGCCTCGGAGAGTACGTAAAGTTGTCGGTCCTGCACTAGATCGCTCCCTAGTCGCGTCGGTTAACCGTCGGATTAAAAGAGAGGGAACAGAGAATGCACCTGTATTTGCGCACACACTTGTGCACTATAATATCTCCTGCATAGTTGGCTGGTAATTGTTAAGACTGGCCGCCGTATATCGGGCTAGCAGGACATCATGGATAGCTACAGCAATGCACCATCATATCTGTTTTACCGGTAGACAGTACCAGGATGATGCCATTGTAAACATCCATTTAAGCATTTAATTTTACCAGAGTTGCTGTTAAAAGAAGATTAATTATGAGATCAGATATTAATGTGGTTATGTACAATTTATATACTTTACTACATTTATATAACTTTTTTTTTGTAAACCACATTAACCATGGAAAGAATATATTTATGACTTTTCTATCAAAAAGAGCATGTATGCAGCATGGTGCTAATGTTGTGTCAGTAAAAGTATTGGCATCAGACAGAGATTTATAATATTATTATATTTAAAATGAATAAAAGTCGTAAATTTATTTAAAGTACTTTTATTCATCACCCTGTACAAGCTTTTTTTTTCTTCATTTTCTTACTCTTTTCAACATTTGTTTGCAAGTAGTGAGCTTCTTTCTTAGCTTGAGATATTTCAGCTCTAAGTCTCTGTTTCATTGCAGCTTGCTCGTAAGCCAGTCTTTCACTCAAATGAATCCATTTGAACCTCGGAATATATTTAATATTCCATATCATGTCGTAATATCTTGATCTCTTTCTAGTACCAATTTGTTTATTATTTAGTTTTGCTGCAACTTGTTTAGCAACTTTCTTCTTCTGAAACTCTACCCATCCTTCTGAAAATTGGTTAGGGACTCGTTTCCGTTTCTCACCAGGTTCTGTAAAAATAAATGTTTTTGTTAAAAGTACCTGTAAGTAATTTAAAGCTTAATTACATGAAAAAAAGTGTATTATTGGAAGAACGCATCACAAATTTATCATTCTGACCCATAAATGTGATTTGCAGTTGATATATATATACTGATATATAAAGGTAAAGACTTTGTTTGCTTGAATGTGTTAATCTCAGGAACTACTGGTCTGATTTTAAATATTCTTTCGGGGTTAGATAGCCCAGTTATAGAGGAAGGCTATAGGCAAACCAATATACCGCCGATAGGAGCCGCACGGTCAAATAAAGACTATTAAGGTATTTATGAGGATGTCATTTCACTTAAACATGCATATTCGTGTTCCCGGGTGGCCTAGCTTTTAGCATAAGCTTTAATTGACAAAATTCACAATCGCTTTAGTGAGACTCTTTTGTCCATTCAAAACAATAATATAACCTCAAAATACTAACTGCTAGTGGACTGCAAGTATATACGGCCGACATCACCATATTCACTGAAAATTTCACGTATCTTAGCCACGTTCATATATGGAGGTATTGTAGATAGATAAATAATGCCACGTTTCTTGATTTTCTTCTTAGATATTATTTTGGAAGAATCTGCAGTTCTTTCTGAGCTATCATCACAGCTTGATCCGTTTTCGGGCACTCTTTCCATTTCAACGTTAGTCATATTTATATCACATAAATATGTTCTGGTATAATATAGTAGTTTTTTAAAATATTCTTAACTTCGCAACTCTAAACTCTATCTCAACTTTCAGCATGTGATGTGAGTATGTAAGCAAAGCAAGATATTTTTACTGTCAGTCAGAACTGTCAGATTTTATCAGTGCTACCAACATGAAAATCGTTTTTTGTTTTTTCGAAAGATGGTCCCCATTTCATGTCATCCACATTTTTTATAATTTTTATCATTAACTCCATCACGAAGAAGACTTGAAGACTCGAAGACTTAGAATTGAAGACTCGAAATACTTGACATTGGCAGAAATAGCTGATCCGGCTGATTGCCATATCATCAAAAGAAGAAGAACATGAAAATATTTGTCCACTTGTTCCCTATGTTACAGTTTATTTTAAAAACCCCTAAAATTCCCAACTAAAGATTTTTGAATCAGTAACTAAGATTGATTAAATTGTAAATGTTAGGAAAAAAGTTTAAAACGAATGTCTTGCGATTTACTACCCGTTCTTGTACCGTTTTTAAAAGTACAGCTTTCCCATTAGTTCTGATTAAAAACGATAAGATTCATTTTTTTTATTGAAGGGAAATCTTCATTAGACGCGTTGCACACTTTTTGAGAGCGGTAAGGGACTGAGACAGAGGTCTCAGGTTCGATTCCCGAGTTGGATCAAGTGTTTGTATGATCTGCAAATATTTGGTTCGGAGTTTGGGCGTTTTCTATATACAATATGTATGTACATTTTTACAAACGAAAATCAACATGTATTTATATCACATGACATGTGGCAAGTGTCCCAGAGCGTTCCTATTCTCAGACATCACCAGTCACCTGTCTCATACATCACAGCGTAAACAACGATAAAAAAGTGGCAAACAAATGTAACGACATCATCGGCTCTAATAAGCAATTCGATGAATTCAAGAATATTGACTATGGTTTCGTCAGCACCTTGCTTGCTGGCTAAAATTTGTATTTTAGCTTTGGAATTTTTCTCAAGACCTTAGGGAGAAAAAAGGGTAACTGGATCAAACGGTTTTTTACCACACACATTACCATAACTATAGGTTATTCAAATGTATTGCATTATCTATACTTTTAAAATGTGCTTTAATGAAGTGCTTCAACCTGTTTACTGAGTTTTTAAGAAGTTAAATTGAATTGAATTAATTTGATTTGAATTGTACCCATACTATGTTACAATAAATAAATTTGAAATTTGAAATATATATGTATATATATATATATATGCAAGAAAAATTTGGAACATAAGATCCTCAGGGAAGGATTAATATACAGTATTTGAATATAAATCAAAAATGATATATTAAAGACTAATATGTTTTGCTTCAAAAAGTATGGGATAAATTTAAATATGCCATAGCAACCCTGTTTTCGCTTCAAACATCACAACATGACAGTGATTATAAATGATAGATGCTAGAGTTCTGTGTCTGTGGTATTATTCTGTCATCTCGTATGAGTGTTCTAAAAAATATTATATTCTGTATTCCAAAAGTTGTTTTGGTACAAAAGTGGTAAATAAGTCTTTTTACTTGTTCTTAAACTATTTTGACATAATTATACCTTGGACTCTGCACTTTCCTCCAGGTAGAGCAGAAGCATTTTGGCAGCTCATAATATTAAAAAAAAATGTTTACTATTTGCACTAGTTGATTAAGAGATTTTAGACTGATACTGTATTCAGCGATGGAACAAAGATTACGGGCTAGCCCTCAGCAATTTGCTGCACTGTTGGACTTTATGGAAAGGTAATACTCAAGTGAATTTATCGTCTATTGTTGAATAATGCATTCACACAGTATGATTTCAAAAGATTAACTGGTAACTTACAACATTGATCTGAGATATGAATCAAATACACAAATTGCTATTAAGTACTGTGTGAATAAACAAAACAGTAGTTACTGTTTTACATGTATTAATCAATTAATTAAATTATATAATAGTGATGTGAGTATCTTTTAGGCATGGCGATCTCAGCCGGCCCCAGCCAGGACCTCGAGGTCGCTTGAGAAGCGATGAGTTGTGGCAAGAAATTGCAACAAAATTAAATTCTCTTGGTGCTGGTGTGCAAAAGCCACTGGACAGGTGGAAAAAAGTGAGTTTTAACTATTATTTATATTATATTAGACTATTGGCATATGTACAGTCAACCTCAAAATTAGCTGACCATTTTAATGTTCCAAAATTTTATATACAATTGTAGCACACATAAAAAGCTTATTAAGCTTTGCGCCAGAATTAATTAATTATCTTAAAAGTGCAAAATTAGCTGAACATCATAATACCAACAAGTTACCAAAAGTAGCTGAATGCTAAAATGTCAAAAGTTTCTGACATTTAAATTCATTGCACCCTATGCCACCCTGATAGATGCAGCAAAGGTTACAGACAGTATAAAATTAAAATTTAGCAACCCTTGTGAATATTTTAATATATTAAAGATCATTTTATTTTAATTAGATACATAAAATTGAAAATGAATGGATTATATTGAAATCATGTAAAGAGGCAATGATTTTATACAACATCATTGTAAACGGACAATTTACTGTCCAAATTAAAATCGAACATTACAGTGATTTTTCTTAGAATAAATTTTGTATTAAAGCAAGTTTAAATTCCCTTTCTGATGAAATATTTAGAATACTACACTTTATTTTTTACAAAAACAATTCGAAGCAAAAGCAATGTCAGCTAGGTCACGCAAGAAATGAACTGGATGGGTATTCAATTAGAAAAGGGAAGAAAAACATTAAACAAATAACTATTAAACACCAAAATATACTCTATCAACATTTATTAACGTAAAGATATATTTCACATGTTCAGCTACTTTTGGCAGTGTGCTGTTCAGTAACTTTTGGCACCACGTTGTTCAGTTGCTTATGGCATTACAATGTTCAGTTAATTTTGGCTTTTAAGTTGATCATTCAATTCTGGCGCTAGTCTTCGTAGACGATTTATGTGCGCTAGTTGTATATCAGTTTTGGAAATTTGAACATGGTCAGCTAGTCTTGAAAATGTCTGTACGTCACCTTAAAATAGACTGGTAGAAAGTTTATAGGAAGTAGTCACACTGATTTACCCTCTCACAGATAAAGATCGTATTTGAGCTATCGTGTTTCATTCTTCAGTGCAACACCAGACGCCCAATGATACAGAAATAATTCAACAGGCCACCATAACGTAGTTCACCATGTAACTTTGCCTGCATTTGCAATGAGTATGATAACTACTACTCTTATGGAGCGTTTAGATGCGTGCCACGCCTCAAAAACCCTCCGCAAGCGTGTCAACGGGCTGTTTGGCTTGGGTTGCGATGGCTTGTTCCCGACCCTAGTCGGAGTCAGTTTTTGTTGTCGTTAGTTTGTGAGCGCACCCAATCCTCGTAGGCGTGTAAAAAAAACATTAGATTCTGCATACACTTCCCATCAGGCAGAGTAGAGTCACTTTGTCAATCCATATTTTGTAATCAACAATTATGTTTATTAATTGCATGGACTGATAGGTTTGGGCAGACTGGAAGGCAAAGACGAAAAAGAAGGCAATTATCATACGACGCACTGCAAATGGAACTGCTGGTGGACCAAGGCTGCGGCAGAAGTTAACTTCACTTGAGCAGAGAGTGATGGCCATTAAAGGCATTGCTGTCTTTGGGCAACCTACCCCCCAGGAGCCGCAATCTACCCTCAGGGATCCTGAACGTGATGTTAGTATTATATTTGAAGTTTTAACACTTTGTTTTTGTGTTTTACTTCACTAGTATGTATACATGCTTGAACTTCATACATATCCATCAATAGTCCATTATAGCACTTTCCTCTCTTTCGAAAGGAGGTTTTGGCCTACTATACCGCACTGGCTAGACGGGTTTGTATAAGGATTTTTTCAAGTAAATTGAGAGTGAACCAACAGACTGTGCCCGCTTCAGAGCGGGCAGGCGCTGGGAGGTGTCTGGATGTTTTAATAAAAGCTGTTGCCGGATCCCTCCCGTCTCAAGCGCAGAGTGGCACACTGTGTGGTTATAATCAGTTTAGACAGAAATATTTATCTATGACACAATTGAATGGCCCAATTTGCAGGTGTGGTGTGAGTTTTAGAGATAACAATTTGGCAATAAATTTTTTCAGAAACCTGGAACTGAAGTACCAATTAAAGAAGAGCTTATTTGGCTGGAAATACCTTTCAGCAACCGTAAGTCCAATTTTACTTGTGTTAATTAAACAAAAAATATTCCAATAGGAAATCCTTATTTTGCAAATGCAATGTTAAATTGATGAGACATTCTCTGAATACAATGAAATTGGATCAACTAATAGAGTGTAAAACTATTTTTCATTAATTTATTTCCCACAAATTTCCTGTATTGAGAAGTGATATGCTATCATCATCATATTTACATTCATCTCAGCATTAAGACGTCCACTGCTGGACATAGGCTTCCCTAAAGCTTACCACAACTCAGTCCCGTACTGCCCTAATCCAACAGCTTCCCGCGTTTTTTATCAGACCTAAAAATTATTGTTTATATTTTCCAGCATCGCCACATGAACCAGCACGAATGAATTGTGTGGACCCACCTTCACCCTCTGCAGCTCCACCATCGTATCCGCCTGTACCAGTTTTGTCACCTGTTCCATCTGTGTCATCACCTACTGATCACACATCGGCACCATCACCTGCTATGTCGACTAGTCCTCCAAACAAACTGCGTATTAGCAGACCGCTTACTAATTCGCCACGTCGCACATTCCATCGGAGAAGACGAGGCATGACGCCATTAGAACGCGCGACCAGTGAATTTGTGTCTGTAGAACAGTCGCGATTGCAGTTCGAAGAGCGGCGCGAGGAACTGCACCACGAGCGCGAGATAGAGAGGCTGCGTTTGGAGTCTCGACGAATCGATGCAGACTTAGAACATACACGTGTTCTAAATCGTTTAGCAGATATTGCTGAAAAATATTTAGAAAAAATATAATTTTTTTTGTCATATTCTTAAGCAATTGAATCTATTTGGTGATGATATACTAGTAGCTGATTTCGGCTCAGCTGACAGTCTCAACGTAGACCAGCCAAATACGCATGCATAGTGCATAAGTGTAAGGTGGAGGACACAAAACAAGAGCGTTCCCATTCTCTTACTCACATGATCCGGTGGGACGGATATCCGACACGACCGGAGAAAGATCAGGCGTAGGACCAACGGCTATACGTGCTCTCCTAAGCACGGGGTTAATCCCCCATTTCCCAAACTCTTCCGGGCTGTGATTTCATTTTTCAATATTATTTGAATATTAGTTATATATATATTTATATCTTGAACTTCAAATACTTTTTAAAATTTATGAAATACTTGCTTAACTACACTTTAGCCTGAGCCTGAGAGAGAAATTGTAGTACTTCATCGAGTTTGTTTAATCGATTAATACACCAAAGGCTCGGTGAGGATACCATATATAAGTTTAAGGAGTACCTACTTGATAAGCTTAAGGTTATTTACTATTACCAAATTGAAATGATTTCTGTGCAATCAATTCAAATAAATGAGAAAGCAAAAGGCATTGATCATGCACAAATACACACACGTGCGCGCGCGCTCATGCACACACGTGTAAAATATTTTTGGTATTTGTACTTGATTATTTGCCGTTGTAGAATGATCTAGTTTTTGTTTCTTTTTCTCTTCTTTAACTGGTTGGATTTGTTAACACTACTTAATACCAACCAATCCTATTTATCTGTATATTGTACCTATCCCTTAGTAAGAAAGACACTGACTCCAAGGTACAAGTTAATCAACATAGTTTACGAGACAAAGCTAATAATAAAAGCTGTAATCAAAATGTTACAACATTCATGGTTCATTAAACATATTTTAATATAAAACTGCAATGTATATATCTGTTTATCGAGACATCAAGCGAATTTTTTGTATGACTTAAATTTTTGATGGTGATATTTATAATTTTATCTTTATTTAAAAATGTGTTATAAATATTAACAATTGTGTGCTTTATACGTAATGTACGTAAACCAAAGTATATGTACTTATCTACATCCAACTTGTTGTATTTTATTACTAAAATATAAAAAGAAGAAAAGGTAAATAAAAAGTTATAAAAAATTATCTTATGATTTATGTCAGCCTATATAATATTTAGAACAGCTCTTCTCTCTAAAATAGCTCGCTTTGATACTTCGAATCAGAATTAGAAATGTCTGTATGAGCCTCGTAAATATAGTTACATCGTCTTGATGATCTAGAAGGCGAGATTGGTGGTGCAGGTAAAAAATACCTCTTCCTGAGACTGTCTGTATGACAGTTTATTTAATACCCAGATCACCACACAGGCAATTTTTAACAAGTATTCACGTCCAACATTAGTTTACTCCATCCAAACCTGCATAGAAGTTTTTATTTAAAGAAAATAGGAAAAATATTAGAAAAATCGACCAAACGTGAGTCGAACTCCAGCAACTCTTTACCATCATTTCAATGCTATTATAAATGTTAAGCAAAAACGTTTGTTGTAAAGGAGCGCTCCTTAAATATTTGTTTTAAGCTGTTAGTTTTTTCGTTATAGCGGTAACAGAAACATATCATTTGTGAAAAAATCAACTGTCTAGCTGTCACGTTTCATGAAAGCCTGGTCCTGGTGACAGATCGACGGCCGGTCAGCGGAGTCTCAGTAATATGGTCCCCTGTTTACCATTTGGGTACGGAACCCTTATAGAAGCTTCTCGGAAAATTCCCAAAAAATACTCCTGAAAATATAACATCCCTAACAAAAGTCTCAAGTTGGTATTATGAAACAGAATAATGTATTTTTATGTCCTGCAAATTGCTAATGATCCTGGTCGCCATTTATGTGACGCAATTTTATCATGTTGACATTAAATACGCAGCACCTGCCTACTAGATTGTAATTAAACGATATAATATTTTCAATAGATTAAACCCAACGGCGCCGTTTGCTTAAAAAAAATCAGAAATGACCGATTCAAAATCATAGACAACAAAGATTACAGACTTTTTGACTACAGAACACTTTTATTTTTTTGTTATTGACAGTCAGAGACGTCAGTCAGTCTCAGTCGTAATCAGTCGTCAGATTCTTAATACAGGCGGTGGTGCTAGTGTTAGTGGAATTTGTTTAACAAACAATAAAAGCAGTCTGGTTCTTGTTGTTGTATATACGTAACTAAACAAAATAATATTACAAGTTAATAACCATGGGTTGCGATGGAGGTACAATTCCGCGTCGTGATGAACTCGTTCGTTTGAAGAAGAAACCAGAACAGGTACAAAATATCAAGTGCATTATGAAATGATACATGTTATGTGTTTAGTTTTTCTAATTTTTTTTTATACTTTCATTTTAGAAAGATAAAGATGCAGAAAGGTCTTTCAAATGGCGGAATTGCGCGTTAACACAACAACCGTTGCAAGAACCAGTAGTTGCGTGTGGATTAGGCAGATTGTACAGCAAAAGTTCCGTAATTGAAGCATTACTTGACAAGGAAACAAAACCTGAATCCATCAGTCACATCAAAAATCTCAAGGTAAGTGAGTTTCATTTGTTTTCAGTCCTGTCCATATAATATTTTTTTCCAATACTAGTATGAACACACAGGACTTTAATAATCAATATAAATGTACATAATTTGAAAAAATGTGTGTAACTCGGTTGTATGTTCATAGAAAAGCTCTAATGTGTTAAATTGAGATTGTTGATATTCATTCTACAGTTGAAGTCTAATTTTATTCCAACTTAACAGGTATCATGATTATGTTGTAAAAGTGAGAAAAAGAATTAATGTAATTTGTTCCCTTTTTGGGGAAATATGCTTCTCATTATTTTGTTGCTTTTTTTTAAGCTTATTCAGTAAGTTATATTATTCTCGGAGCTACAAAAATATGCTCCTTAAATACTGTTCAGGTTGCATGCAGTGTCCCTTCTCTGTTTTTTCATCAACTTTTCCAGC
Organism: Hyphantria cunea; assembly: GCA_003709505.1. Taxonomy (NCBI): domain Eukaryota; kingdom Metazoa; phylum Arthropoda; class Insecta; order Lepidoptera; family Erebidae; genus Hyphantria; species Hyphantria cunea. Next base: position 77,586 of record PKRV01002653.1, read on the forward strand.
AAACAAATAGGAATGCCTTATAAAATTTGCAATAGAAACTACTTTCAAGATTTCTTTTCCCACTTCACATTAATGCAACAATATTGTGCCACAGCAAATCATGACAAGCTACAGCTAGTCATCATATATAAATATTTGAATTTGCTTGTAAGAGTTACAAACAAATATTAGATTATCATCGAAAGCTCTTAGTGGTCCACTGCTGAACATAGAACTCTTCTTAGAAATTAGGTTTGGCCTCCCTTGTGATATTTCGTGATTTTGAGGAGCCCTCCTCTGCCTTTCCAGGCTCACTTGATTAATGGACAGCCTCAAATGTACTACACTGGCCCGACGGGTTGGTATAGGGTTTGTTTCAATCTGGGAGGGGTCCGGATGGGGTAAGAAAGCGGTTCCCGGATCTTTCCCGTCCACTGTGAAGGCCCCAGGGGGAACCCACAGGTAAAAAAAAAAGTGGTTTGTTTCAATACTTCTTTCTTTTTTTGCAGTGCTGTTACTCTATGTAGTATGTACATCCTTAGTAGCTTCAAAATTAAAAAACCAATAATTTTCAAAATTAAATATTATATTATTTAGCAGTGTCCATTTAATAATTATAGGATTTAAAAGATCTCAAGCTGGCTAACAATCCTGCATACAAAGCTAAAGATCACACTGAGGGTACCGTGGGAGAAGGCAGCGCCCCCTACATCTGCCCCATTAGTGGGCTGGAAATGTCTGGCAAGTTCCGCTTCATATTCCTGTGGAGCTGTGGATGTGTACTAGCTGAAAGGGCACTGAAGGAAGTCAAACAGAATCTTTGCCACATGGTAAGTTTTAAGTCAATTGTTTTTTCAGATTGTTAATATCTGTTAAACTTGTTTTAGTTGTTAGTCTTGCTATGTTGATATTAATAGGAAAATTATTCATTTAATTAAATCGTATTTGCAATGAGCATAGCAAAGTTTTTTTGGTTATGGTAAAAATAATTCAAAACTCCATGCACATTCAAGTACTGTCACTCTGGAACAGTTTGATCGATTCTAAGGTCACCTGGAAGAGATTGCTTCTAGCAATGTATTCTCTTAAAACTCTGTAATGTTATTTTATTCAAATAAAGAGTTTTCTCTCTATCTATACAATTAGTAAAAAAAGTTTTTTTAAATGCTAATAATAGTAATTAGTGTTAAGTGTAAATACAAATGTACCTCTAATCTATTTAATGATTTTGTTAATTTGTGCTTTACAGTGCCAGCAGCCATTTACAGACAATGATGTAGTTATCCTCAATGGAACTGATGAAGACATAGAAAAAATCAAGGAGAAAATGGAAGTCCGTGTAGCAAGCAGAAAAAACACCAAGAAGTCCAAAACAGAAAAGGTTGGTATTAAAACAGAACCAGCGACTCCTTCAAGTTCTACATCCACATCCACATCCACAGAGGTTGTCACGGAAGCAGAGGTTAAAAATGACAATGGATTTAAGGAAGAATCGAAAGCAGGACCCAGTAATGCAGTGAAAAAGGAAATTGAAACAATTCCACTGTCTTTACCAAAGTACAATCCAAACAAGCAAGCGAGGGGACATTTTGGATCGTCAAAGCGTGTACATCCCACAGAATTGGCTCAAGACCCTTCATATAAAAAGACCAAGAAAGAGTACAGTGTTGCCAACGACCCACAGGCGAGTGAAGTTTACAAATCACTCTTCACATCGCATAAAAGTGATAAGAGCCAGCAGAGGGCCCACTGGGTCACATATAACCCATTTTATAATTAATATTGTGTAAGTGTAGGGTAAATTATTTAAATAAAATTATACACATTAACTCACACTTTTTTTTTATTTAATATAGAATATTGCACTAAAAAATTGCACATATGTTTAGTCATACAAGTTTGCCAATCATTTTTGGTTTTATGCTTTGGTTATAAACTTATATTTATATATCTAATAAGTAATGGAATGTCAAATACACATATTTGTAAAAAAGATGACCTAACTGAATTTAGGTACAGTTAGATGATCATAAAGTTCAGTACATAAGCAGTATCACACTCACAGCAGTATCACATTATTATAATCAAAATGCTTTATGGCGTACACTGCCAGTAACTATGATTTTAGCAAATAGGTGAGCATGTGTTAAATAACGAACTATGCCATTGACCTCATTCAGTGAGAAGAAGTGGATTAATTGTGTATTAATTCTTCACTTCCCGTTCAGGATCAGCGGTGGTGATACTCTTGTCGAGCCCACTCATCAGTGTTGAAGTTTAGTTCTCGCACAGATATATTTACAAATATAAGACACATAATAAGTACATGATATCATGTATTATTTTTTGTGTGTTCGTCAGCAGTAGCAGGCAACAGTCAGATACTCTGACATTGAAATATTGAATACAATATATTCTAGTAACAAATAATTTAAATAATAATATTTTTTTGTATGTATAACAACACGGGTTACCAGAACCAGTAGAGCTAAAAATATTATAAACAAGCTTTTTTCTAATTCTGGCTACTTTTATTTATACATAAATGGCATTTCTATGGTAATACAACTCTAGTAAAAGATTACAAAACACAGACTTGATTTTCCTTTAAAGATGTTTGCTAGTACCACATTTAACTATAGCCTAATAAATACAGGTTTAAGATGTTAAAACTGCTTGCTACTAACTGCTGTTAATTGCACTACGTGACGACTAGATATACATACTAAACAGTAGCTAGTCTACATACTATCAATTATTTCAAAATTCTCATTTTAATATAATGGAATACAAATATTTTGTACTAACTGACCTAACTCCTAACTATAGCCACTAATAAAATTAAATAAAAACTTGACATTTCCAAGGTCAATTTAAATTTGGTATTAATCAATCTTTTGATTTTTACTGTGTAACACTAATTTTCTCTATGGCTTGAGTATTTTCATAAATCAGAACTGATTGAAGCCTTTTAGAAATAAAAGTTTGAAAAATCGTCTATGCTGTTATTGTTTGCAACACATCTTAGGCATTGCCATCCTGTTGAACGGATGCAAGAGTTGCCTCTATGATTAGGTTGAAGTCCAACTCGTTGAGACTCGCCTTAGCAGTCAAAAGGTCTAGGAAAGTGTCCAGTGGAGACAGCCGCTCTCCTGAGGGTAATGCCGCTATTCCTGCAATTTGATATTAAACGAATTTTAGTAGGCTCTTAATTTTTCACTTTTGTTGTTATTTTGTGTAATTTGCAAGTATTTAAGATTCTAAATAGGATTTTTAGATAAGTAAGAAATTTTATATCTGTTTCGGTGTAATAAGTAGGTTAAAATAAAGTTTTGTGAAACGATCACTTAAAAAAAAGGGCAGTGCTTTAGGAGGTGGAGTGCATTTAGTTCTGTGGGTTTGATTGTCTGTATTGTTAGTTATTGATTTTAAGCGAAGCTTCTGTATCACAAAAAAATGCCATAATATTTTTTTTAAATTCAAATTCATATTAATATTATAAATTCGAAAGTAACTCTGTTTGTTACGTTATCACGGTTAAACTGTTGAACCGATATGGACGAATTTCGATATAGAGATAAATTGGAACTTGGGGAACGACATAGAGAGACTACTAGTGTATGAGTTTTCATATGTGTGTCGATATAGTGTAGATTAGCCTGTACATTGTTTGCATCCGCAATGAGTGTGGTGATCTTCATTCTTGGGTTTTCATCTATGCTTTCCATCAGGCTGAGTAGAGCCATTTTAGTAGCTATAAGTACAAATATAATGATGATAAACATCATCATCATCATCTTCCTAGCCTTTATTATTCCTGGGATCGGCTATTAGTTCAATCGGTTTTATCTGAATATCAGTATCAGTAGTTTTACACGGAGCGACTGCATTGGACATCCGCAACCCTGAGGGTGAACTGAATTCGAAGGTTGAGCTAGTCGTCAGTATATTTGAGGGCACTGACTTCCCAATAACGATATCCATAGATGTTCACGACAACCGGGACCGACGGCTTGACGCGCTCTCTGACGCACAGGCGGGGAACACCACCATATTCAATACTCCGGGCTGCTATTAAGAATTTCTTGTAAGAAAAACCAAACAGCAGTCCGACCCGGGAATCGAACCCCGAGACTCCTTGATCTGCAGTCGCTTACGCTAACCGCTAGACCAACGAGGCAGTCACAATGATGATATATACTTAAGTCTATATATCATACATAGAAAGGTCCGAAACAAATATATGAGGAAGAGCAGGAGGCGAGACCTGTGTCGTGGACGGGGCGGTGCGGCGCGAGGTCGTGCGAGCGCGCCAGGCGGCCGCTGAGCAGCGCGTGCGCGTGGTCGCGCGCGCGCAGCAGCAGCGCCGCGCGCCGCCCGCCCCACGCCGCCAGCGCGCGCCGAGCCCGGCCCTCGCCCACCAGCTGGATCAGGCGCAGCTTCTCGTCCACGCGCCTCTTGTTGTCGTCGTCCTTGCCTGGCCGACCGACCACAAACCGAACGATCACGATCACCGAAATACACTGAGGCCCCGTTTCACCGGTTCCTTTCTCCTTTTTATTTATGGAACGGGAGGCAAACGAACACACGTGTCGCCCGATGGTGAGCGATTACCGCCACTCATGGACACCCACAACACCGGAGGCTTTACAAGATAACGAAGATGGTTTGACATAATTCCTATAGAGGATATATAAGGTATCCGTAACTTTTCTGTAACCGGTGAAACAAGGCCTCAGAACCAGTTTCACCACCAATCTCATTCCCACTAACCAAGTTAACATTTTACAAATGTCATTATTATAATAAAAGCGTTAGACTTAGAATGGGAATCGTCGTTAAACACTTCCATTTTGGCTAAGGGAGCTGGTACACTATTATAAACAAAATTATTTCCGTGTGTCTTTCCGGTGGAAATCATCCTCATTACAAACATTACCCAAGGTCAGTCCCGTCTAATCTTTGAATCTTATCCTGATAGCAAATAGGATTTTTAATAAGCCGATTAGATGAAACAAACAACAACCCATAATGTCCCACTGCTGGGCTCGGGTCTCCTCTCCGGGGAGGGTTAAGGCCATACGTCCCCACGCTGGCCAAGTGCGGCTTGGGGACTGGCAAGAATACGTTGTGTTGATTGTGTTGTGATTGATGTTTTTAAGCCGCCCGAAGGCCTCCAACTAAGCTTCACGACTGTTATCGTATGATAACAACCGGGACCGACTGCTTAACGTGACCTCCGAACCACGGAGACGCTCATGGTAACATACCACCAGCGGGCACCCATCCAGGTACTGACCGTAATTTTATTTCACATCTAGATACTCAGTCGTCAGTCACCATGACAATCAATTTGATCTATATTCGTAACTCATATATTTAAAGAGATAGAACCGCAACGTTTAAAGAATCTAGATATGAAATGTATTCACACTAGGACTCAGACTAGGGTTTTCTTTGTTGGAAAGAGTATATTGTTTGATCTATGTCAGTGAATATACAATATAAGTACGTTTAAACTTTTTTCTCATTAAACATAAAAAAATATACGATAAATGACTATTAAGTCAAATAGATAAGTCTTAAATTACATTCATTTATTCATTCAGAACATAGTCAGTTTAATTATTAAACCAATTATATTATACTTACATGCGATAATTGCTTTCATAACATCAATCTGTAGTTCAAATACATTTCTGTGAACGTATTGAATGAACGAGTTGAACGGAAGAGTACGGTAGCCGAGGTACGTGAAGAACGAACTAAATCCTTGCGGCAAGGGGAACGCTATTGAGTCTGTCGCTAAATAATATTGTTCCAGCACTTTGAATAAGATGAAAGCGTGTGTTGGATCCATTTCATCTCTGAAAAAGAAATGCATACATTGATACATTTTTTTTTCAACTATTTTATTTCAATCCCATTAGTGTAATCAAGGGTTTGGGACAGTGGGGATTCGATGAGAAAATTGTGGATTACGTGTAGAAAAGGGAAGACGATCGTACAAATAAGATATTACTTATGCGGTTGTATAGAAAAATGAAAACAAAGCTTATATAAATAACAAAGCAGGTCGCAGGTATTACTACGGATAAGCCTGTCTACTAACGAAAAAAAGAACAAAATACAGACAGTTAAACAATTTATAGTGAAACGTAAGAACAACAAACAACAAATCCATACTAATATTATCAATTCAAAAGCAACTGTCTGTCCTCTGTAACGTTTTCACGGCTAAGTCGCTGCACCGATTTCAATGAAATTTGGCATGGAGATACTTTGGTTCTTAAGAATGGACATAAGCTATTATTCGCTGACATACACGCGATCTTAGATGCGAGCAATAGCTAGTATCCCATAAATGATATGATACAGCGATAAGTTACGTACTTAAGTATTAATTACATAATATTTAATTTGAAAAACTGCATTTCATCCAACAGTTTAATAAGTTCTAAATATATATATGTAATAAATTAGTATTACTTATTCTTATCGTATTTAAGTTAAAAATGTCTGTAATTTTAACACTGAATATTACATTTATATTGTAACATTTGAATTAAAGAAACCCCTTCAATATCTAAACTTTTTCATCTGTCAAAATAGTCATCTGCCTATTTGCATTTACTCCTTTACGAATGGTTAAAATAAGAGTAAACCCTAATTTTAGCCATTAATTACAACCCACTTGGGTTGTAATTAATGGCTAAAATTAGACTAAGATAAGACGGGACTAGACTAGAAGCTGTAAGAAATAAATAATTAGTTATAGTGACCCAAGTGTACTTACTGCAAAATAGAAACACCAATACAAATAAAAGCGACCGTATATCTACAAAACCAACAAAACACCAACACAAATAAAAGCGACCGTATATCTACAACAACAACAAAACACCAACACAAAAAAAGCGACCGTATGTCAACAACAATAATAAAAAACAGACGTACTAACAACCACATTAAAACGGACTAAGAACTATTTCTATAAAGCAGATTTTTACCTCGCACCCTTCGTGTTAATAGGTGAGAAAAATAATAATTAAAAACGGTAATTTAAATAAAAATGTGCACTCAACAAAGTGTATTAAAACTGAACCAACAAGCGTTAAGCGTGAAACACCAGCGTGCGAGGCCAAAATCACTCGACAGAAAAGAAAATCCTGGCAACACCGCCAACAAAAAATAAAGCGAAAACGGCAACACTGTGACGATGAAACGAGTGGTGTAGAGAGCGAAGGGACCGTACATAAAGGAGAAGCCGCGCTGTTGGTTGTGTTGCGGCGTGGCGGCCAGAGGGCGGGCGAGGCTCCGGCAGAGGGCGCGGGAGGCGTCGAGCTGCGCGGCCGCCCAGCGCGTGGCCACGGCGTGCACGCCGCTCTCCACGCCGCGCCCGCCGCCGCCGCCGCCCCCGCCGCCGCACTCGCGCATCAGGTGCACGCTCACCTCGCGCAGGTTCTGTGCGCGCCGGGGAAACGTTGTGGCCCACTTATAGTACGAGATATGTACGTACACCCTAATCGGTTACATTTTAATCGATTGATCTAATTGTGCTAAAATAATACTAGCATTCTATATAATTTAAGAAACGAAAATAAAAAGACATCGTTTCGCTTAAGTTAAACGCCCATCGACGTTGGGTATGTATGCAGCAATCAATTAGTAACACACGAGACCCAAGAATTTAATCGTCTTACAAATTCACTATAAGATTCTTCAGCCCTAAATATATACACGTGCCATAGACTCACGCGCACTCACACTCATCTTTTCACATCCGTATACAGCTACCTATGTACAGCAAAATTTCGAATATTTTTGTAATCATTCATCTCTTAGACACAAGTTAAACGTATCTACTTATGGTCACGATAAGATCGATACCAGATTTATGTATCTTCTTAAACGAATTATTATTATTTGCGTTCATACAAGTTCTCGTGTATTAGATGAAATAGAAAGTGTGAATATAGTAGTGAGTGATCGAGTAGCAGTTATATCTGTGGTGACCGATTAAGAATCATATCAGAGTAAGCTGATTATATTTTAGGGTAATCCTAGATGGCGTGGCCTGGGGGGAGACTGACCGCGGCGATGATGTGCTCCTGCTTGCTGGCGGTGCAGACGTCGAGCTCGAAGAAGGGCAGCAGGTCCTGCGCGCTGCCGATGGACGAGCGGCGCTGCGGCGCCGACAGCGGCGGCGGCGCGGCGCCCGGCGACAGCGGCGTGCTGCAGCGGGACAGCGCCTCGGGCTGCGCCACACACGGGTTTAAGCCACCACTCCTATTCCTTCACTAGCTTTTGCACTACGCCCACGTATATTTCGGATAAAGTGATGATTATAGAATGGTAAACCTTCTTTAATTATTTAGTCATTAAAGTAAAACAAACACCGAGACCCTATTCTGCGGATAGTTTGACACGAGACCTATGGAAGTTACGTTTTTTTTTCTTTGTTCCTTAATAGTAGCAAGAGGTAAAATGATTGGCCGCTTGATAAGACATGACGATTTGTTTAAAGCAATACCGGAAGAAAAGATAGAATGCAAAACCAAACGAGGGAGGCCTAGATAAAGTTATATACAGCAAGTAAAGGAGAAAGTAGGAGTCGTGGCTTATCGAGAGGTCAAACAGATCGCAGAAAATTGAGAGGAGTGGCAATTGCTCCACCGATAAGGACCTGGCTCTTAAATAGAGTAGATGACTGTACCAAAATAATTACTGATGTCTCCATCAATAAAATGAATATTACAAAACATCTCGGAAAGTATAATTATTACAGCTTTCCATTTCTATTATAAATTGTGTTCTAAAAATTTGTATCAAGTAAACATTGCAATATATTGCTAAACTGATGAGTCTAAAATAATAACAGTTACCGTTGTGTCAGATATAAAAAGTAACTAATTTGACTAAGGTGTCATCTACCCTATTGAGAGTGAGTGAGAGAGCGAGAGAGAGAGAGATAAGATAAAAAAAAGGAAAGTCTCATAGCGAGTTATAAAAGACACAGTGGAGCACAGGAGCATCCCATACCTGGTAGCAGTGCAGGCTGACGCGCAATTTGTCGAGTACGGCACTTGGCTGCAGGCGAGTAACACGCGGTTCGTTGAGCGCGGCCCACAGGCGCGTCCACACGTCCTCCGCGAACTGGCACACGCGCTGTCTCGGAGCCAGCACCACCACCGAGCTGTTCCACAGCTTCTCCTGGCTCACTGACACACACATGTCGCGGACCTGACAAAATTATCTAATTTCTTAGAAACCTTTAACAGAAACTACCTGAGTTGGTAAAAAATTATATAGTACAGTACATAGTACATGTTTAGTTTTCGGTGCAAACTTGGGGCATCTGCCTGGACTAAATTAGAAATCTGTATCCTAGGCATCAACGCTCATCACTTAATAAGTCGCAGTATCTGTATTTTACTTCAAAAATAGAAGTTCCATACAGCATACAAAGTAGAAGGGCTACTGGGGCACATTTAAAATATTTTCTGGTTCCTCATAGAATAATTTATGTATAAATTTGAATATTTTACCATGGCACTGTTTCTTATTTTCATTGTAAATGCTTAATATCCCATGAATTTTAGCGTATAGGTAAGGGCCCAGAAAACAAAAATATTTCCCTACATATACATGTCTAAAGGCAAGACGAACAAGATTTGGGGCGGTTGCTCGTCTTCTAGTTTCCGTACAAGGTTGGAAACCCACCAAACAATGCTGCCTTAATATCGTGAGCAATACAAACAACTGTCTCACCGTAAGTACCTCGCAGGACTGATAAAGATGATACGTTGGATACCGATAAGTTCGAAATGAACTAACCTTGAGTATTGACCTTTGACTTATTTCTAATGGTTTCAGGATTGTTTTACTAACCCCACCCCAAATAGTTATACAGTACTGTATAACTGATTTTCCCAAAGCTAGGTAAATTCGCCGCATCATATTTCCGTTAGCCACGTGTCTAAGATTTTTTGCGGACGAAAGTAAGTTTTCAGAGTCTGGATATAATTAGGTCCACATGTAATTTGAAGAACAAGCTATTATCGATGATATCTCCTTAATAAGCCTTAATAGCATTTGTTGCCAATATCTTAGGACAAGTACATTTTACACTACTGCAACAGCTGTGAACCTTTAATGAGTGTACAGCCGAGGACATATTTACGCTACGCATTGTAATCCTATAGTAGAATATTATTATATATATATTTGTTTTTCTGTACTGAGTGACAATGAATTGCTATGAAGCCAATGTGTTACAATGTTAAGGCTATGTTCAGCCAAGTATCAGCAGAAAAAAGTAAGACTGAGTGATGACTCAGTCGGCGTAAGTGACAATTTTGTCATTCGGTAAGTCTAGATTGCAGAGTCCATTTACGTACACTAGAAAAAGGCTAGATCCAAGGATACTGCCTTGAGGCACACCGTGTGTAATAGGTAAGTCAGAACTAAAACTATAATTTATATTCATACTTTGAAAATGCTGTGATAAATACTAAGAGAACAGTTTTATGTCGTTTCCTCTTATTCCTAAAACTTCAAGTTTCTTAAGAAGCAGAGGCGTAGATATCGTATCAAAAGTTTTAGCCAAATCCAAAAATAGACCAATGGTTTTCTTGCCTGCTTCCATATCCCGAACAACATAATCTTGTAAGTCATGTACTGCATCACTTGTAGATTTGCCAGCTCTAAAACCAAACTGTTTGTTGAAGATAAGGTTGTGCTTTTCTAAGTAGTTTACTAGTCTATTGTTTATTATTCTCTCTAAGATCTTAGAAAGCGACGGTAAAGTAGAAATGGGTCTATAGATTGTAATGACACGGTCCCTCTACCCCAATTTATACATAGGAATTATCATTGTTTTTTTCAACATAATGGGAAATTGCTCTTTACGCAAACAAGTATTAAATATGTGGGTCAACGGGGTAACTATAATTGGTCTGGTATCTATGAGGAGACTGATTGATATTGAGTCCCACCCTGTTGCGTATATGCTTTTTAGATAAGAATTAGTTGATTCACTTCTATTTCGTCTGTATAAAACAATACGAGGGAATTACAAGTACATGCACTTGATTAAGGTTTTACAAAAATGTCATGAAAAGGGTTTGAGTGTATATCCTTTTAGTAATCACCCACATAATCAATTTCTCCCTTGACTCCGAAACTTTCCCCTCTTATTGACATAAGGCTTACGTCATCCCTCTCCCAAAAAAGTAGCCCGGCCACAGCACAGTTACCGCTCTTCTTAAAGTGACTGGTGACATTAGGAGAGGCACGGAGGAAACTAAGGTCACAGTACTGGTCTTAGTGGACTTCTCTAATGCCTTTGGCACCATCAATCATGAAATCCTTCTAGCTATCCTCAGCCATCTAATGAATCCTCCAGAGGGACTGGAATGGTTCTCTTCCTATCTTCAGGGGCGACAGCAGTGTGTTCGTGTTCAAGATTCATCTTCGAGTTGGTGCGACCCGCACTCTGGCGTTCCTCAAGGCGGTACATTATCTCCTCTTCTATTCGCAATATTTATTAATCTCATTACTCAACATCTTCAGTGTGCGTATCACCTGTATGCTGCTGATCTTCAGCTGTATTCACAGGCAAGAGTGGATGAAATCGAAGGTGCCGTGGTTGAAGTTACTAAAGATCTAGAATCCATATATACCTGGTCGTCGAAGTTTGGATTGTCTGTTAACCCTGTGAAATGCCAGGCGATCATTGTGGGCAGCAAACGCTCGATTGGCAGATTGAATACTGCTTCAATCTCGCCAATCGTATTCAACGGGTCAGCGAGAGCCAACAGAAATCTTCGCTCAGAAAATAATCTGTTTCTTTTATGTCCCTCCAATTCAGACTTTGTAAACTCTTCGTTCTTCGTTCAAGCAGTTCAACTCTGGAATGCGCTACCACTTGAAATCAGGATGTCCACTAACAGTCTCATATTTAAAAGGAAAGTACATTACCTCCTTCTCACTGGCATGGCAGTCATCATAACGATAGCACTCCAACACTTTCTTATCCACTAGTGTGCTAATGTAATGTAAATATAGTTCGTATGTATATGTAATATTATTATAATTTCATAAACATTATAAATATATATTTATATATTTATAATGTTTATGTATTTGCATATATATCTATATATGTAATGCTGTGTAATGTATATTTTGAAATAGTTAGGTACGAAACCTATGTGCGCCTACCTCACAAGAATTCTACACCACCCTAAGGTTGACTGGTAGAGAATGCCCTGGGCATTAAGTCCGCCGATGTACTAAAGTGCATAAAGTTATAAATAAATAAATATAGTATTTTAAGCCATTTCTCTGCCAGCCGCTATAAAGAACTCATTCACTTTTCCAATCGATTCCATCTTACGGGTAGGATTTATTGGTTCTATTGCAGCGGAATTGCGTGTGGTTCTATTTAGTCTTAATCGCGTCCCAGATTTTCTTAATATCCCTACCAGCCTTATCTGTTTTCTCGTAAGCTCGTTTTACCTTTGTTAGTGAGCTATTACAGAAGTTTCTATATCTAGTGTAGCTCAGTTTTATAGTTATGTTACTAGGAGATTGGCGTGAGTTATTATGAAGTCTAACTCTATGCCTCATGCATCGAATAAAACCTGGTGTAATCATGCCTTAATTATTTTATTGCGTTACAGTAGATTTAAAACGACCGAGTTGTTTGCAGTTACTGCTTGATTTGGTGTTATGAAATACTTCAAGGCAGAATCAGCGTCTCGAGAGTCATATATAGGTTGCCAATCACATTTTTGTAAGTCAGATTTAAAGCCACTTTAGTCTTAGTAATTTGAGCAAAAGTTTGCCTCAGTTTCTGATTTACACTTAATAATGCAAGTTGATGATCAGTTATTGCAGATGAAATGACTAGTGCCAGGGCTTGGTATTGTTTCAACATAACGTGAACGAGACAGGTATTGGAGTGCCCAGTGGGAAAGAAGTGGGCCGGCAGTAAGCCATGATACGAGCATATATCGATATTAATTTCACCTCTCACAGAAACATTTCTAAAATTATGTACACTTTCCAGAATATTAATCAAGGATTGTAAAAAATAAATATAACAAAAGCTTCAACATCAACAGGTTTTGGTAGCCAGCATTAAAGAAGAAAGTAATGTTGAAGGCCTCCTTTGAAGGTTGTTTGTTATTTTGGAGATAAGATTACGTAAAGTCCTTCCCGTATTCATCCCCATAGGTATCTAAGTGTAACTAAGAGAACGAACTACTCAGATACTCAGAACAGCACTAACAAAGAGAAGGTAAACTTTAAATAAGTCTGGCCACGGCACACGCCTAAAATTCTATGTTCTGTAATGGTCTTTAAACTGGCATAAAACCTAAGATTTTTAGAAATCGCATAAAATTAAAATTCGAATAATAATTTTCATAAATTACTTTGACATCGGCGAACTTAAGGTGTTGCGTGAACGGCAGCATCTTCATAAGACTGAGCGCCGACGCCGGGAGCGACCGCCGTGTGACCGCGTACGTTGTGCTTATCAAGTACTCTTGCATCACTCGCTGGAAACTGCCGAATCCATCGCGTTGGTTCAGACACATCCATGATATCAACTGAGGGGAAAAAATAAGTCGATGGTTAGATTAAAAGCTATATGTTACAAGTTACAAGTTCATATGTTTACTAGGCTCTCTGGCTACATCTCGAGGCTACTCTGGTGTGGGTCACCATGCAGTATTGTTGCATTATCTGCATATGCAATGAGTATGGTGACCACCACTCTTGGATTCTGCTCAGTTTTCCATAAGGCAGAGTAGAGTTACTTTGGCAGGCAAATTTTTAATTTCAATAACGCTAATTTTCAGCTAAGGTAAAAATTATAAAATAAACCAATACTTTTAGTAAAGGCTTTTATAGAAACTAAGCGCCAAACGAAATTTTAAACAATGTTACGATAAATCAAACGCGTACTTATTTCATCTTTTTCTTAAGAGCTCTGTTTAAAGGTGGATCTTACTCACATTTAAATGATTTCAAATCCCTCTTATTGGCTTGCACACTCTTCTTCCATTTCTCAAGAAAACATTGAACCAAGTTCATAATTTAGTATTGTGATTTTGTATCTGTTAAACTGTGGCTATTAAAGATCCAACCTCAATGTTCATGCACATGTATACGGATTAAAAAAATAAAAGAAATATTACCGTCTCAGCTAAATCCATATTTCCTTCATGCTGAATCAAATAATGCAAGATTGCTAGCTTATTCTCTATAGCTGTATTTGTCTTGAACGTGGACGTAATATCCTTATCAGCTACCACCATGGTGACCACATCCAGGGTGTTTAAGTCCACCATAGTGTTAGTCCCCCATCCTAGCAAGGGAGCTAAGGACGGTCCGCTGTCGCACTCTTCCATTGGTATGATAATGTGACAGCATGGTTCGTGATGAAGGCTGATGTCGATGAGTTGGGTGTACAGCATCGGTATGTTTACTAAGAGGTGGCTCTCTGGAAAGGGTATATAATAAATAATAATTGTTTTTTATCAAGAAAAACATGTAAAATTTTAACATTTTCTATGTTAGCCATATTAGGCAGAGCCTGTGCCGTGGCTATCAAATAAGGTATCTAGGACTAATATCTAAATAATGTACAATTTATCTATTTTACTGCCTTTGTGGCCCAGTGGTAGCGTATGCGACTGGAGTGCTAGAGGTATCGGGTTTGATTACCGGGCGGGACCAATTGTTTGTATGTGTTTGTATTTGTTTCAGAGTTTGGGTGTTTCCTGTCTATAATATGTTTGTATTTACAAAAAAGAAGTATATAAGTGTTTATATCAGTTGTCTTGTACCCATAACACAAGTTCTACTAAGCTTGGGACTAGATGGCGTTGTGTGTAAAATGTTCGAACTATTTATTTATTTATTAAACATTCTCAGTGTATGTGTGTTTGTCTGCGGGTGTGTGTAATTTTAGCTTAGTACATTATGGTTGCAGTGTTGTAATAATACTAAACGAAACTGTTGTCAATTTCGCCATTGCTCATGACGTCGTATCTGCTCATGGATTGATAAATAACAGCCTAGACCAACACCTTAAAAGTCACGAGTTAGATGGCTAGATCAAGGGCCTAATGCAGAAGGCCAAGGGATCATACCGTGGGAGAGCCACGCTTCGGCATGAATGGGCCGGCTCGACCGGAGTGATACCACGGCCTCACAGAAAACCGGTGTGAAACAGCGCTTACGCTGTGTTTCATCGAGTGAGTGAGGATACCGGAGGCCCATACCCCAACCCAACGCCCCCTATCCCCCTCACCATCCCCTGTCCCCCCAGGCCGCCATAGTGTGGGTCACCATACTGCATTGTTCTTTTTCGCATTGAGGATGGTGACCACCACTCTTGGATTCAGCTCATGCTTTCCATCAGGCAGGGCAGAGTCATTTTGGCAGTTTAAATATAAAAAAAAAGGCAGTCCTCCTTAGCACCGGCTCGTATAGCAAAGAGTTTCCTATATTTTGAGTCCTGACACCTGTTTCTTGGCCCCTGCATCCGAATATTATTTATATGTTTAAATATATATATGTTATTATATAATATACAATAGTAATAAAGAGTATCGTAATAATAACGAAACATATGTTACACACGTTTGTCTAATCCTAAACTAGTGAGAGCCTTACTTACTTTTATATTTCTAATAATAAACAAAACTTTATATAGTCTAAAAATGTAACGTAAGTAACTACAGCTGTCTTTCCGCTTAGATCCTTTAAAATACTCAACGGAATTTATATGTGTAATACATGAATATATATAGAGGAAATCCGAATTTCAAAGAATTATGTGCGAACTCGAGATAAAGCGCTAGTTATGGTAAAATTACAGTCAGACATAAGACAAATGATAATACTCATCAAAAAACATATCATACATTATTTGTATCAGGTCAGAATTGGATCCACTATCTAAATTAGCAGCCAACAACCATGACTACACGGTTGGCCTAGTGGTTTCAGTGGTCGCCACACCGCTTCCTACTGCGCCAAGTGTTGTGGGTTCAAATCCTACATGGGACAACACTTTGTGTGATCCATAAATTGTTGTTCTAAGTCTGGGTGTACACTGTGTCCGTTTCATGTATGTTTGTAAAGATCCCCGTGACACAGGAATGTGTATTCCTAATGCGGGAGTTGTCTTTAAAAAAAAGAAGTAAAAAAAAACAACTAGCAACAATTTAACAACAACTAGCAGTTTTCAGCAACTAACAATTAGATAAATATCAAAATGTATATTATTGTCGACTACGCAATCTTCTATGAACATTTCACAGAAGATCTATTAGGTTAGTACAAATTTGCGTCACATAAATATTTTTGCACATACTGCATATTTACAGTAAATCAATGATCCCTCACCTAGTTTCGCGAAATTGCTGACATTGAAACTATTAAGATAAAGTTACAAAATTTAATTTTTTAATAGTAATAAAATAATAAATATATCGGACATACGACGCAACGCAAACCAGTCCCAAACTAAACAGAGCTTGTACTGTACGTAGTAGACTACTGTCATAAATACATATGTCTTTTTTTTACCCACGGCGCCATCAAGTCTCAAGTTAAGCAGAGATTGTGACATGGGTACTAGACAACTGATATAAATACATATATACTTTTTTTTGTAAATACATACTACATATATACATACATGAACATTAAAACACCAAAACTCCGAAACAAATATTTGCAGATCATACAAACATTTGATCCGACCCGGGATCGAACCCAAGACCTCAAGCACAGCAGTCGCATACGCTACCACTGCGCCATCGAGGCAGACATAATAAATAAATAAATACAAACATATTAAACATAGAAAACGCCCAAATTATGTTTCGGAGAAACAAATATTTGTAGGTCATTCAAACATTTGATCCGACTCTGGAATCAAACCCGAGACCTCAAGCACAGCAGTCGCATACGCTATCACTGCACTACCGAGGCAGTCAGTACAAAATTCATAGTTATTAAACTATGAATTTTGTACTGAACAATCCGTTAAACTGCATCGAATTCGACGTGTAAGAATATCGTGACTTATTTGTCAAGCCTCAAACTCCTAAACGATCAATTGACGTATCTTGGCATGTAACAAATTCTTTACGTTTTATTAAAACGTGCTTAAGAACCCATCTAGGACCCTGAACCAATTTCACTGATAGTTTGAGGGTTTTTACATACCTATCCAAGATCTTTAAATGTCTTCCATGTAAAGATAGCGACCAGCTTCGATTTTATTATATGTATTGATATAATGGATGTAAAAACCTATTTGCGACTGAATGCAAAAAGCAAGAGACCGGGCTCTGTGGTGTTCCTTGGGTGAGGTCTAAGTCCAGCAGTAGACTGCAACATGCTGATGTTGAAGGTGATTGATGTGATAACTTACCGTCGTACAAAGTATACGATGGTCTCAGTGACTTCGCGAGAGACCAAGGGAGATCAGGTACCACAGTGTGGACCACGCAGCCATGTTGTAACAGGGTTATGGAATATGCGAAGTTCACCCCCGAGTCTTTCAAATCTGCACTGTCTTCCAATACGAGGGAGGTTGTCGAATCGTCTAAGGGCTGGAAAGTTAAAAATGTTTAGATTTGAGGTACGGTGCGATAAACATCACCAGTACTTCATGGCGTCCTATGTGGACGGGACGGGTTTTCCCCTCCCTTCATTCGCTTCAGTGACCAGCCGCGAGGAGGCGACGTACGCGTCGGCAGTCAATCAATCAACAACTCATAATGTCCCACTGATAGGCTCAGGTCTCCTCTCAAGAGAGGGTTAAGGCCATACGGAGGGCAGTACGTCGCCTATATAGAGAGTTCACCCGAGAGATCTGGATTTCTTAATGACAGTAGTTCCCTAACCCCCCGCCGTCAACCCCGGCATTATAACGGTTCGAGAGGGTTTGAACACGTTAAAAAGAATGCGAAAAGCATTTTCCGTGTAAAAGAGGGTAGTCATAAAGCAGGCGATCACTCAATGATAAATAATAAATATTTGCAACCAAGAGACAGAAAGGTAACAAGTTGGCTATTGGCCTTGCCGCCCTTTGAGCGTGACATACGGAGCAAGGGGTTTTGGGCTCTGGTACTCTAACTGTGTAAAAGCATCTAAGAATTGCTAACACCTGAGCAAGTCAACCTCTAATCTAGTATTATGTGGTCAAGTAACATTTCATATTCCAAGTCAGTCAAAAACAGTCATTGCAAGTATTTCTAAAGCAAACTTGGGTCCTGTTGTATTGCTAAGACTTACTTTATACAAATAATGATGACAAATGCACAAGATCCCTCGTTGGTCACACACTATCTGCAGGTCGAGACTGCAGTCGTGTACGCGGAGCGGTATCGGATCGTCCTCATACGCGCCACACGCGGCGCCATCGCCTGAACTCGACACGTGAGGCAGACTTAGCGGGATGTTTAACTGTTCGATAAAAACTACATCTTAATTCTCCTGACTATCAAATATGTCTAGAGTATTTATTACAGACATTAAAAAGTTTGGAAAACCAAGGTTTGCCTGCTGCATCCAGTCAAGGTTACCACATTATGCAAATACTACTAGAGTACACTAAATTTCAAATGGTGCAAAATCATTTCAATAGGCAGCCACAGGGAGGGTCACAGTGATACATTATCTACATTCACAATGAGTATTGTGAACACAGCTCTTCAATTCTACTCATGCTTTCCATCAGCCAAAGTCATTGAGTAGGTAACTTTGTGCAGGCTCATATATAAAATAAAAAAATACAATCGGAGTGTTGATTATTTGGTAAGATTACTTCGGGTAGCAACGGGTAGCATCAAAATCATTCGTTTAGGAATGAAGCTTCCAGACAGACACACTTCTCAAAAAATTTATTTGTTTACATAAAAATTAGAGGCGTCTCTAGTCTGTGAAACGTCCATGTGCGATCATTTGCCCCTTTCGCTATTATTCGCCCTTTAAAATGCACGCAGATTTATTAAAAGTGCCACGGCCGGCGCTTTTAACACTGCGACGCTCATGCACCGCACCGCACACCCTGCGCTATCGGTTAAGACGCCCTGGATGAGAATCCATTGTCTATTCCCGTTTTTTTTCTTTTTTCGTGCGGACATCTCCTCGGATACAATTGATTGGTGGCATGTCGGACTCAAGCCCACTAAAACCGCACGCCGCTTCGGGTACCAGGAGCCGGGGTACCAGGTGCATTCTCGAAAGGAAATCCCTGGAACCCCGCCGTAACACGGGCCACCTACGGTACGTAAATGGCTCTCTCTCTTCTCAGCCGGAACCTTGCTAAAACTAAAAAGTGCTTGTGCCTCCTCCCCGGCCTGCTTCATATATTTCTTTATTTACATGTGCAGCGATTGGAAGTAGCAATTTTTTTTTATGGCTGATATTCCCAAAGTGACTCTAATCTGCCTGATGGAAAGCATGAGCAGAACCCAAGAGTAGTGGTCACCATACTCATTCTGAATGCAAACAATGAAAGCATTGTGACCCACACTTTGGCGGCCTATTGAGATGTTTCTAAATCATTGAACCTCCGGTCAAAAAAGGTTGGTTCTAGTAGAAAAAATATACCTCTAAATATTTCGCAATACGTTGCTAAAACCACATTATGTTGACCTTTAAATTGTTTACGTAATACAATTGTAGATGCAATACTTACAACAGTCTCGTGCGGCAAATCCGCGTGAAATTGGAATGCAGATAGCGTCGGTGTCATTTCGGACGGTGACTTCACTTCTTCACCTTCAGCGAAACTTTGCAACGACTGGCGGTAATGGATATAGTATAATACCTGCAAATAATAAATTCACATTCTCACATCACATCAACGGCTTATAATATTTTACTGTTGGAATATTAAAAGCTGTCATAGGTCTCTCCTTAAGAAGCAGGATTTGACCCACTGTACCACACTGGTGGGACGGGTTGGCATAGAGTTTGTGTCTAGTGTCCCAAGTTTCAAAGTTATCAAGTCACAATCCTTAGTGGTCTCTTATTAAATCCAAGGGATGAATAGGCGTAGATCGCATTTTTATTTTTAATACGTCACGAATAAAATTGAAAACCATATGACGCGGACTTCACAGGACCAGTACCTTGGGAGAGACACGCTTCGCCATGACTGGGCCGTCTCGACCGGAGTGATGCAACGGCCTCACACATGGGCGTACCGAGGGGGGCAGGTAGGGGCAGCTGTCCCCCCTGGGTTTGGTTACATCCCTACTAACTATATTCTTTTATGGTTAAAGTTAAAAAAAGTACTTTTTGCCATTTGGAGTACAATATACAAAAGTGCAAAAATCACGTGTCACCCTTTCTACCATCACGCTAGCAGCGCTGCAAACAAAAATACCGCGCTTGGAACCGTCTCGGTCCGCGCACTCCACGCTTCTATAACGACATTACTGAATCTAGTCGAGTCACTTTGAGTACCGTGAAGATCAGATCATCGAACTACTCCAACTTAGGGTTAAATTCTCACAGTTCAGCACCCAGACACCAGTCGCCTAGACGTAAAAACGTGGCTAAGATGACACATGATTAAAGGTGGAATAAATGGGCTCTGTACGCTCACCGTAGGTACATAGAAAATTTGCTAACGCTATGGGCATTCTTTCACGGAACACATTTGTAACCGTTTTTCTGGAGACCCTCTTAAGTTACTTTTACAATAGCTTTTCTGTACCTAAAGAATTTATATAAAAATATCTGTACAAATAAATAAGGTTAGGGTCTATTTGTACTATTAAAATAAACCGCATTTTTAAAATTTTTGTTTTTCTGTTTGTTTCGGCTAATCTCTAAAAAGGCTTGACCGATTTTGAACGAACTTTCATAGCTAATAATGTAAGGAGTAACTTAGTCTAAAGTACATCATTAGCCCTACTTTTTTAGACTAACTTCGCCTCGCGGCGTAACTCGCGGCAACAACTATAAAAGCGGGGAAAACCACGGGGCTCAGCTGGTGTATTATAAAAACCAGATTTGCCCCCCCAAAAACCTGGGTACGAACTTGCGCTGTGTTTCACCGAGTGAGAGAGTATATCGGAGGTCCTTTTTTTTAACGTGTGGAAACCCCCTCGGGCCTACACCCCACCGGGGTTTACGGCAGGGCAGTGTGTCGGAATCGAACCGGCTAAAACCACACGGTGTGCCACTCTGCGCCTGAGACGAGAGGGGTCTGGGAACCGCTTTCTTACGCCATCCAGACCCAGCATATCGGAGGCCCATACCCCAACCCCTCCCCCATCCCTGCAAAGGCTGGCAACGAACTTGTGCCGCCTATGGTGTTTCGGGTGTCCATGAGCAGCGGTAATCGCTTACCATCAGTGCGAAACGTCTACTTCTTTGCCCCCAATTCCATAAAAAAAGGGAATGGAGGCAGGTGGACGAGATTTGATGGATGACGTTTGAGGTCTAGTTCAGCTGTAAGAGTCGATTCGAACTAGTTCACGGATTCATGTAAACGATAGAAAATACGTTAAAGAAAGTTTCACGAAGCACTTTCTTTCTTAAAACAACAACTCTCGCATCATTAATATACACCCTGTGTTGCGGTGGACTTTACAAACTCATATGTAACAGACACAAAGAACACCCACATTTAGAACAACAGTTTTTGGTGGATCACAAAAAGTGTTGTGCCATGTGGGATTTAAACCCACAACACTTAGCGCAGTAGAAAGCTTTGCGCCAGTCGCTAAAACCACTAAGTCAGATATATTATTTTTGTAAGTTTTCTATGACCTATACACCATTTTGTCTCATGAATGTTTTATGTCAGAATCCAAAGGCTCTTCAAATAAAATTTATCAGACAGCTGGGGAGAATGATTATAAAATACATTAAAAGCAGGAAACCAAGATAGCTTTGTGGTTTTGCGGTATCCTGAATTAAATGATACACTTCGAATATGCAGTTTCAAATTCTGTTATTGTGTTTTTGAAATTCAGCAACAATATAAAACATATAAACTTCTCTAAACTCTGGAATGAACACGACTATAAATGTAGAACGTTTAAAGTGAGGAGATCTATCTCAATTCTTGGAACGACGACTCCGATGAGAAATATCTACTCACTACATTCCGAAATATTAGTTGGGAAAAACAAGCGGCTGTTTCATTAGTCAATAAACAAATGAAATAATCGATTAATGCTAATCGTGATAACAACAACTCCGTTTTTTTTAAAGAAATAGGGGGCAAACGAGCAGACGTATTGCCTGATGGTAAGCGATTACCGCCGCCCATGGACACCCGTAACACCAGAGGCGTCTAAGTGCGTTGCCGGCCTTGTGGGAAGTAGTGGGGGATGAGGGGAAGGGTTAGATTATGGGCCTCCGGTATCCTCACTCACTAGGTGAAACACAGCGCAGGCGCTGTTTCACACCGGTTTTCTGTTAGGCCGTGGTATCACTCCGGTCGAGCCGGCCCATGCATGCCGAAGCATGATTCTCCCACGGGGAGTGTAATATTAAGTTTAGCCCTGACAAGTAATGAATTATTAAAACAAGTAAAATTATTTAAAAAACCGACTGCGTTAATTTCTGTCATTTTTATGAAATTCTTATCCTTAAATTTGCTTTTTTTATATTTGATGTATAAAATGTCACTCTCACGACTAAGACGAATCTATTGACACCACTCACATAAAAATACGATAAGCCGTTTAGGCTCTAGGGCATGCCGAAATATACACATACATACATATACACGAAAAATATAACCCTCCTCCTGTCGCATTGGGTAAAAATAGTTCCGATTTTGTAAAAGAGTGAAATTATGTTTGTAACCAAATGTTTGTTCAATGTTTTAAAGGAAGGAAAGGGGATGGAGGTCAGGGATGTAAAGTCAGCTGATAAGACGGGCCAGGAAGTTTGATAATGGATAACTATCGTCACTCTCGTACACATGTTGTTAGTGTACGGTATGACACTTCCGACAATCACGGAAACTTTCACCCAAGAATATAACAAGCTAACAAGTCTTTGAAAATGGCCGTAATATGTTTAGGTTTTCGAAAAAAAAAGGATTGGACCCATTACACCATGTATTTGCCTTTTGCCTACATATTCTTATGAACCGGATCCTCAATAAATCTTGGAGAGAACTATGAACACGCAAGAGGAAAAGTGATTTGTGTCGAAAATAGAAGAACTAATAAAACGCATGTTTGAACAAACGAATCATTAGCAGTAACCTATCAGACGTTTATGTATTTATTAATAAATGCTAAAATAATATTTGTGTACCACTTATGACTACTTTTTTTATACTTACAAATAGAGTTGATATATTGATTATATATTTTTTTTTGTTGAACACACAAATTTTTAAAACTACAACTAGGATTTCAATTGCTTACATTTGATAGCCAAATTCTTGTGCTCTTTTATATATTTATGATTAAATATATAATTAGTTATTAGTAAAACATTGACAGCACATCCATCGAGTTATCAGCTTTTAGAAACATGTTGATGGGATAAGATACAGCTTATTTATTTACAGTATATAAAGCAAAATTTTTGTTGTAAAGCAAAAGCAGACGTATTGCGACACAGGATGTATATTCCTAATGCAGGAGTTGCCGTTTTAAGAAAGAAAGTGCTTCTTGAAACATTCTTTATCATACTTTCTATAATATTGTTTACATGAATCCTAACCAGTTCGAATCGGCTCTTAGAGCTGAACTAGACCTCGAACAGGATCCATCAAATCCCAAATAGGTGGCAGAGGAGCAGACATATTGTCTGATGTTAAGCAATTACCTCCGCCCATGGACACCCGCAACACCTTCACAAGTGCATTGTGTGAGAGAGATTTGACAAGATGTCATGACTTCTATAGATGTTGTACAAATTCAGAATATTCTTTCAATATCCATGTCTAGTCTTAGGAGATACAAATAATTTTATTAATGTTCTAATATAATTTTTATCTCATTTTTTACAATTTATATAAAACATTACATACCTGATTGACACAGTCCCATTGTGCCCATGAGAACACCTTAACAATTTTCTCTGGTTCTGGATATATTCCATCAAAACCCCATTTATCAGTGCCATCATCACATTCATTCAGAAACATTGGTGTGCGGTATATTTTAATACCTGAAAGTAAATAAAATGGCAGAAAACAAATTACATTAATATTATGCAATTATATGCAAAGTGAATTGCACACACACATAATAATTTGGTTAAATAACTTTTACTTAGTCAGTCATTGGACAGTACATGGAATGTTATGGTTCTGAGAGATTCTCATAAAGATAAACTTTCCCTGAAACAGATCACTCTGTCTAGCATTTTTGCATGGTAACCTTCTATACAAAATATCACAAACATGAGAAAACACTCTGTACAACTTTGTTAGATAAATAAATAAATATTATATTTTCAAATACTTACAATCCAAATGCTTGAATAATAAGAACCTATCGTTTCTTATTCCAGGACTGTATTTAGTACTTTTTCCATATACATACTGTATCATAACCTGTTTAGTTGAAGGCTCTTCAACTTCCTCTGGAGTCCTGTTACTCTCGGGCAGTAGACATATCAAATATGGACAGTATAGAGGTTCTGTAATCTCCAAGTTTTCACTCGGAAGTTTCTTCACAATATACACCAACAAGGTATGGGTAGCATTCACTGATGCCTGTATTATGTTCAGTTTCTCCTCAAATGTGTGCAATATGATCAATGTCTTATTTTTATTGGTGTAAATTCCAATGTTTAGAACTTCCTTGCTATCTTTATCTGACACCCAACTCATGATTTGTGATCCGTGCTGCTCTTGGCCTAAAAGACGCCATTCTCGGGCTGTAACCTCTGTAAACAGATAGACAATGTAATACACAAACAAAGCATTTTACGAAAGATGTAAACAAAAACAGATATGTAACTGCTAAATTTATGATCAAATATGAATGTTTAGCTTAGCTGTCGGCTTCAGAAGCTTATATTTGCTACCATATGCAGCAGTAGCAGTATAACATCTATAATAGTTACCTTGTTCACTTTGCGCTTGTAGCACTCCGCATAACTTCACAGCTATATTTTGCACTGCCATTGCGTCTATTTATCTGATATTGACTTTAAATTCACCTGTCGCTCACATAATTTATAAATTATGTCACTGTATCGCCACGTTATCAATACTGAAATAGCGCACCTTTATTGACTTTTCTCGCTCAATTTTCTATCAGCTGGCGCCCAGCTGAGTTGTAACATGAAGTTAGCTGTTTTAATGGATGCCAACAGATAGCGAAACAGGTTATTCGTGATTGTGGCAGCACTGTAGTACTTAATGTATAAATAAACCAATCAGAACAAAGCGTTGGTTCTAATGGCTTGTTTCGTTTCACTGTTAGTAAATTGAGAAAAAAAGCAATTTTATTGATTTATTATTGTTTGTAGCCGATTTAAATTATATATTTATATAAGTTAGTAATCTACATATACTAGATAAAATATTTGAACTATATGTGGTATATAAAGTAGACAAACTATTATGTTCTGTACATTTATTACAAATGAAATAACAGGTAAGGGTATTTACTGTAAAAAAACTAAACAAAATGGAAATCAAATATATTTACTGCTTTTATTTTCTTTTTAACCACAACCGTATCCTACTTACTATTACGCTCACTTTCTGCGTTCAACGAAACACAATTGCAGATTGACGTTTCGTTTTCAGAAGAAATAAACCTGAAGTTGGTCAATAGTTTACCCGCTGAGTACCAAAGTTTTACCGCGACATTTTCGCGCGGAAAGCCGGGCGTTATCGAGCCGTGAAAAGCTGAAAACTATCATGTAAAATAAGTGATTACCATTAAGTGTAAAGTTTTTACGTATATTTAGTGAACAAACCTTAAACGTGAGCAAAATTTAGTGTTTTCCATCCTACGTGTGTTGAAAGTTCTTGCTTCGTATCTAGTACATGAACTAACTACATTTTGAAGAATATAGATTAATTTGTGAATGACCAGGTATGTTTTGAAATAATATCTTATAAATCTATGATGTGAGATATCTTGTGCTGTAATATGCGTTAGTAAAAAACTAATGCTTGTAGGCATAATTAGGTTATAAACCTTTGGTGGGCGATAAGCCAAGCCAATTATATTGTCAACGGTTAAATCGTATTTAGAGGAATTATTTAGTTTAAATTGTAATATTTCTATTATATATCAGTAAAGTGAAGAGATCATGTCATCCTAAGGCTATTTTTATCAATTTCCATAAGTGGATGTGCTGAGAAACCCAAGCTTGCGACGTGTCTAATGGCGCTGACGGGAGAATTTCGCGCGCGATTGTGACGGATTCGTGGCATTTTTTACCGCAGCTGATTCATGAATTTCGATATTTTTAACGCTCTATATGAAAGTTTATGTAATGTAGTGAATATAAAACATGATAAAATGCGATTTTTATGAAAATAACTGCATTAAAACAGCCTCGAAAAAAAATACTCCCGCCAATCAGCAGGGGGCACGCTGCGAGTATCGTAGGCTTTTCATGGTGTTTTACTGTTTGATACTTTATGAGTACAGTGCTCAGTTGTTAGCAGACAGCTTCATTTTAAAATAAACCACATGCTTATAACGAAAAATTTGGAATTATGCCCTCAATTACGGTCGTCAAGTGACATAACCCTATTTGCAAGTTGAACATGACATGCGGTAATTTTAGCCCATATTAACTAATGATAGATACTTAATACTACTGTAATTACCTCATTTACTTAATGGTGCTTATGTTTTAGGCAGTGAATACTGAGTGCCAGTTGCAATATCGTATCAACCATGGCTCAAACTGGGTATGTATACTGCACAAGCTCTTACCTCTATCTATCAATACTGACCTTGATGTTAAGGTTTGTTTACTTACTGTTACCATCACATATTTTCAGTTCTTCCAGTGAAGCCAGTGATAAACGGTTAACCTTAAAACGGAAAAGGAATTCCACTGATGATGAGGTTTGTATTCTTTAAATATTTCAGTTAAATGTTGTTTAACTTACAGGTTAGCTTAGTTTTGCTTTATGATTTTAGCTTGAAAACATGCCACCATTAAAACTCTCAGCGGTACTTGAAGAGGAACTACTCGACCAGCCAGCTCACAATGTAGTGGTAGAGTCATCTTCTTGCTCCAGTGATGACGAAAGCTCCCAGTATGGGATCAATGACCAGCCAAGGAGTGTGTACACAGACATAGAATATAACCCTGACAGTTTTTTGAGCCCACCAAGTATATCTGATCTTCCGAATGGTGTACTAAGCCCCTTGGAGAATGTAGCTAGAGGAGAGTCTACACCACATTCAAATAAAAGGCCTAGGTAAATTCTATAATTATCTACTATCAAATTATAACTCACTACTTCTATCGTGACTCACAGTAATGCCATATGATCCTAGTGGTTTCTTTAAATATAGTACAGAACATGCAAAACTGCATGTTTATGATTTTCAATCTGTATTGAAAATCGGCATTTTATGTGCATAACTATGAAAGTATACATAATGGAGACTTGAGATTTCTTTACCTATGTTTGTTTTCTATGTGACCTCTCAAATGAGTTCTAAGTAAGCCTTCCATTACAGCACAAGCAAAATGCCATGCCCTTCTGCCCCATTGCCAAAACGCAAGTGTCCCCTGCCAGGGCTGTCCTGGGCAGATCCAGCTGATGTGTGGAACAGTATGTGTGACTGTGATGCTAGATCTAGTAATAAGAAGAATGCCAACATGTTTGACAATCATCCTAATCTACAACCGAGGATGAGAGCTATCCTTTTGGACTGGTTGAATGAGGTAAGTGCCCACTTTACAGTAACTATGACAACCATAAAAAAAGGTTCTAGAACTGTCTCATAATTATTAAACTTAATGATTACTTTAACATCTAATTATTAATAAGCTAACATTAAAATGTCATTGTTAATTACCACATTTATTAAGGAGTTAGGAGTTTGAGGGATTTCCTATAGAAAACTTGATTTGCAGGTGCACTTAGAACTACCTGAAATTATTATATAAAACGCAGAATAAATTTAGGCCACATAGTATCAGGGCATTTTGT
Source organism: Hyphantria cunea (assembly GCA_003709505.1). Lineage (NCBI taxonomy): Eukaryota > Metazoa > Arthropoda > Insecta > Lepidoptera > Erebidae > Hyphantria > Hyphantria cunea. The sequence goes on from PKRV01002653.1 coordinate 105,736, forward strand.
AAACAAATGTGTAACATCTGTGGTGTCTATTGAATCTATTGCTAAATTCTTTTAAAATTTTCATGCTGCATTACAGTGGGAAGGAAAGGGTAAGAAGACTTCTTGCGTTGCACATGTATAAAAACGATGGTACAATGGGGTCAATGACCCGTTTTTTGCGCTGTTCATTGACCTTTTAACCAACGCGATTTTAATACAGCGTTTGGTGTAAGCCCATTCTTCAAAAGATTTCTCGGCTCTGGCTGGGATGTGTGTGATGTGGAATTAGTTTCTGCAAGGTCAAGAGCTATGGATGTTGCGTGCAGTCCAGTATCCGTAATTTCATGCCACTTTTAATATAGGATTATCCCTGATTTTGCTATCGTATAGCAACCACGTGTTCGATCGGCAGAACTATTATTAAAAGAGTGATAAAATGCCAAAAACTTCTAGCTTCTCATACCTACGCTTTCTATTGCATAGAATAATAAACTTCACGGGAAAAACTTTTTTAGAAACACGTATTTTCTTTGCAAACTGAGAATGTTTTAAGACTTATTTTGAGACCTATATTTACATCTGGCTTTTGCCCGCGGCTTCGCACGCTGTCCAATTTTTTAAAGGATAAATAGGAGGCTTTCTTATTCCAAATATAATCTATCTCTCTACCAAAATTTAGCCAATTCTGTTCAGCTGATCCGACGTAATTCAAAAACAAACATTCATCCAACCAACTGTCACATTCATAATGTTAGTATAGATTGTCCGCGAGTTTTAATATTCTTACGAAGTATAATTGAACTTTAAATATCACAAAGCATTACTTTTAAAGCAAAGGTCTTTAGATAAGAAGGATTATGGTCTGGTTCAGTTCAGGTACTAATTTAATTTGTTGAGAAACTGGGACACTATTGTGCGAGCGTGATATCGCTGATTAAAGTTTTGAAAGGTTCGATACACTGTGACGATGATGATACATTTAAAACTAATGTGATCGGGAACGTCAATAACATCGAGTACTTTAAAAAAATGCTGACAGAAGCATCTAGTTTTAGATTCCTTCTAAAATTTGCATTTTGTATGTTTTTTCGTCGAATAAATCGAACCTAATCTATGTAATAATATTTACAAATCCACCTGTGAATGCAATCGATACAATATGATCAAAACTTCGGGTAAACAAAACTTGCTGCGCCTACGCATACCTTGTACATAAAGATCTAGATATTTATTAAAATAAGGTAGCTATTGATTTAGTTTTGTCGACCCAGTAAAAAAAATCTAAGGTAGCAAAGATAACGGGCTCTAGTAGTCAATCATTCAAAACTTGCCACTTGGCAGAGCCCTTCTTCGGCATGAATGGGCCGTCTCGATCGGAGTGTTACCACGAGCCTTATAGAAAACCAGTGTGAAATAGTGCTTGCGCTGTGTAAATGCCTCCAACCATTCCCCAAAGGCTGGTTCGTCACGTCTATCTTAAGCTGCTTGTCAAGGACCAAATATTATTTAATCACAAACATGACTATATACATTTATACTATATATATGTATATATATATATATATATATATATATATATGTCCGTTGTAGGCCACGCGGCCGTCAAGAAATTGTTGATAGCTTAACCTAGGTCATAAGTTAATCTAAGGACGTGTTATATTTAACTGAGCGTTACATTTCTATTACTAGAATCAAATTGAGCGAAAGAATTCCTACACGATCCTTATATTGCTGAATTCAATATACATTTCATGTATATTTAAATATGTGTACATATTATATACTAGTTTTTGCCTTTTGCGGACGAAGATCGAACTATAAAGGAAATTACTAAGTTAGCATTTAAACGCCATTATAACAAAGTCTACTTCTGGGTATCACAAAGCGTATATAAAGAAATAATCTCAAATTTTTACAAAAATAATCTACTTCAAGAACTAACGCTTCCCGTGAGGTGATTCCCGCTTCGAAATACAAAAAGAATCATAAAAATTCGTGCACCGTGTAAAAAGTTCTACAAACATAAAAAAAATACAATCGAATTGATAAGCTCCTCCTTTTGTGAAGACTTTTAGTAAAATGATCACAGTTCATTATCATTGTCAACGGCTTTTAATTAGTAGACCACCGCTGGATTCTCTTTAAAGGAGGTTTCCTACTACATTCACGCACGCTAGACAAGTTGTTATGTTTAGTTTGTATCCAGTTTTCCTTCTCTTAAGTGTGATATTGCCTTGCTCAGTTTCCTTCCTCAGTCAGTTCTTACAAGACCTAGGACCTGCACGGAAAGTCATAGTTAACCAATTTATATACTCTAGTCATTTCACGAAAGTCGAATAAACCATCTTCTATGTTATAGTTTATATTAGTTAGTGTGTAAAGCTTGTTTTCCACAAGACTTCGTGTAAATCAGTGCGCAATTGATTCTTATTATCGTGGCATTTTTATCACATGTTTAAATTAAATTCAGTGTCCATGTACGACACGAAATACCGTCCAACAAAATGAAAGTGAAATCAGTTTTCTAATCAATATGTTAAGTCGTTATTTTACGAGAATTTAAATATATGTATTGTTAACTAACGAGAGGACCGCGCGCTCTATTGCTAATTGCATACTTAAACAGATATTTACAATCAAATCTATAAACGTTCATTATTACGATAATATGTTCTCTACATATCTAGAAAGGGATCTGTTGTCCCTATTTCAAGTGATCTTCAGCCTGGTGTCGTTCTTGTAGACTCTAGGAGAAGCTAACAAGGGCGTATCTGGGGATAGGGAGGCAGCTACCAAAGCTGAAAGTTTGTTATGTACTTTGTTAGTTCCTATACAAAACAAACTGACAAATTGAGTGTTAACTAAATTTTGTTACCTTTATGAACGCACTTTTTGGATAAATAAGTTGCAGCTAAACTTTTAAAGCACTGGAATAAAGGAGTTATTCAAGTAGCAGAATCTCTTTAATCGAAGGGGAGGTGAAGACACCCCTAGAGATTTTACCGACAATACCTTATTCCATTGCTACAATTGAAAGGTCACTCGGCATACTCAGACGCATTAAAACGGGGATAAGGTGGGTGGTCTGTGATCAAAGATAGAATAAATGGGCTTTGTATGATCAGTGTACGTAGAAATTTTGTTAACGTTATGGGCGATTCATTCACGAAATACGGCTGAAACCGTATTGTTGCAGATCTTCGAAAGTTACCTTTAAAATAGCTATTCTATAATTAAGGAATTATATAAAAATCTGATTTAATCACCCCTCCCCTCCCTCGAACCAGAACCTAGGTACGCCCATAGAGAAGCATAAACATTTTATTCATAATCATCAAAATGTATCAGTTTTTAAGACCTATTTGCCTAACAATGAAGTTCATTTAACTTCTCAAATTCAAATAATTTTTAATAAAGTAATTGTAAGATTCATCTTATCGCAACGTGTAACTGTTATTTTAACTCATTTCTATAGTGAGATATTTTTTGCGACAGTTCGATTAAATGATTCCCGACGCGTGTAACTCGGTTGAGCCATTTTCCTCAATCGTTAGGCTAATAGTATCGTATCTTATGTTTCCGGTGTTTAGTGTAATATATTGTGTTATAAATACAATTTGATTAATCGAACACCACTTTATATAGCCGATATTTATTTATGAACAAAATCACATAGGAATTATGCAGATAATTATTGTGAAAAAACACGACGAAATTAAAAGAAAAAGGTACTGTTAAATAAAATGTCCACAATGAATGTACATTGTTCTCTATAATATATTTAAGAAATTAGTAGATAATTTTAGTAATCCCACGTTTAACCCTTATTAATGAAATAATCATCCATTACTTTCAATCAAACGAAAAGTCCTGTCCTTGCCTAAATGTAGGTTTAAACTAACGAACAAAGAGATAGACTAGAACAAGAGCATTCTTTCTTAATCTTTTAGTGTAAACAAAAACTGGTTTTTAGCGTTTACACTAAAAAAGCAGCAAGCAATAATGAGCATCTAGAACTAGAATTCTTGCACGGTAGATGTTTAGATTAGACGATCGTAAGCTCATTCATGTCATTTCTGGGGTTGACAGAAATATTAACCAAAAGCATATATTATTAGTAAAGAAAAGAAGGAAAAGACATTGATCGGTGACTAATTTAATGTTTACAAGTTGTAGGAGTATTTTTATAGTGTTCGAAAGTCGAATACCACAGACATCGCAAAATTGGTGTGCTACTGTCATTAATAGACAATTTTCTAGAAAATAAGCCATAATTTAATCGATAAGTATATATTAAAAATCCATATCGTATATATTAAAGATCCGAGGAGCGAACACGTAAATACGCTCTAAGCAACAGTTCGCGCGCTCTAGTGCCGTTTACATCAAGCGAGCAATCATTCTTAGAATCTTTTAGAACGCAAACTGAACAACGAAAGAATAGTCTACGCCTGTTTACACTATAATAATTTAATAGAGTGGGGATATAATGAGCATTCGCTCGTCTGATTTAAACAACAACCTTAAGAAATCGTGTAGTAACAAATTTAAAATTAAAAGCTTTTCAGCTACAAGAAAAATATTACAACATATTTTTTAGGACTAACCCCCAGTAATATCGGTGGTGTAGGATGGATTTCCAACTTCAGTCTACCCCTTCAGTATTAAAAAGAACTAATCTTTCAATCTCTCTCTCGCTCTAAATGAGCATCCGTAAAACTTGTATTTAGTTCTAACTTTGGGGGCTTTAAGGGTTTCATTCTGCTTGAAGAAACTCTGCCTATGTGTATCAGTCCGTTGATCGTCCGGTGATCAGGAAATTGTCCGGAAAACGTCTGTACCGCTATCTAGACCATACTATCGTTAGTGTTTTACTACTGCGCAAGTCCCAAAAGCTTGCCAGTTACTGATTCAGGTTAGGCGAATTTGCTGTTTTTTATGGAATAGGGAATTGCTGATATGATTGATGATAATAGAAACGAGCAGACGTATCGCCTGATGGAGGGCGATTATCGCCGCCCATGGACAGCCACAACAACAGCGGCATCACAATTGCGTTGCCGGCCTTTGGGGAATGGGTGGGGGGATGAGGGAAGGGGTTGGGATATGGGCCTCCGGTATCCTCACCCACTCGGTGAAACACAGCGCAAGCGTTGTTTCACACCGGCTTTCAGTGAGGCCGTGGTATCACAGCCCATTCATGCCGAAGCGTGGTTCTCTCACGGTAAGGGCCAGGCGTGTCTTAAATTCTCAAGTGTGCACACTGCTTATCAACAAAAAGCAGTAACTAAAACCTAAAGAATTCAATTAAGTATGTCATGACTAGATTAAGTACTCAGAGCCTACATCATAATGTCTTTTTGCTACGGTTCAAAAGCGCTGATAATAATACTTTAGCGTTACACTTATATCTTCTTTTTATTAATTTTTCAACGTATAAATAATCATCCCATTAATATTGTTACGTCGCATTTGTTAGCCAATACGCGTACACAGATAAACATTATATAATTATAACATACATTGCTCAAAACCAATTAAAGCGTGGGTGCGTACATAATGTTGATAACAGATATTGTTGCACTTCAAAATATATTTTTTTATATCCATGTTATAATGTATTGTCACCAAGTTATAAAAACCAAAAACGACTCTAATGACATATAGTCACATTGAAGTATGCACACAGGCTTACACACAAGGATTTTAAGTGAACTCCGTACTAGTATCGATACTGCTTGGGCATTATAAGACAACGTCTTACCGCACCGGTCGCAGTTGGCTGCAACTGTTACGCGGTCGGACGCTTCACTTCTAATGAGGGGTCCCCGTAGCGAACCTATTTAAGCATCTCTAAACCATATAGTACAACAAATGGGGCGGCTCGATCTAAATAAGACCATTGCTTAACAGAAAATCTGTTTTGTCCAATTCTTTCGTTGCTCGAGTGAGTCATATTACAGGAGTCCCAAACCACCCCTTTCTCTAACTCTGAGGTCGGCAGTGCATTTTTTTCTTATGCACCTGCCATTATGACTACTCTGCCTGATGTAATGCATCAGCAGAATCCAAGATTGGTGGTCACTATACTCATTGCTAAAGCAGATAATGCAACCATGCAGATGGTGACCCACACACTTGATTTGCAAGTGTGTATGGGCGGCGGTAGTGCCATGAGGTGACCAGCCTTAAAAAAGACCTTAATACATATAAATATTACTAACTTATGAAAGTGAAAGTAGAATTAGCAGAGAACACAACTGAATTATTATATATATTATATATATTTGTGCATCCACTTCAATCCATGTACTCGCATGCATTTCTACATAAAGTATGTAAATGCTATTCTTTTGATACGTCTAGGAGGGTGACTCGAGTTTTAATAAGCGTGTCGCTGTCTAGTTTGTTTATATAGCTTCTAACCCGTTTCGCTATTATTTTGTTCACATGGTTTCTTCCAAAAACGAATCAATTTGATGTGGTATAGCATTATTTAATTTTAATCACTGATTATTTTTCTAAAATTAGTTCATATTAAATTGGTTTAGTTTTGACCTGAATTTTGACTGAGATTGGCGATAATACTAATGCTTATTTATACGTGTAATTGTCACGCGACGCAGGTGCAGTTGCGTTGACTCAGTGATAAACACAGGTATAGAATCTTATATCTTAATTCAAAAGTAAAATGAAAAAAAGCACTCACTTGTTACGGCCTACCATTCATGAATTTTGTAAGAATATTTGTAAATCTTTATTATCAAGCAAGCAACTTATTTAGTTTCTTACCGGTTCTTCTCAATAGGAATGACATTTTGAAACAGCTCAACTAGAGTTACAAATGTAACGTTTCGAAAAACCTTTGACAGTGAGAGAGTCACGCTTCGGCAAGCATGGGCCGGCTCGACCGGAGTGATACCACGGCCTCACAGAAAACCGGTGTGAAACAGCGCCTGCGCTGTAATTCACTGAGTGAGTGAGGATACCGAAGGCCCATAATCAAACCCTTTTCCTAATCCCCCTTCCCATCCCTCAAGGGCGGCAACGCTCTTGTGACGCCCCTGGTGTTGCGGGTGACCATGGTCGGTGGTAATCGTTTATCATCAGGCGATACGTGTGCTCGTTTGCCCCCTATATCGTAAAAAAAAGACCTACTTAATATAAAAGCTTTTTGATTTTTAACGGGTTAAAAGATCTTTTCATCTTCTCTACCCTTTACGTTCATTTTATCCCATTACCTATTTTTTAATATCTTGTAAGATTAGATCGGCCATCATTATTGTATAACTAAATGTCATTAGAAAGAAATGAAACAATAGTCACATAACAAATACATTTCTTATTGTCGATCCTAATATATATTTTTTAAAGTGAACTATAAGCCAAAAACTACTACTATGAAAATATATGTTACCAGACTAGTTAACACCCTTCGTCCTTTAAAACGCATTTGCATAATTTGCATACCGCAATAGTTATAACCCATTTTCAATAGGGGACCTTGTCCCTAGATTATATCGCCCTATACAAAACACGTGTCCAGCGAAAGTGCACATGTCACCCGAAGTAGCCCGTTACGTTTACGGACCAGCGCATACCAAGAAGAGCAGCAGAGAATTTTTTTAAACATTTGAATATGTACTTTAAAATTATTATCATAAGGTCTCTCTTTCGGTCTGGCTGGCTCTAAGGATCCCAGGACACGTTAAAAAGGTGTGACGCACTCTGAGCGTGTCCACGCGCGACTTATATCCGTTTCGTGTCGGGCGATGATGTTATTTTGCAAAATAGCTGTCATATGAAATTGTATCTACCTTCATCAAGTTGTGTCCATAATATATCTTTAAAATTTTAATTATGAAAAATGTGTGCCCAGAACAAACTTTGGGCAAAAACTGACACATAGTCAGTCAAAGCTATATAAACTATGTTCTGTATCTCGCTTAGCAATGGCCGATCCAAACGTTTAAAAGTATTTCCAAATTAGTTATTGACAATCCAGTGGTCTAAGATTAGCCAATGACGTTTATCGTACCTACTACACAAGCGCTTAATCGAGCAACACGGCAAAAATTATATATTGTTGCCGCCCAATGCTCGAAATTCGACCATAGATCATTAATATTTTTTTTTATTTCTGCACTCAAACATTAACTATGTTAAATTTCATACTCCCCCCATTCGCATAGTTTTCGTAAAAGAGGATACAAAGTTTTTGCTTCGAGTATTAATTTATAGGATATGGTTAGCTCATAGACCGGTTGCATTCGCTGATTAGAAACAATCAACGACAGTAAGCAACGACGGCACGGCCAGTACCTAGATGGTGACCGCTGGTGGCACGATACCTTGAGCGTCTCCGTAAGTCGGAGGTCACGTTTAGGTCCCGTTTGTTATCGTGGAATATCATTCGTGAAGCTTAGTTGGATGGAGACCTTTGAGCGGCTTAAGAACATCCAACGGCAAGTTTACGTAGCTACAATATTGTCTCGCAGGTCCCTAAACCGCACTCAGCCAGTGTGGGGACGTATGGCCTCAACCCTCTTCTGAAAGGAGATCCGAGCCCAGCAGTGGGACATTATGGATTGTTGATCAGTATAGTCCTTTGTATGCTAAGGTTTATTATTATTATTTTTTCCAAGCAGTTTTCGCTCTTCGCCTCTTGGTTGGGTCATTATACATATCCCTACATATAAAGGTTTATAAAGACGGGTCACTCGGTTGAAACAAACTCTCTAAAGGAACTATTAGATAAAGTATGCCAGCCGAAATTAAAACCTCTTTAGTGATTAAGATGTCCGGAAGAGTCCCGCTCCAAGGCAAACAATCTAGGGACTATAAATTTTCATTAGTTAATTAGAACTTTCCTTACGAGTGTTATATATCTATTAATCTGGTGATCCGTCATTACTCATAGTTCCTAAAAGTGTTTCATTATGTTAACATTTTTTCTTTTCTTTTTTTAAAGATAACTCCCGCATTCGGAATGTACATGACACTATCTATATATCGGTAGGGGTAAATTAAAGTTGGTTTTCGACTGCAAAATTGTATTAGATTTATTGTTAAATATGATGAAATTATAATACTAACTTTTGCCCGCGGCTCCGCTCGCGTTTATATTGATAAAAGTATCCTATGTTCTTCCTTAAGAAACAAAGTATCTCCATGCCAAATTTTATTAAAGCGGTTTAAGCATGAAAACGTAACAGATAGAGTTACTTTATTTATAATATTAGTATGGATTGTTGTTATTGTACGATGCAACCAGTTTAAAAATGGAGTGTAATCTTTTAAGGTTCATGCATATAGAATAATAATATCCTTAGAATCAGCCTGATGGACATTAAGGTGTAATATTAAGCATTTTATTTCGTGTTTTTACCAAGCACGTACATATTTTCGTTCTTAATTGAAAGTAAATACTCTCACTCAAAGACACCAAGTATGAAAACACACCAAAATAAAAATACAAAGTTTTCATTAAAACTGATTTAGGAATAAGCCGCTGTTTCTTTAATAACAGAATTATATAAATTAAATACGGAGCAGGTCGATGTTGTAGTTAATTCAACTTAATTATAATAAATTAATTTCAATAAAAAATCCCAAGCTAAAAAAGCATCGGGGAATATCAAAAAGAAATATTCCAATGAACCAAGAACTTCTTCTTTTGGATTTGGCTAACATAAACCTTATTAAATAAACGAAAGAGTTCCAATTTAAGATTATACATATTAGTCCCTATTAAAACCTCATTACTTATGTCTTCGATTCTATTGCACTGGTTATAATCATAGACCCGGCAGGTTCTCGCATTAAATAAATAAATATTTTGAATACCTGACACACAATATCATCTAGCCTCAAACTAAGCAGACCTTGTCATATGAAAGCTAGATTGACTGATTGAATATTTAAATACTTTTGTTTTGTAAATATGCATACATATTATATACAAAGAAAACACCCAAACTCATATAATAGGGAATAAGTATGAAATATTTATTTGCCTGAAATATTGTTTTGTAAATTCTTGGTTCTCTTACAATATACTTAAAAGGCATTTTTTATTTAGTGATTATTTTAACCCACGTGGGAGAGCCAGGCTTCGGCATGTATGGGCCGGCTCGGTCGGAGTGGTACCACGGCCTCACAGAAAACCGTGTGAAACAGCGCCTGCGCTGTGTTTCACCGAGTGAGTGAGGATACCGAAGGCCCATTTGTAAATCCACAATCCGTTGTTACTCTTTAGAATTTTTATTCGAATACACTACATAATATTTTATTACCAAGATTCTCTATTTTATTTTTCTTTAACAGGTATGCGAAGTATATAAACTACACAGAGAAACATTTCATCTAACAGTGGACTACATAGACAGGTATCTTACAAAGACAGAAGACGTACAAAAGGGCCGTTTACAACTTATAGGTAAATATCGTTGAATAAGAAACGAACGAACAAAAACGAATATAAATTATACCTGAATCAGAGTATGACGAAATTTATTTTTAAATTTTCAGGTATCACATGTCTATTCATAGCTGCAAAAGTCGAAGAAGTCTACCCACCGAAAATAGGCGAGTTCGCATACGTTACAGACGGCGCTTGCACAGCTGAAGAAATTCTACTTGAAGAGCTGCTCATACTCAAAATATTGTCGTGGAGCATAACACCCATCACGATGAACAGCTGGTTGAACGTTTACATGCAGCTGGCGAGCGAAGGAAGAAGTGCTAAACGCCGTCTTCTAGGAGAGAGTGACGTTGGCGCGAATGCTCTCAGGGGATATACGTTCGTGTTTCCTCAGTATTCGTCGCTTGAGTTCGTGATATGTGGACAATTGATAGACTTGGCAGTTCTACATGTGGATGTGAATCTGTTCCCCTATAGCGCCGTTGCGGCTGCTGCTATAGCGCACGCGTTCAACAAGGAATTGGGCATCAGAGTCTCAGGTAGGTCTCATTGTAGTTTATATGTCAATATCGATAGTCGCTCTACAAATCCATTAACAACTTGGTAAATATTACATATTTGTTCTTCAATGTCTATTGAACTAATAACAGTTGTTCAATTGTGTCACTCTTTATACTTTAAATGACAAAAATGACACAATTGTTGTTTCTTCTATTAAGTGTGGCAGTTTCTGAAGACCGTTTTAATTTACTCCTTACATAGACGAGACAATAAAACCAGGAGGCAATTTCTGAGTATATACCTGATTTGAACTGATAGGCTTGGGGTCTAGTATTTGCCCTCTTTCTCAACGGTTAGTGATCCCTACTCTAAAACTAGCTCGTGAATTCAATTCCCACTCGGTACAAACAATTGTTTGGTGACCATGATCGTTTGTTGCGTCTGGATTTAATCGCAACTGTGACATCTCTCCATGAGAGAGAGAGAAAGAAAGAATAAATGATAGTTTGCTGTTTCTCAAGCACATTAAACTGTATTCCCTGGTAATAACAAGTACTGTTTTGAATGGTAGGATACAGCTGGGAGTCCCTGGAAAGCTGTTACCGGTGGCTGACGCCGTTCGTGGAGGTGGTGCGGGCAGAGGGCCCCGTGTGCGTGGTGCGCGGCGGCGACGGCGAGTTCCTGCAGCGCGCCGCCGGACTCGACCTCATCTGCCCCGACGTCAACCTCGACGAGAGCCACCGCATTCAGTCGCACAACGTCACGCTCGACATGTTTGTGAGTATCTGATAAGACACTGGGTTCTCGTGTTTAGCGATTCCCGAGTTGAACCAAATGTTGATTGACCTGCAAATATTTGTTTTGAATTTTGTATGTTTTCTATTATATCTATGTGGTTAACATTCAACTCTCAACAGGATAAAGCCTATCAGGTCATGGAGCAGTCGACGTCACACACAGACGCAGCAGGCACATCACAAGACACAGATCACATCTACCCACCTACACCACCACAATCTGACCACAAGAGTCCAAAGACTCCATCGACCAAGACCCCGTCGACGAGGCACCTCTCACCAGTACCTGAATCACTACTACTTACAGAAGAGTGAACGCTTAGAAGGTGAAGATTATTAATTGTTATGATCCAATATGGACTTATTGTTTAGAACAGTTGTTAAATACTCTTGATTGGAAGCTGAAGTGCTGCCCTATTGTTATACTGTTGTCCGAACAATATTTAGTAGTTTAATAATACATTAAAAAATAAATGTATTGTGGCCGGTAAAGACTTGCAGTGCGTGTAACACACTAAGGATATAATCCATACTTTAAATTATAAATACGAAAGTAACTCTGTCTATCTATCCTGCTTTCACGGCCAAACCGAAGCTGCACCGATTTCATTGAAACTTGGCATGGATTTACTATGATTCTTGAGAAAGGACATAGTCTACTCTTTGCTACGGTAACCAACAAACACGCGGGCGGAGCCGCGCGCAGAAGCTAGTGTCTATATAGCTGGTAATTCATCTAACCTAACCAACCAATCTTGTGTTGGAATTGCTTATGATATTATAGATTATTACACAGATTATGATATTATAGACTACCATTATGGGGCGTTCAATTGAACTAAACTTTAAGTTCAACTATCTTCTCACGATTGTAAATGCTGTATTTTTCTATAAGTATTTGAAACAACTTGTCGCCATAGTTAAATAGTATATCAATGAACAGAAATTGTTATCTTTAAAGTGAAGTCGCTTCCGCTGTCTGTTCCCTTAGATCTTTAAAATATCTCAGCCGATTTTAATGCAGTTTTTAGCGATAGATACAGTAATTCAAGAGGAAGGTTTAGAAGTTTAATGCATATTAGAGGAAATCCTAGAATCGAAGATCACCGTGCGAAGCGGGGCCGATTCGCGAAACAACGTACAAATACAACGTGTACAACATGAATAAAGAAAACGACTGAAATGCCAGTAGATCATCAAATACATTAATGATATAGAGAGACATCATTTGTTAAAAATAATCCTTGGTGGATATCTTTCAGTGAACTTGAGTAAAAAATAAGAAACTGAAAATATTAGACCAGATACCTCATAGACACCGTACCCGTTGTTTAAAATACTTTATTCATTAAAATTTTCTATTGTACAAGCAATTATTCGTCAATGTTAAAATCGTAATACTACATTGATGGTACAACGTTTCCGAAAAATGTTCAGACAAATCTCTTATTTTACACATATTATGGTTTCAAAGTACATTTTTTGTTTTCGCTTAAATTCGTGAAATGAAACATAGCTTATTTACTTAATGTGTGCTACGGTGGTCCTACCTTTGCAATATATCATTAGTATGTTCACGCGCTCTTTGACTTAAAGATATAGAAAATATTTCATAAAAGCAGCTTTTACATATTAATTTAACATTAATAGCGAAGGCAATAGCAAAATTAATATTTAAAATATTAGTGAAATGAGCTTACGATGAAGAATTACAAGTTACATTTTGACTGAATTATACTTATTTATTTTTCATCTTCCTAACTTTCAAACTAAATAACACTGCTTGAGAACATAATTTATATTATTAGTTTAATAAGAGTTTAAAGATGCATAATAAAATTGATAGATATTATTAGCACTGCCACCAAAGATATCAGAAACGAATTCTAAACCAAGTCTCAGGGTTGATTACATCCTACATGAGGAGCTTGTCTACTAACAGCCAGCTTGTTTCTAACTGTGTGCCGTGTCAGGGTTGGCACAGACGTACTGAGTAGCGGCGATGATACTTGAAATGACGGTGAATCAGATTTATTATTTGCATCAGATACACTTGTATTCTAACTTTTAAACTTTGGCGTTTCGTGATATTATAATTATTTTCAATGGGAATTAATGCGATCACTTATTTAAAGGTATTACATATCTCTGATTTGCCTGATGTTTCGGCCAGGTTGCACTGGCATAAGGTGGTCACAGGCTGACAAGTCAGTCTGTGACCACGGCGGAAAATACCTTCAAATAAGTAATCGCGTTATTTCTGTATTCTGTTGAACTTAAGGTTGAATTTGAAATTGATACTGGATAAGTCTCTTCACGGTCGCGCCGTCCGTCGGTACTGACCCTTGTTGCTGCTTGTTAACGATACTAGGCACTAATTGCGTTTGGAACTAGCATGAGACTCACACATTTTATGAAGAGGTAATCAATGCCTGACTGTTGGTAAAAACGTTCGTCAATACAGTGCTAAATGCTCGTAAGAATGCCGTACAATCAAGTACAGTATTCAAATACTTTTTACTATCTACAAAAATATATATATAAGTAGCAAAGTTTGTTCCTAAAATTCCTTAAAGTCAATAATGCCTACGCTATATGATAAAAATTACTATAAGTAACGAATTTGTACAATCTGTGGTGACTGTATGAACTGGTGCTGTAGTGCATACACAATATAATAATGTATTTATTTCGGCACTGTAATATATATATATGCAACTCTTAATAAATGGATATTATCCTTTATTGTGTATGTATTTCGGCATTAAAATATTATGTTGGCTTTCCAACATAGATTATAATTTGTAAATATATGTATAAGGGCTATACTTAGTCAGCACGTGTAACTCGAGCAAGTCATAATAATGACTTCAGTAGTATTGAAAACTGACTAATACTGGCCGTGCCGGTATACTTTTAGAACATTCCATAAGTTTTATTTGTCACCAACGATGTTTAAGGAGTAGACAATCATCCACCGCATTAAATTAATTGTTAACATTATTGTAGTGTATATAAGCAAGGTTGTGCTCATCTCAAATTCTTATCTAATGCGGTATCCCCACACATGAATACGATATTCATGATATATATGTATGTGTAAATAAATATACCAATGCATTGAAATTAATCATTTTCAATCAATATATTGTACCCTTAAGTAATTAGTTTTTCGCCTTATGACTATATCTCATAACATTTTCTATTTTTGTGTTTTTTTTTTAAATAACCGTTCAATCGTGCATTAATTTGCGCACGAGTTACCAATCATTTTCAGTTTTATATTCTGGTTATTATAAATATTCTGAAACATCTAAATCAAATTTCTCTAATTTACCTATAGATATAAACTACTTCACTGCTTATAAGTTATATGCTTTTTTCTCGACATGTGTTTTTTTGTAAATAATTTCATATAAACGGTAATATATATATGTTACCGATGATAAAATGGATATAAAATGTTCACGAGACTGATACTTAGAGCTTCGAGTCAAGTATAAATTTCTATTAATTTAAATGTGAGATGATTTTGCTAAAATAATATTTTTCGCAGCGCTATTTTAACCAAAGACTGTCATGATATCGAAAATAAGATCTATATTATATATTTTCACTGCGGAATAATCTTTTGAGGAATACTTGAAGGAAGCTGTGATACAAAATAAATGCCTGCATCTAAAACATGTTCCATGAAATGTTTCTTGTATTTTATAGGTTTAGTAAACTTCTTTTACACCTTGTCTTGTGAACAAAATCAGAAAATTCTGAGAAAGAATAAGTTTGTATTACTTCCATGCTTATGCAATATTGTGAATGTATATTTTTAAGAGTTTATGGTTCGACTGAAGTTCTATTTTGTTTCCAACTCGGTTAACTCAATCCTAAAACCTCTTTTCAATCATTTGTACAATTATTGAAAAAAGGTTTCTTTCATTTATGTGTGTGTTCTTCTGCTGAATTTTTTAATTTTTCTGTCATCTTGGTTTTTCAGCTGTGTTCATATAATGAAATAAAAATCATTTCAATTTTGAAGGTTCAAAAGTTAATATTTGGATTCGTTCGAAATAAACTATTTCTCAAATACTATTTTACCTATTTACTCAGACGACGAATTTTTTGGCCACATAAAATTTTCGGTTAAATGAATCGTAATCAACATTTCGTGAGTATTAAAATATTTTTCGAGGTTATTTCGTTAGCATTTTTTTTAAATATACGTTTTTGCTCACTTGTGACACTGACTAAACTCGCGCCTAAGACAGTTTTTCGTAGAATCGGAAAGTATCGAATTGAATACGACGAGAGTCGTACGGAGGCGACCGCGTCGCAGATGCCGGTAGACGAAAAAGATGTACATATTATGGCCTAAACACTATGTGCATGATTTAATATCGTCTAGGGCATGTAAAATCTGTGTATTATTTTTTATACCGTCTCTGTGATCTCGCTTCTTTTTAAAGGGCCACCGTCAATAATCCAAACTCCCCATTAATTACCGCGTAAATAAAACAATATATTCCAATCCTCAATTACATTCGGCTTATCATCCTCATTCGTTAACAAACACGTTATTATTTATTTTTTAAATGAACACAATTTAAAGTAATCTTTAAGCTACCCGCAGAACTGATTTATGGTATTTCTCAAAAGTAAGACTGTCCGCTAATATCTAAACGTTTTCATTTCACTCGAATATTACTAACATTGTACAAAATCATATTCACAATAACACGGCTTTATTCAACTGTAATTTTAACATTGTACACTAACTCCAATAGATCCGAGTATTGTTCGTTTTAGTTAAACTCTTGTAGAATTAAGTTGAACGATTACGCTTATCCACTGAGGTGTAAACACTCACCTTATAAAAATAAGACTAGATTTGTTACATTATATGAAAATAATTTAAAATTATATCCTTAGTAGAAAATTAGAATTTTTAGATGTAAGTTATTTTTATATCAATTTATTTGAAGCTAATGTGAAAGTACCTAATCTTCAATTAAAATGTGTGTATCTCCATTTTATATCACGTGATCTCATCTCAAGGATACAGAAGTTAATGTTATTAGTGCAATAACTGCTTCGATCACACATTGTACAGTCCATTCACAGCGATGTAGTATTAAATAAATGGTGTTGATTATTTACGCATTGCTTTTTTATCCTTACTTTTTTGATTTTTTGAGTTAAACACTCCTTGGAAAATTTATTATTTCAGTCAAATCAAACCAATTATTGAATGTACAACGACGCTCACGTACATCTTCATTTAGTACAAGTGTATCAACTTTATTTTATAACAAATAATTTCATGAGATTTCTCGGATATAGGTAACTTCAATGGTAACTTAATACATCGATAAATGATTCAATACATCTTTATTATTAACATAATAACAATCAGGTATTACAAAAATAATCTTCAGATTATAAAAATGCTTACGTACTACGGTCGTGGATTCGCCATTCTGAAACAAAAGAAAAAATTCAAATTTAAATTACAAATTCAAAATCATTTATTTTATTAAGGCACTAAGTAACATTAACGAACGTTTAATTGAACGTTAAAGAAGGTGAATTAGGTGAAAACACCAAAATTCACTGCCTGCCTGTGTCTATCCATAACTTTCAGTTTCCAAAATGCTGCGTAGGGCCTTATGAGAAGAATACTGGCTAAGAAACTCAAAAAAAAAACTCAGTGATAGTATTAAAGGTCTGAACCTAAACAGAAATCATTCAATCTACTTATATTCAGTTGCAAAATCTACTGTTAAAAATAATTCGCGACTGGATTAAGAGGCTAAAGTTGCAGTTGAACGAACTAAATTAATGGTATTGGCTAAAGCTTCGCTGACTAAACTGACCAGTCACCCCAAGCAGCACTTGTTCACGAGTATGACGCATGGACCAGCCATCGTCTCTCTCGCCATATCAGAGGGAAAGAAACGACCTGCCCCACGACCAGTTTGTTTTAATTTATCTACACGAAGGACGTATACCAAGTAAAAACGTATACCAAGGCCCTCGAACGAGTTTTGTACCTTATGTAAACGGTGATAGGTACCAACAAGTTTAGACTTGCCTCTCGTAATTATACTGTGTACATCACTGTTCTTCCTACAATCACCAATATTCTGTCTAATAAACATTATGTGGGCAAATATATACTGTGATGCAACAGTCAAAACACCAACATCCAAACAACCACCGAAGAGAGACTAGCACCCAAATTGTAAATTGAGCGGATTGCTCGCTTTGGTAGAATAAAAATCTTTTTAATATCAGCTGCCTTGCCCCAAAGAAGTACACAATAGGACATGACGCTGTGAAAGTAGCTAAAACAAACTAGCCTAGCTGTGTCCGTATCAGTGAGCTGACGTACCTTCCATACTGCATAAGCTGCCGAACTAAACCTACCTGCAAGGCTATCTATCTGGGCTTCCCACTGTAGTTTACTATCCAATGTAATTCAAGAAGAAGAAGAAGAACATTTTATCAACAATCCATAATGACCCACTTGGTGACTCAGGTCTCCTTTCAAGAGAGGATTAAGGCCATACGTTCCCACGCTGGCTGAGTGCGGGTTGCGGACTGGCAAGATATCGTAGTGGCTACGTAATTTTGCCGTTGCAATTTTTTAAACTAAGCAACTAAGCTTCACGATTGTTATCATGGGATAACAGTAACATAGGGACCGACTACTTAACGCGACCTCAGAATCAAGGAGACGCTCATGGCATCGTGCCACCAGCGGTCACCCATCCACGTACTGACTGCGCCGTCGTTGCTTACACCCGGTGGTTGTTACTAAACACCGAGTGCGATACGGCTATGAGCGCCTCTTATCTATTATTTATTATTATATTTCTTTTTGATCAAAGTTTTACCTTTACTGAAAGTTTATGACGGCATTTGGAGATGTTTTGAGCGACTTGCAAATACCGTTAAAATAAAATAAAAATATATTCTAACACGCCTACCACTGGTTCCCGAACACCCATGAACACCGAGTTGGAAACTCGGAAGGACCCAAGAAGAATTAAGCAATGTCATTGTTTCGGAGCCTGGCAAAGTGACTACTCTGCCTGATGGAAAGCATAAGCAGGTGGCAGCATCCATGAGGTGGTCACCATACATGTTACGAATGCAGATAACGCATCATAGCGGTCTTGTACTTCTGTATCATTCTACATCATCATAATTTTAACCAATCTATCGAAGTCTTACATTCTTTAATATACTCGCCTAAGTTTCGTGAGATAATTATTTTATATTTTAGGGATAAAAATTCTTTGATACTACAATAACATTTTTAATTAGGTAGTTACGGAATAGGCATGATGACAGTAACCAAGAACCACATAAACGTACGTACTCGTATTTATCTGATGACATGGGGTTCATAGAGTATAAAAATCGTATTTACAAATAAAATAATCCATGTTAAATTGAACACCAATCGCAGAGAGTTACGTCACTTATTTATAAAGGCTACTTTGTTTGGATATAATCGACGATCACTTTACTGTTTTTAAGAGTTATATTGACACTTGTTGACAAATGGTGACGTCGCATCTGACACAAACAGACGCCATGATACCACCGTGTGTTTTGGCGTTTTTGTTTTTTCCTAATAAACCTTATTTTTTGTAGAAATATAATTCTTTGACAATATAAGATACTTTCGAATATCATAAAACAGTTTTTCAAAATGAGTCGTCATGCCTATTCATTTTAAATTTATTTACATTTCTCTTTTCCTAAAAAAGATGAAACTTACAAATATATGCTAATCTTTGGTCCAGCAGTGACCGTTGATGCGTCTCGAGGCGTCAGGAACACGAACTGTCGGCCTGTGTTCTTGAGTGCATGATCGATCAACAGTTCCATCACGGTCTCTCGAATACTTTGGTCCTGTAAAAATGTTTACACGTGACATATGTTCGTATTTATACGATTAGAGACAACGAGACAAGAAATTGTTAATAAGTGATTTTTATTTTTGTATGTACTATCGACAAATTTGAATCTTGACCCACCATAAGCTAACACTCTTACAGACATTACAATACAATTAGGTTAACATTCGCATAAACATGCATTTCCAGGGAAACAACCTTGTTATCTGTCTTTAATTAGACGAAGAATAATCTGTTGCAGCATCGAAAAAGGTATTTGTGCCTAGTTATAGTTGATTCCAATTATGATTACATACTGCATTTATGATAAAGGTAAAAATTGCATAGATCTCCGATTAGTATTGGCATAGTTTGTTTAATATTTAAAACGTCCTTTAAAAGCGCACAAGAGAGTGGCATCCACTGTAAAGGAGAGAAGTCTTAGTTGTTGTGACTGTTTCAAGTTTGTTGTGAATCATGAATCAACAAGTTTGTTGATGACACTTAAACATTACAGAAGGCGCCTGCATTTCCTATCACTCACTCTAGGAAGAAACGCCGAAACAAACCATAGAAGTGCTGACATAAACACTGTTTACCGTGGGAGAGCCACGCTTCGGCATGTATGGGCCGGCTCGACCGGAGTGATACCACGGCCTCACAGAAAACCGGTGTGAAACAGCGCTTGCGCTGTGTTTCATCGAGTGAGTGAGGATACCGGAGGCCCATACCCCAATCCAACGCCCCCTATCCCCCTCACCATCCCCTTTCCCCCCAGGTCGCCATAGTGTGGGTCACCATACTGCATTGTTCTTTTTTGCATTGAGGATAATCTTGGATTTGCTCATGCTTTCCATCAGGCAGGGCAGAGTCATTTTGGCAGCTTAAATATATATATATAAAAAAAAAAAACTGTCACACCTGGCGGTTGCCACAGATAACAACTTTTCACAAACTGAGATGAGTAAAGAGATTGCCTGATGATGAATTAATTTAGACTAGCTAAATTAATTCATCGAGTTATATATTTTCTATATTTTAGTTTCAAGATGGTGAATGTTATGTTTAAAAAGAAGATAAGTATTAGCGCTTCTTTGTAAATTATTGTTACTCGATTTTGATGGATAATCATCGCGGTAAGTACATCATAAGAGTATGCGTGAAACTATTTGCAAATTAAAGAAACATTAGGTTCGACTCGGGAACGAACAACGGAACCCGAGCAGTTCCATCAGCCGGCAAGGCTGCGGAGGCTGCACGTACCAGAAAGACGTCGAACTCGTCCATGAAGCAGAAGGGCAGCTCGACGCAGTCCCAGAGCGCCATGATGAAGGCCACGGTGAAGTAGGAGCGCTCGCCGCCCGACAGCGCCGCCGCCGCCGCCGCGTGGCGCCGCGCGCTGCTGTCGCGTCCCGAGCACACGATGTCCAGCTCGGCCCGCCCGTGGTCGATGTCGATACGGCCCTGCCACACACACACACGGGAGCTCGCGCGGGGCTGCTGCACACAGCACCTCGGCCTCCGGTCGCACTCGCACACGGATCGAAAAGAATTAGATTACCCCTAAAAATAGCTCATAGGTATTCTGAGCACAGGAGAGAAGTCGTGACTTCGGCTCTTATACGAAACAAATAATTTTGTAATGAGTATAGTCATGAGTTCGTTCTTTGGGTATATAGCCAGTTGTGGATTTACCACAAGGCTGAGTAGGCTGGCTCAATTTTAGCTAGCGGCAAATTTGGACCAAAATTTCGTCTTACAGAAATAAAAGAAAAACATTATACACGGAGAAAAGAAGTGTTTACAATTTAACGAAAATAATATTTTAGTACTAAACAATGTACCGAATACTCTATTGTGAAAAATATTCTTGTCTGTGTGTGTGTGACTGTGTTGCCTTCGGAGCTGTTTGATGATAGATATTGTGCGGTGCGTAGAGATTTTGCTGGTCGCTTCTTCAAAGGGACTCCAGGTTTTATTTAAGCAGGACTGGCAATTTGAATATTTGGACACAAGTTAAGCTGAACCAACCACTGACTGTAAGTTTGTGTGTTGCGTATCTACCTGAATATTAAACTGTGGACGTTTTTGGTAAGTTTCTAAAAATTCGCAATGACAGATTTTGCAACACCTCTAAGCATTTTACTTGCATTGTGTGCGACTTTAATCTTGGTAATATAACATGGTCATCAGAAACAGGTAGTCCTCTGGGATGTATTGGCGAGGAGTGTAAGTTGCTCTTGAAGTTTTTTCAGTCAAATTCTATACGTTAATTGAATAGTACTTTGAAACAAAATGCTCGTCTCCTTGACTTGGTCATAACTGATGGACCGGATGTAATTACGGTCGCCCCAAACAAGCTTGTTAGCCGTCTGGACATACACCACCTCCCCTTTGAAACATCACTT
The DNA here is from genome assembly GCA_003709505.1 of Hyphantria cunea. Taxonomy (NCBI): domain Eukaryota; kingdom Metazoa; phylum Arthropoda; class Insecta; order Lepidoptera; family Erebidae; genus Hyphantria; species Hyphantria cunea. Next base: position 127,748 of record PKRV01002653.1, read on the forward strand.
CGAACCGGTACTAAAACACTTTTGAAATGAGTACCAATTAGGTTGTGTTTTCATAAAACTGGCTTTGACAAATTTAATATTAGTAGAACCGATGAATGAAATGAATGAGAGAGCGAACCCGCCATGTCCCGTCAGCATCTGCGTGACAACGCCTTGGGGGCGGATCTTCTGCACCAAGCAGTAAGCATCTTTCGCGTCTGGGAAGATAACTTTCGTGACGGAGGCGGTGTGGCCTGACTGGTATCGACGACTCCATTCGTCAATGGACTCGCTGCGAATCTGACGCTTGACGAATGAAATCGGACATAGGTCTTAGTCGGGCCTCCTCCGCAACGAAAGTGCCGTTTCTTAAGCCAACTGGTCGGCGCGCTCGTTACCACCGATACCAGCGTGGGCCTTGATCCAGTAAAAAAGCCACAAGTTTGCCTTGGATCAAGGTCTCACTGAGGTTACGGCGCGCCTTGGTCGTGAGAGGATGCAGGGTCTCGGGGTTCGTCACCGTCTCCAGCGCCGCCCTCGAGTCGTTGTGTGGGTTTCTCTCGAAGGTCTGCATATGGCCAAGAGTTCGGCCTGGTAGACTGTGCAGTACGCTGGCAAGTCCAGTTTCCGGCTCCGCAGTTCGGCCCGGCTGTCCTATATGGACAGCGCGGCGCCGACCTTGCCCTGTAGCTTGCTTCCGTCGGTGAAAACACGGAGCAACTGCACGTTGTGCTGGTCTACCAGGTTTTGGTCCTCCAGACTCTGGAACCTCAAGTCCATACCCAAGCTCCACACGCGCAACCTCCCGGTCTCCTAGCACTAGCCGGGTTGACTTTGCGCGCTTCACAGAGAGCGACTGCCTCTTTAATGCGAAGGTCCAGAGGTAGTAACCCGGACAGTAGTGGCGCCGAGTTAAGGGAGACAGTGCGGTACGATTTGCAGATTTTCTGAGCGAATCCTTTTTGCACAGTGTCGAGGAGCTTGCGAAAACCCAGTTCTCGGCGGCTGGAGCATATGCGGCTGCCGCATACGTGATGACCGGTTCTATTGTTGCGGTGTAAATGGTCTGTACGACCTCAGGGTGCAGCCCCCAGCTTATTTTTGCTGCTCTCGACAGCTGCATGTAGATGTTTAGGGCCTTCCTACAGACGACACCGACGTGGTTGTTAAGAGTCAGCTTGTCGTCTATAGCAAGCCCTAAAATCTTCAGCTCTCGGGACATGACAATGTCGACCCCCGTCCATGGTCAGGAGCAGGGTGTCATGCTTCAGCTTATTTGTTAGCAGCACGACGCAGGTCTTGTGTGGCGCAAACTTGAGATTGTTCCTGACGCCCCACCCCTGAACAAAGTCAAGGGCGGCATTGGCACGTCGCTGCACCTCAGACGCGGTATACTTCGCGAACAGCAGAACCACGTTATCCGCAAATGCTTGACAGGTGACGCCCTGTTCGTGTAGACCCTTAAGGAGGATCCGGGTGTCCTAGGAGGATATTCCACAGTATGGGCCCACTGATGGACCCTTGGACGCAGCCTTTCTGGGTTTTGCGGCGATGTTCCACCCCGGCGTACCGTAGCTTCACGTATCTGTCGTCTAGGTAGCTGTCCAGTAGGCGCCTAATATTGACCGGACAACCTTCCTCAGCCAGTCGGACCTTGATGGCGGGCCACCATGCGATATCGAAGGCACCCTCTATATCCAGTGAGACAAGCGTAACCAGCTTTTTCTGTCGAATCTCCGCTTTGATCTGGTTCACAAGGTTATAGAGGGCGTCTTCAGTGCTTTTCTGGGGCATAAAGCCACACTGGCGAGTACTGAGCCTCGGTACTAGGTGCCACTGGAGCCTGGATACGACCATTTTCTCCAGAACTTTGCCCAATACAGGCAACAGGCCGATAGGCCTGTACGATTTGGCGCTCTGATAGTCGTCCTTGCCCGGCTTCCTCAAAACCAAAAACCTCAAAAACCAGAGGCGTCTGTGGCCTCCTTCCACTTTGTGGGAAAGTGGCCAAGGCATTATTGGCCAGGGCAAGGAACGTATCATTGTCCTGGTGCATGGCGTGACGACAGATGTCCGCAGTAAAGCCATCTGCACCTGGCGCCTTCTTCGGTTTAAAACTGGACACCGCGGCGATCATCTCACGCGAAGTTTACGGCGGGTCATGCACCTCATCATGGGCCCGGTCGTTTACTCGCGTTGCGAGATCCCGGGTGTCCTTGTGATGTTGGTTGTCCTTTTCGGTTAGATCCTCCGGATAGAAGGTCTCCGCCAGGTGCGATGCGGATTCGGCAGAACTGATTTGTACGCCGTTTTTTATTAGGGCTACGTCCTCTTGGCTCTGGGAAGTTCTACCGACCGGTAAATACCCTCCCAGACCTCCTCCCTATCCTGCCTGGTGCAGAAGTCCTTCCAACTCCTGATTTGGGCACACCTCGCTCTTCTTTCATACTCATTCTTTATTTTCAGGTACTCAGCAACGACACGTTCCCGACGAATCGGGGCGGCACTGCAGATTCTCCTCTTTCTGGTGGCGACTTCTCGTTTCAAAGCGGCGAGCTCCTCGGAGCTCCACCGCATCGTAAATTTCAGTTTGAGTTTAATTTTTGGGATACAATTTTGACATACTTTTTCAATAACTGCCGAATATGACTCTACAACTTTTTATAAACTACTTTTGGATTCGATGTTATCTATTTTAATTTTGTTTAAACTAAATTCTATTGATTATTGCTATTATAAAAATGGCAATATAACTAATGTAATTCCGAAGTGTAAACCTTAAAACAAATCATAACAATATATAGTTGTTCGCTAACTTACCGAGTAACCTCTGAGCATTAAAATGGCCTGGAAACTGTGCTGGACTCGTCTAGCGATGCTGGTTTGTACTGTGTAGCAGAATTTCAAGTGTTTGTCTGTCGTCACCTTTGTCTGTGAATTGAGTTATGATACTAAATACTGCTTCAATATTACAATACATGAAAAAATAATCCAAATAGGACCAACAGTACAAAGCAATCTCCATCCCTAATATTTTTCTTTTCTTTTCATGCGAAAATACCCATGGATTCCCTTAACAGAACAACCAGTAGAGTGCCAGGTGTAACTTAGAAAGAAAATCCCTAGTAACCTCATGGAACCCAGGCCATCTAGAGCTATTAAATGACTCCCTGATGTGGACTAAGATGTTCCACTCTAATGGATGCACGCGCTTAACCATCTCTCAACAAAGGTGAAAGGTGAAACGATTACCCTACACATTTCTTGCTAAGCCAAGACAAACTTTCGCAGTCAACAAATTATATAAGCAATGTATACTAAACAATAGGTAATTATCGGTTATGACAGTTCAAAATTTTAAGGGTAGTATGCAGTTTGACTTACATCTTCAATAAGCTTCTTGAGTCGGTCTAGGGTCATTTTAGTGTGTCTATATCTTCCTTCGACTTTCAATAGCTCTTCGCCCACCTGGGCCTTCGTTAGCCCATCGCTTCTGATCGATCTCAATTTTAGTTGGGTTTGTTTCAACTCAGCAGTTACTACCGCTCGGTTTCTGTACAACAAAATACTCGATTAATGACAATATATTTATTTCGAAAAAAGCTCAAACTCAGAAACAAATGTTTGCAAATTATATAAACAGTATGTCCGATTCGGGAATCGAGTTCAAGACCTCAGGCACAGCAGTCGGATAGCTCCTACTGCGTCACCGAGGCAGTTAAACGAATGTATTCCTGATTATACTGTACCTGGGATTGTCCACTCTCGGACAGAGTTTCAGAGCGTCCTGTATCTTTTGTTTGATGACCTTCGCTTTGTCTGCGAGGATCTCTTCCACTTGCTTCGTTTTGGCCTCGTCTTCGTTCAGACGCTGTTGGCACGCCCTGCGTTTTGATGCGACCTGCTCCAGCTTTATTTGTTCTTGGTCTATTTGTTCCTATATAACAGAAAGCAGTTTCAATCGGTTTTCACAACGTACCGGACTAACGCTGATTTCAGCACAAACGTCTGGTACTATTCTCTCACAGATCATCAATCTGAAGTGCAAACATTCAAGCTGTCGAGTTTTATTTCCGAGTGCGAGACCGGAGGCCTCAAGTGTCTAAGCACCACAATAGGCTGCCATAATGTGGCGCACAATTTTTGGGCTTCGGCGAATTCCGACAAAAAAAGAATTCTGCATGATTTTATTTCTGTCAGACAATTGCTAGATGATAGCTTTTAATTTAAATATAATAATTGTACACGAGACACAGTCAGATGGTAAGAGATTGTCAGGTCACCTGATCTAATTGTTATTTTAAACTTATGTGACATACATTTTTACCTTAAAATTTTACGTGATTAGTTTGACTTAGGCACATAACAAGAGTAAGAAACATTATAGAAATGTACTTTACGCTCTTTGTAATATAATATATCAGAAGGCCTAGTGTGAATTTATTTCACATCTACTCGATCGTTATGGTCATCGTGACGACCGCACTGAAATACTCATTAATCGCAAGGTCGAACGCGCTCGCCGTAGAAACCGAAAATCGTAAAATAAAACCGATACCAAACAGCTGGGAGAGAGAACCAAAGAGGTTGGGAGTAGCCATATGCAGATGTTCCCTCTGTCACAGTATAAACCCAATGTTATGTTATGTGTAAATTCGTAGTGTTCGTATTATTTTCGTATGTAAGTCTAAAATGGTTTTACAATAATATTTGAGGCCAATACATTCAATTTAAACCACATTTTGAGAGACCGGTGCCTATGGTAGGTAAATGATACTTGTGTTACAGGTCACCAGGTCCCTTCGCCACTTAGTTTGAAGTTAAGCTAACATATTGTATAGCGATATACATGTTAGATAAAGAATCGAAAAAGAAAAACTAATAAAATGAGTATGTGTGGTTTTCCCTTCCAAAAAATTACTGTTTTGTTTTGAGAAAAATGGGGCAAAATACGTCATGGCTACTAAACTCCGGTCTGCCGGCCTTTGATGCTTTATGACTTACACTTGTTTGTATCACACTTTCGTAATGAGTAAACACTTACGGTGAGACTCCTACATTCTGTTCGAAGTGTGCTCAGCTGATTCTTGATTAACTTCATTTTAGTTTCAAAGTTGTTAATTTTTTGGCGACATTGTGAGGCCTGAGCTGCGAGCTCTTCCATTTGACGTTGCAAACTGGTCGACTGCTCTTTTGATGATTTCAGTTCTTCAACCTGTTAGAAATAAAACATAATTAACTTAATATGATCATTTGCTCATAGTTTCGCACGTGTACCAGTTTGTACCACTTTATTACGAGCGTTAGGTGAGTTACAGAAGTTATTGAAGTGAAACTTCTTTAGGCGCATGAGGGTAAAATTTTTACAAATGTAACGTCACGCAAGTATGCAACGGAAGTGTCGAAAGAGAGAGAGAGAGCGATCGAGACCGATTGAGAGAGAGTAAGACAGGGCGAACGTAGCACGAAGCAACTAGCGATGGAGTGAGAGTAGGGAGCGAGCAAGTGAGAAAGATCGAGAGAAAAAATGAGATAGAGCGATTGTCGTATCACGCACAGGACTGATAAATTAGTTCGCCAAAGAAGTTTCACTTCTGACATGTGTACTTTGTACGCACGCACTTTTTATTTTAACAGAGTTGTCCCGAGAGTGGTGTTCGCCGCTTCTAAAAAGTTTAAAATGTTCGGAAGTGATTCCATCAGCGCCATCATCATAATAATCATCATTCTATCACAGTCCCGTTTTGGACATAGGCCTCTCCTTTAGAACGAATACTAACGGGAGACTATGAGGACGATTTATAAAACACATCAATAAAAATGATGCAAACAAAATGAGTGAAAATAATCGTCAGTTAAAATACGTTTTGTATAAATACAAACAAAATCAAAGCTGTTTAATTCTAAACGCCAGACATATTCGATACAGCGATGTTGTAGGGACACATTGTACAGAGATATTCTGAATTAGAGTTACTGTGTCGAGTTAGTTCGAGTATTACAGCCAATCGCCGTAAAACCGAGCCAGGGCGTGTTTGTAATATCATCTTTTGTTCAATCTTTTAACACGCAAAATTATCAGAGTAATCTGGACATTCATATACATACACTTAGTATTTATACTCTCACAGTCATTGAACAGTTAAAATCGTAAAAATATATCACAGAACAGTGTATCGTTAATCGGTTCCGGTAGAGCTGTCTCAAGGGACCGATTACTGATACACTGGTCCCGTGTTTTGATACAATTGTTTGTGTGGATAATTTAAACAGACTTTTACATATATTTGTATCATTTAGTAATCAACATTGTGATATCCATCGTCGAGTAGTGGACTCACATACACTTATTAAGCAATACCCTATCTGCCGGTTGACTTCAGCGCGGTTGGGCCGGCGCTACCTTCGCACAGAACATCTACGTCAAACGACAGCAGCAGTACTAATGTGTTTCGTTACTCGATGCGAGACCGGAGGCTCAGTGATCTCTCAGCAGAAATGCCTTACTGTTACACTGTTGCATCATTTTCAATGAAATGTGATGTGGTGGATCCAAACATGGTGACCACCATTTTTGGATTCAGCTCATGCTTTCCATAAGAAAAATATTAAAATATATGCTTCACTATTTGAACGCATACGTTTCATGGTAATATGTCTGTCAGCTAGCACCCATTAAGTTCTCCTTGAAGAACCTCGAATAGACTTTAAATAGACGATAATTTCGGGATTTATTCGTTCTTTCTTCTCAGAATAGGATAAGGGCGATCTGGTCGGAGAAGGTTCGACACGCAGTTCTTGTAAGCGAGTAGCAAAATAAAGGAATAAGTGACCAGGACGGCGTGCTGCGGAGCGTCCAGCTGCTGCAGCGCTGCGGCGGCCGCGCGCGCCGCCTCCTCCCGGGCGTGGCGCTCGGCCAGCAGCGCTTCCAGCAGCTTGGACGCTTTCAGCTCGTTGTTGCGCGCTTCCCTCGCTTGTTCGTTCAACACTTTCGCGTTCGCTTCCAGCGAAACCAGTGCACACTCCGCTTCCTGAATCTCCGTTAACAATTGCCTGTTCAAAGATCAACTCATTGATTATAATAAAATAATACATACTGACTTATATTTCTGAACTATCGCATGATTTAGTGATCCGTTTCACACCACGCACCACATCGGTGACAGCCTTTAAAAGGCCTCTCTTTCGAAAGGAGTTTTGACCTACTATAGGCCTACCTTCCTAGCTGGCCGGAGAGGTAGGTATAGGGTTTGTTTTAATTTTTTCTTCTTTCTGCTCTAGTCGACTCTTACGAAATCTGGGATAAATAGAGGTGGATATACACTCAATAAACTTTCTGTGTCATACGGAGATAGTTAGTGAAAGGGAAACATTCTAGTATCGTGAGGGGCTTTTACAAACATACATTAAACATACTCAAAGACACCGTTTAAAAAAACTTTATATGAAAAATGTACTTACGTTTTCCTCTCGGCAGTACTGAGATGCAAGAACTGGCTGGGTTTGTTGGCTCCACCGTAACTCCGGTAGTTGGGTGCGGGGTGGAACTCCGTCGAGTCCAACGTCACGATTTTTGAACAATTCTCTGGCACTTTCTCCACCGTATCAGACAGACGAATCGCGTCGTCTGTTTAAATACATTATAACATTATTTCCAAACACATTTCCTGGCAATAAGCGGTACGTATTGGCTGTTGTGCTAGCGGTCGATTTGCATCCATAAAAAAACTGATGAACGTAATAATTTGTTTCCATGTGGGATCTCATTTCAAAAACTTCTATTTATTTAAATACGAAATACGTATCAGACTTCTTTACAAAATGAAGTCGCTTCTTTTGTCTTAACTACTTAACTACTATGGGCTTCTGGTATCCTCACTCACTCGGTGAAACACGACGCGAGCGCCGGTTTTCTATGGGGCAGTGGTATCACTCCAGTCGAGCCGGCCCGTTCATACCGAAGCGGGGCTCCCCCACAAATTAATATAGACACAGATAATAGTATCTGTATATAATAATATCTATATAGATAGTAAAGGATATCTCAGAAATTCAAAGACTACCGTGTGAAGCCGGGCCGATTCGCTAGTATAAACGTAACTAGGCAAAGTCTAAGTAAGTAAAAGTTAAGTTTTTCTTAAGTATTTCTGAACCTATACCAACCGATTACATTTACATTGCACAAAAATGTAGAAATAAGGATCGTGCTCACACAATTATTTTTCCAGCCACACCGAAAAAATAATAATCGAATCAAACCCTCAGTTAGGTTCAATAGCGACCGGAGTAGAATACTTTAATCTATAATTTTAACAAAACAAAATCTAACTTTTAGAACTGGACCGAATCGAAATGAGATCAAACTGGAAGCACCAGCATTCAAATAAAAAAAGAGTCATCACATTCGGTTCACTCAGACGAAAGTTCTGAGGTTACAAATAGAAAAAAATACAGTCAAATCGAGAAACTCCTAAATCGAAGTCGGTTGAAAATGAACTCACTATGATCAGTCACAAGCAGGATGGTCTCCATGGCGATGTTGTCGATGAGGTAGTTGGCGATGACGGGGTCGCTGACGTCGAGCGCGTCCAGCGCCGCCACGTGTCCGGGCGCGCGCACGCGCCTGCGCCGCACGTCGTGCGCGCGCTCCAGGAACTTGCTGCACGTCACGCCTGGCTTGGGCGCGTTGCCGAACACCTGCACCACCACACGAGCGGTTCAACTACGGTTAGGTACCGAGCTCTCCCGATACTTCCTATCTCAGACGTAGAGTAGCACACCGTGTGGTTTTTGGCACACCAACCCCAATAGAGTGACTGCCCGAGGGCTTTCCTTTAGTGTCCGACCGAAACTGGTTGCCGAAACCAAACTTTCGCCCGTGCTCTCAGTTTTAGCCGAAATAGAAACTTAATCTTGAATCAAGCGACAGCTGGTAACCATTTTTTTTAAACAATGCCTTCAACGTCATCTTCAGCCTATTGCAGTTCACTGTTGGACAAATTCCCCTCCAATTGCAAACCGGTTTGTTCGTTCCTCGGCTTCTCGCAACCAGGATCGTATCAGGAACGAGGTGATACGGCAGAGAACCAAGATCACCGAGATAGCTCACAGAGTTATCTAACTGAAATGGCAGTGTGCTTGTCATATGAGCCGCAGATCTGATGACATGATAATAAAGTGTGCCTAAATGAATATTTGGAGCTATTTCTAAATGTGATAGCCAGTAAGGATAGCTATAGAAGGCATACATAAAGTGAATAATATTATTTTTTATTTGACTATGACGCGTGGAAAATTTTTCACGATCAGTCGAGTTTCGATGCAACCGAATCCGAAACTAAATTTTTTGGCCGGAAATGGCCGAAACCGAAACTACAGGAATTGGTGAAGTACAATAATAATTAAAACTACTTTTACTTACTTGTCCCATGATGGCAAATAGTTTTCTGGAGTCCTCAGGGCTATGAACACAAAAGGTGCGAATGCGCCCACCGAGAATGTGTTCCAGAGCGCCTCCCCATTTTTTGTCTTTCACCTTCAAAAATCCACCTAAATGATAATATTTTAGTTGTTTTAGTATAAATTATAATAAAGATAGTCAGTAAACTGAATCTCAATATATTATATAGTATCGTCCAAATCGGTTTAACCACTTTTGAGATTTGTGTACACAAACAACATACACTTGTGTTTCAAACACTTGTGTTGTGTAAACAAGGTAAGTCATTAGTTTTCTTTAAATATATTTACTGTAAAGACATTAAACTTGCACAATTGTATTATATTATTATATTCATATGGTTTAAACAACAACCCATAATGTCCCACTGCTGGGCTCGGGTCTCCTCTCAGGAGAGGGTTAAGGCCATACGTCCCCACGCTGGCCAAGTGCGGGTTGGGGACTGGCAAGAATACGTTGTGGCTACGTAAATCTTGCCGTTGGATGTTTTTAAGCCGCCCGAAGGCCTCCAACTAAGCTTCACGACTGTTATCGTATGATAACAACCGGGACCGACTGCTTAACGTGACCTCCGAATCACGGAGACGCTCATGGTAACATGCCACCAGCGGTCACCCATCCAGGTACTGACCGCGCCATCGTTGCTTACCCTCGATGATTGTTTCTAATCACCGAGTGCAACTGGGCTATGAGCGCCTCTATATATACTAGTTCATTATATTTCTACCTGTATGCAACATTACATTTCTGAAGAAAAATGAAGTATGTATGTACCGATGGGTCCCCTAGGTGGTCTCGTGAACTGTTTCTGTGCTACGGCTTCCTTGATCCTCCGACACAGTTCGACCATGTTGTTGCCGTACACCGCCAATGAGTCGTTCCCACGTGATTCCAATTCACGTAGCTTCTGTTGCATTTGTTCTAAAAAAAAAGATATACATCTCTACACGAAGAAGCTTCCTCTGTCTGTTCGCTTAGATCTTTTAAATTACTGAATGGATTTTTATACTCTTCAAGAATAAAAGTGATAATAATAATGATAAAACTCTTTTATTGTACACCAGCTTATGTAATTACATGGTTAACTTAAAACTATTATAAAGTACAAGTGGCGGCCTTTTTACTACAAAGCAATATCGAACAGGCATCCATGATTGAAGATCAGAGAAAGGTTTATATGTGTAATTCATGCATGTTATACATGAAATGCTAGGATTTCCTCTAATAAATGGGGGAAATTTTGACTGCCTCGGTGGCGCAGGGTAGCTACTGCTGTTCTCGAGGACCAAATGTTTGTTTGATCAGCAAATATCTCTTTCGGAGTTTAGGTGTTTTCTATTTAAATATAAAAAAGTATATGAGTAGTAGCCTGCCCATAACACAAGCTCTGCTTAGTTTGTGACTAGATGGCGTTGTGTTACATGTAGAAATTATCAAAAAAACATGAATTTTAAAGACATACGTGCGAAGCCCGGACGGATCGCTAATGATATAATAATTATAATAATTTTTGCACACTATAGTAGAGCAGTAATCTCGCCACAAATACTCTTACAATTAATAATAAACAAAATATTAGTTTTGAATTTAGAATCCGTCATTTTAACACGATTGTTTATTGTGTTTTCTTATTTTCGCGACAATATATTGTAAAATATTTTGTGATATTAAAATGGAGTGGGGTGATAGAGAGAACCAAATCGCTGTGATTGCATTACACAAAGTAGGTTTGGAGACAAATGCAAGTTTTAAAATCCTCCATACGCTTGTTGTCAGTCAAATATTTGTGTACCAGGCTATTGATAGGTACTATGAAACCTCCTCAGGTTGTGACAGAAAAAGATTTGACCACCCACGCATTGTTCGTACGAAAAAGGCTATCAAAGCAGTAAGAGAAAGAATTCGAAAAAAAACCTGACCGAAAGCAAAAAACTTTATCTCGGGAGATGAAGATAGCACCTAGAACCATGTCGTATATATTAAAAGTTGAATTAGGACTTGCAGCCTATAAGAGACGCACTGGTCATTTCTTAACTGATAATTCAAAAAAGAATAGGGTGGTCAAATCAAAACTAGTACCTAAACGGTACGCAAAGGGGAGTCACAAAAATTTTGTATACAGATGAGATTTTTTTTACAATTGAACAATATTTTAACAAACAAATTTACCATATTTATGCTGGAAGCTCTAAAGAAGCTTCCCGATCAATCAACAGAGTACAACTTGGGCATTATCTGACTTTAGTGTATGAAGATACCATTCTTGAGAAGGTAGTTAAGCCTCTTAAGAACACCATGTTCAATAACCAAAGAATTTCAGCAAAACTCGGCGCCGGGTCATACAACTCGATCCACCCAATTTTGGTTAGAAACGAAAGTTCCAGACTTCATCAGAGCTGAAGACTGGCCGTCATCTAGTCCTGATCTCAATCCACTGGATTATGATTTTTGGTCAGTTTTAAAGAGCAAGGCTTGTAAAAATGTATCCTATTATTTGTCTTTTTTTCTTGCCTATACTACATGTTTAATTTTTTGCGAAACGAGAATCTTACCTTGCCGTAACACAGTCTCGACTAGCGCGGAAGGTAATGAAACTTTTTTCTTTGTATAGATACCGTCAATTGACACTTAGTCTTATTTAAGAATTTATATTGAGCCGGAACTCAAAATGTAGCTCATTGTGTTGTATAATTGTATTTATAGTACAATCTTGGTGGTTTTGTCGTCATCGCTCACGGGTAAGTTTCGATATTATGCCAGACTGTTTGGTTAGTTGCGTATCCATCTACCCTCACATCATAAATTTTTACTCAATCATATAGATGATTTTATACGTAATCTATTAATGTTTTAATTTTTTTTTGTTTGTTTAACCTTGTCAGCTAAATATAGCAAGTACTTGGTATGTTTTAAATTGGAAACTTATATTTTTAATGCTGAGTATTCTGCGTATTTCTCATGAGCGTAACCTATAAAGAATACCAGTTTACTGCATTTTGGCCAACTTCTCAGCAATGTGTTGGGTAATGTTATAATCATAAAGATTTCTTATAACTATGAACTGCCTCGGTGGCACAGTGGTAGCGTACGCGACTGCTGTCAATAATGTCTCGGGTTCGAATCCTGAGTCGGACCAAATGTTTGTATGATCTGCAAATATTTGTTTCGGAGTTTGGGTGTTTTCTATGTATAATATGTATGTATTTACAAAAAAAAATGCGTATATATGTAATAATATCAGTTGTCTAGTACCCATAGTACAAGCTCTGCTTAGTTTGGGACTAGATGGCGTTGTGTGTTAAAATGTCCGAAAATATTTATTTATTTAATTAATTATTAAACTAAAAACCTGGGGGGATGTCTATAGACCCTGCTGAAATTCAATTCAACTACTAATTCTTCAGTTTTCTTCTTTTTGGTTTTTAGTTTAACCTTGTATACGTGTAAGTATGCCATAGTTAGAAATTTAGGAAATTATATTTACAAATTAATATAGATTTATATGTATTTCGGTACGGCTGCAGTATTTGAGTTTCTTGATTTTTTTATTGTTCTATACTTGTAAGCTACTTTTCAGAAATAAATCTTATCTTAAACGCCGTGATAATTTGGAGTCCCTAAAACAATCCATACGATTGGCAGTGAAGAATTTTCCCATAGAAAGTGCTAGTACTGCTATTGATAACTGGCCTCAACGTTTAAAGTAGAATACCCAAGTATAGATCTAGTAAATTTTGGGTCGGAATCGGACTCAAAGACCACTGGCGTAGAATTCACGGTCTCTGATAACTAGACCTACCGGCCTTAATAGTATTTTATAAAGTATTTTACAGCGAACTAGTATCTATCATCATCATCAGCTTAAACGTTTAGTTTAGACGATCATGTGGGAGATCATCAAAAAAATAGATATGGCAAAAATGTTGAACTGACTGAGGTCGTTCCGCTGTCGTTGCACGCGGGCCTGCTCCTGCTCGGCCTCGGCCTGCGCCCTGGCGGCGGCGGCGCGCGCCTGGCCCGCCTCGTGCTGCAGCGTGTCGAAGCGCGCGCGAGCCGCCTCCGCCGCCTTGCGAGTGCGCTCGGCCTTGCCTTCCAACTCGGCCCGCTGCAAGTCCGCACCGCCGGACCTTTACAACACCATCATTATCAACATCTTCAAAACTTCGGGATTTCTTTTTATATATTAACTTGATTACCTACTTAAACGAATTTGTACTATTATCTTCCTCAATACAGCTACACTAACAGATTTCAGAGAGTTAGTAGTGAGGTTGTATTACAGCTCTCACATAGTAGTGAAGTTAGTTGTATCGACAGCTCTCACAGAGTTTTAACGCCTCTCCCACGGTAGAATTCGGGTTTTTTTAAAAATATTAAATTGATTACCTATTTAAACGAATTTGTACTATTATCCTCTCTCAATACAGCTTTAGGCAAGAAAAATCCACGGAGATTGGGACGGTAGCTCTCACAGAGTTAGTAGTGAGGTTGTATCGTCAGCTCTCACAGAGTTAGCAGTGAGGTTTCGTCGAAAGCTCTCATAGAGTTAGTAGTGAGGTTGTATCGACAGCTCTTAGAGAGCTGGTAGTGAGGTTACGTCGACAGCTCTCACAAAGTTTTTACGGCTCTCCCACGGTAGAGATAATTTATATTATTATCAGCATAATGCAGTCCATTGCTGGACACAGGTCCCTTTTCAAACATCTATTATAACAACGCGTTGATGTTCAAAATAAACAAGTTTTTTTTAAACTTGGATTTTGTAACTCTTGGATAACTCCAACCGGTGGGAGGGTTATACCGGACTTGAACCGACTAATAACCATATGCGGTCTCGGATAACAGTAAGCGAGAATCTAGGTCTAACCAAGAAAGATATGCCTGGGACACGACGGACCCAAGGCAATCTACGGTTTGTAGAAGGCTACCTCGTGTGTGAAGATTATGATGCGCCCCTACTCCTTCTACTAGGCTAGCAGTCCTCAGCCCTGCGCTAATGGATGAGGAAAACCGTTCAGCAACATTTTTTATCCCCTATGGCTTAAGAACATAATAAATTGGCTTTGGCACACCAACACAGTTTAGCATTAAATTATAAAAGAAGCAACTCACCCAATATTCTGTATCTCCCTTTCGAACTCATTAATCTTCCGTTTCTCTCTGTTGAGCAACTCTGTACATTTCCCGCTGTTGTGTTGTGTAGTACGGAGAGCCGCTTGTACGGTGTTCACTTCTGATTCAAGCTCGCGCAACTCTTGTTCCAATGATGTCTTCTCAACGTTTTTTTCGTCAAATTTCTCTTTTAATACACTGAAAATTATCTTACAACTTACATAACATAAAAAATATACTTTATGGCTGTGCTAGTATATATTATGTAGTAATGTAAAGTATTGTGGCGACGAGTCACCATGCGCATCACTCTGAGACTTTCTCAAGCAGATATTTTATGTGATTATATATTATTTAAGGTCTCCGATATCCTCATTCACTAGGTGTACATCAAATTTAAATAAAAACACAATTAAGGATTTTTAAGTCAAAAAGTAATTTCAAAATAAAAAGAATACATAGAGTGTTGTATCAAAATTAAGAATTTTTAGCGGTGATTACGAATATTATAATAATAATAATAATAAAGGAAGTCAGGAAGCCAAACTAGGATAAAATCCTGTGCTATGGATTCCTGGCCCCCCCCTCACGGAATCACACATTTATTATTATTATTTTATTATTAATTTATATTATTATTATATTAAGCAAAAGTATTGTATGTGTGTGTGTGCGTGTGTGTGTCTGTGTGTGTGTGTCTGTGTGTGTGTGTGTTTGTGTGTGAATCGTCGATCTATCGATATACATATTATTATGTTCTGTGTATATGTGTGGATGTATATATATATATGTATGTGGTTCGTTATATTCATTAGCAAATAATTAATTCAAAACTCATTGCACCGACAACTACCACTGTCTCTCCTATACATTTCGATCTATCCTAAGGTTGCCTGGAAGAAATTGCTTTTGGCAATAAGGCCGCCCTTTGAACACTCCGTCTCACATTTTATGTACTCTCTTCTAACTGTAATATTATAGTGTGCAAATAAAGAGTTTTCTATCTATCTAACTTTTGTGCAAATGGGGGTTTTCACCGGCACAGATTTACAGACTGCAGTGTCTTCGGGAGTTAGTCATATATATGTAGAATAACTTATACGTCTTATATATGATATTGACGCAGTCGGTTTTTTTTTTAATTTATTACTTGTTCATCATAAACGACTTTACAATACATACAGATAACTTTAAAAACTATTATCCGTAGTACTTATACTATAAATGCGAAAGTAACTCTGTCTGTCTGTCTATCCTGCTTTCACGGCCAAACCACTGCATCGATTTCAATGAAATTTGGCATGCTTTTATTTAATTTTTTTATTTTTTTTATTTACATTATTATTAATTTATATTTATTGAAATTTTTAACACTATTCTTAATTTAAATTTATTAAAACTTATTTTCTATTTTTTTAGTTCGGTTTTCTGTAAAAAGCGTGTCTTTAAATTTTTTTTAAACTATTATTTATTCCATCGAATTGCAAATGTGACATACACAAGTAGATATACCTAATAGTGCTGTTATTACTGCTGAAGTTCTGTTCCATCCTCCTCAGTTTTTCCGCAAGTTCATCATTTTTAGCCTTCTGTTTGTCATACTTCTCTTGCACCATGTTGGCCTCGTGCTCCAGCTCCCCCACCTCGCTCCAATAGTACTCGTCCTGCAGTTTCTGCTTCAAAGCTTCTATGTCGTCCCATGATTGCATTTGTTCATACTTCATCTTCAACTTCTTGTAATCATTTTCAAGCTCCACATAAGCCTACCAGAATAATGAAAGAAATGAACAAAAAAAAAATAAAAAACTATAATCAGACCACTTTTGATAAAATTTATATAGCTCCAAATTTAGACACCTCATTCACTTAATTCTTTAGGCTTCATAGGTTATATTGTATAAGTTTAATAGTTTAGGCGCTACAGCGAATCTAGGAACATACATAGATTGTCAAAAATATTACCCTTACTTTTGGCTTTGAAATTATCAGAGCCATGCGCGTGGTGACGCGTCGCCACAACACTTTCCATATTACGAAATACTGTCATAGCTAAAGAATAACATTCTTATGTTAAATTTAAATTGTTTTATGTTAAGTTCTGATTCCCCATTTTCAATCTTATTGTATCGCATTTTACACCCTTGATGAATATCCTAAAGAATCCCAAAAGACTCATTTAGCTGCCTGAAGGTTTGTATACCTATAAAGTGATGTGGCGACTTCTACATATAGTGGATAGCAGCAAACAGAAACACTAGAACACCACCTACCGAAGAGACATCGAAATACGGAATAACTACTAATCTTGAATCGATGATATAGAACGCCGATCAGCAAGAATACAAATGCTCAACATCAACCGTAGGGCCTCGGCCCGCCAGGTATGATCATCTCGCTCGGTTTGGAGATGTCTTTGTGTTCGATGAACATGACACAGCTGGGTATTAGTTGAAATAAAGATATTTCAATTGCATTTGTTTGTATACTATGACTTATTATGATTATAAACAAACAAAAGCAATTGAAGTATCTGTTTGTAAATTGAAATCAACAGCTTTTCACTAAAGGCATATGAAAGTAAATAAGATACTTATAATAGCAAAATCACTTTTTATAATGTTGTGTCTGTCTCTTTGTTCCAGCTAATCTCTGGAACCGTCCGGCTGGACCGAGTTTGACAGGTCTTTCACTGGCAGATAGCTGATGAATCTAAGAGTAACTTAACTTACTTTTTTTGTACATTACCTTCACCTCGCGGTGTTGTGCGAACACCGTGGAGCGCAGATAATCTATACAAATAAATAAAATCGAAGTGGCTGTTTGTAATATTAAAATAACATCATGGTACATATACCAAAATATATATTTTTTATCAATTTTTGTCTGTCTGTTAGTCTGTTTGTTTGTTCAGTCTTACGTCTGGAACGGCTGGACCAATTTCAACGGGTCTTTCAAAACTTTTTTTAGACTAGCTTAGCCGCGGCGTTACCAGCGGCTGTTGTTATACCGCGGGTAACATCGAGGAGCTCAGCTAGTAATATATATAAGCCTTACCTCTTTCTTTCTATTCCAAGTGAGAGTGGCTTTGTTACAATTCTCCAGAGCGAGTAAATAGTTCTTCTCAGTCTGGTCTAAATTGGATGCTTTACGAAATAAACTATATTTCTTCTTTGCACCTGAAAAATGAAAGCTCTTCACGTCTTCTTGGTTTAACACTGATATGGGATTGTCAACTTGTATGTCGTGCGCAAGAATTATTGCATTCACTTCTTCATATTTCGTTGAAATCACATCACCTGAAAATTTTGGTTAAATTGAAAAATCTGTTCAAATTGATCTCTAAGAAATGATGATTTAAAAAGAATTATGGTTGAGAATGTACCTTAGTCTTATCTATAGAAATAAATAAAATTGAAATCTGGTTTAGATATCTTTTTTTAATTTTTAAGGAACTTTTGAGCACAATTCATGTCGGTTCCATCTTACCCTAATCATAAATATTTTACAACAACAAGCAAGGAAACTAATTTTTTTACACTGTGTGTGTGTATCTGTCTGTGGCATCGTACCTCTCAAACGGATGGATCAATTTCGATGCGTTTTTTTTAAAGCCAGTTTCCTTCCAGTGTTTTCAGTGTGTCCAAAATGATGTTTGGCATTTTTGGCGTATGATTACTCGATTAAATGCTTGCGTAGGAAGTTATTTTTAATTTTAGCTTTTATTAATTAAAATAACGTATATATGTATAGAAGAAAATAGAAAATAAAAAGTAGAATTTATTTAATGCATTTAGGCATGTAAACAAATCTAATTGTCAGTCAAATTAAATACTTACATATTTATTTGAGAAAAACAAAGATCAAACTTGGTCATGTCAATTTACAGTTCTTACACTTTACAATTAAATATTACTATTGTAATCCATATTAATATTGTAAAATCGGAAGTACCTATATATATATATATATATCTGTTTGTTACCCTTTCAGTGCTTAACAGCTGCACCCATTTCAATTGATATTGTTACTTGAGGAAAGACATAGGGCTACCCTTTACTGTGATAACTGACATATAGGAGCCACAGACCGAAAACTAGTAAATAGTCAAATTGTTACCTGATGCAGACTTCACTTTGTAGCCACCACCTCCAGACTGATTAATAGTCCTCACAATAGTTATGTAGTCACCATAAACACGATGACGAAATGCCCTTGCGCTGTTGTTTTTAATTTTTATTTCTATTGTTGCAGAATTGGTTCCTTTTTTTATGAAAGCTGAAAAATTTTAATATGTTTATACAATTGGAAACAAAAAGTATAAAAAGCAAGTATGTTTTTTTTTTGGTTTTGCTAATGAGGAAAACCTAAATGTGTCAGTTTTTTATGTATGGCCATGCCAAAATGACTGCTCTGCCTTATGGAAAGCATAAGTAGAATCAAAGAGTGGTGTTCACTATACGCATTGCATATGCAGATAATGAAACAATGCAGCATAATGACCTACACCATGGCGGCCTAGTGATACTTCTGCATCATCAGGCCTCCCGTCTCGCACTCACTAATGAAAATGCTGTAATTAAAACTCTAGCAAATCAGAGTGGCACTACTAACTTGTACCTTGTAGTTTATCTTCCTAGCCTTAATTAGTCCCAAGATTATTTCTTTAACTCATTCTTGTGTGTTCACACTAGTGTTACCAGAATATTTCATGGAGCAACTGGCATCAGACCTTCGCAAATCTATGTATGAACTGAATTCAAAGTTTGAACTAGTTGTCAGTATATTAGAGGGCACTGATTTCCAATGACTGGACCAGTCAGGTTAACATGCTCTCTGAGGTACAGGCACAGACTGCTAACTTCCATAGTCTAGGTTGTCCTGTTCCAAAGATCTATTTTGTTGTTTTGACTGCCTCAGTGGCGCAGTAGTAGTCCATCCGACTGCTGTGCTGAGGTCTCGGGTTTGTTTCCTGGGTCGGACCAAGTACTTGTACAGTCTGAAAATATTTGTTGGCCTGGTTTGACCTGGACAACATCATATCGCCATATGTACATACATTTTGATGATTCATTTTATTTTTATAGACACATATCTATCTAAATAAAATGAATCTATCTCTATTCATTTTATTCACTAGCTGTTGCCCAAAGACAAAAAGACTGAAGACAAAGTGTGAGTTTACTAATTCAAAAAATGACGGACTTCCAGACTAATCTACATTCAATCTTTCAACCCTTATTTCTTAGGGGGTCCTAGGGAATAGAATATTCAGAAACGCTTGAATACATATCTACTCATTTTTAATCATTAGCGCAAAAATAAAGTTTCATGATCCTAACTTAAAAAATGATGAATACCATACTAACTTCCAACCCCTATTTCTCCGCCTTGGGGTAGAATACTCAGAAACCCTTAGCAATGTATCTATTCAATTTAATCAGTAGCCCAAAAATACAAATTTATATTTCTAACTTAAAAAAAATTTCAACCCTTATTTCATTATTTTAGGGGTAGAATATCTAGAAAAGCCTAAACACATATCTAATAATTTTTAAATCAATAGTCCATAAATGATGTTTCATGTTTCTAACTCAAAAATGGCAGGCTTACATACAATCTTACAAACCCTATTTGATCCCTGATGATTAAATATGTATCTAATCATTTTTAATCAGTAGCCCAAAAATATAATTCTAACTTAAAAATAACAGATTTATATGCAAACTTTCTACCCCTACTTCACCCCTTTAGAGGTTGAATATCCGAAAATGCTTAAATAGGTATTTTCTCATTTTTAATCAGTAGCTCAAAACTAAAGATTCATTATTCTAACTTAAAAAATAATGGATATCCATACAAACTTTCAACTCATATTTCACCCCCTTTGGTTTGATCCAAAAATGCTTAAGTACGTGATTACTTATTTTAAAAGAGAAACAAAAGAAAGTTTCACATTTCTAACATAAAAAATAACTGCATTCCAACCAAACTTTCAACCCCTATTTTACCCCTTTAGGGGTAGAAATTCCAAAATTCCTTCCTTAGTGGGTATCTACTCAGTAAAACGATTCTACTCACCAAATTTCATAGCCCTAACTTTAATAGTTTACGCTCAGCGAAGATGAATCAGTCAGTCAGTCAAGACATGTTATTTTATAAGTATAGATAGCATCAGTTGTTAAGTACACATAACACAAGTTCTGCTTAGCTTGAGACTAGATGGTGTTGTGTGTTAGATAATAGATAGACAGAGTAGACCAGGAAAAAATGATAAAATTGTTATCAAGAATTTCATGTAAGAGAAACTCTAAAACACTTTTTGGCCTGACCCTGGAGTCAAACCCAAGCTCTCTTAATGAGAAGTTGCATACCCATACTACCAGCCCAATGAGACAGTAAACAACTTAGCACATGTAATTTACATATCATCAACAGGTTTTTATAGTCCACTATTGGACATAACCCTCTCCTAGTAAAAGATATTTTATCCTTCTACACTACACCCGCCAGACTTGTTGATATAGGGTTTCTTTTTTCTTCTTTTTGCAGTGATGTATTCTTGCATAGTTGTCCTCTCAACTTTCATTCATATCACAAGGAAAAATTTCAATTTTGTATTACATTACATTTGTCATTTTTCATGTTTTTCAAGGACCATATGAAGCTAAATGAGAAAGCCCATGAATGGATAAATAATTTTGTTAAAACTAATGTTGTTTCAGTGAGTTGGTAACATTAGTGTGTAGGACAAAGTTTTAAACAGAACCTCTTCAGTTCAAAACATGCTACAGCAATATATAAGCAAAGTATAAGTTACTTACAAGTTAAGTTATTCCCTCTATTCGTAGCTGAAGCTCTTCCGCCTAAACCGACAACCAAAGCAGTTAAAATAGCACTTTTCCCGCTTCCATTTCGACCAACAATGAAATTAATATTTCTATTCAGTTTCACTTCTAGATTATCATGGCAAAAGAAATTGCGAACATGTACACTCACTATAGATCCATCTATGTCTTCTTCAAAATTGTCGGATTCCATTGTAGGTAACAACTACGCCTATTTTATATACAAGCAAACAAGTCAAAAGAAGTCGGGGATCCCGCGTAAACCGTCAAATTGAAATAGAGTATTACTCTGACACTGACAAATAACACTATACTATAATCTGGAAACAGATTAAAAAATTGTCAACCTACAGACTCAGCACCTCGAGGGGAACTTACCTCTAAGTAATGTGTGGATCTGAATCTCCTGATATTTTGTGATTACATAAAGAAAAAGACGTGAGACAGTTCATTGCATCTAAAAATATTAAATCAAGCAAAAATCTTTAGGGAAAGTGTGTACATCAAATAATTAAAAAAGTGTTTCACTTTTTTTACATAATTAGTACAACAATATTAATTTATTCTATGACCTAATATCACAACAAAACGAATGAACTTTTCGTAAAAGCCGAAACCAAATTATGGACGAACGGTCATATCACTCCAAAACAAAGTAAGAAGAATCTTCTGACAATGTGAGTTGATTGTACGACGGTTGATGTTGGTGCGATAATTTCTGTATCGCGATACAGAATTAGTAGATACTTCGTAGTTCAACATCTGCTATAGTTGACGCAGTAGTATTTTTTATTGCCGTATGTGGGTCGCCACATCATTTCCATCCAAAACTGAAGGTCAATGTATTGATGAGTAAGCTGTCTAAGCTCTGTTGTGGAGCGTGTCAGTGCCAGGAGTGAATAGTTCTAGCATGTGGCTGAGTGTCGTTAGTCCCAGTAAGTAGGGATAAATTCTGCTGATCCCAGTGTGTCAGGACTGTATTTATGGTTATGTCTACAGTAAATCGGAGTGATTTCTACGTACAGGCTGGCTGCTGCGTAGATGATAGAGAAACGTTTTTCTTAGCTGGACTGTAGATGCAATGTCTGTGGCCGGGCCGTAAAGGTAATTATATAACTGGAGCTGCCGCATTGTGTAGTATCTTTTTTGAGGGTGTGACGGTTCTTCTCGCCCGGGTATCTGTGTCTTCTTTGAGCAGTCTGCATAATCGTAGTCCCAAAGCCACTGAGTTCCTAGAACCTCGGTAGCTGCTTAGAGATTTCGCCACTATGGCAGTTCTCTTTCGCCTGTATTATGGGGAGAGCTCTTTTAACTGGTCCCCCTTCTCCTTTCCTTTACATAACAACACGTGTTGGCCTTCGAATTCTCTTTTTTATAGTGGTAGATATACGCTCTCGAACGCAACTTCCTTCTTGTACCTAGCGATTAAAACATGGAACTCACTATCACCGCATGTGTTTTCTTCTCATTATGATCATGGGTCCTTTAAGCGGAGCGTGAAAAAGCATCTCATTAGGCTGCCATAGTGTGAGTCACTACGGGGGCGACAAATTGAGATGATTTAACATCTAGAGATGGTGCCCGCTTCGGTGCGGGCAGGCGCTGGGAGGGGTCCGGATGGTGTAAGAAAGCGGTTCCTGGATTCCTCCCGTCTCAGGTGCAGAGTGGCACACCGTGTGGTTTTAGTCGGTTCGATTCCGACACACCGCCCCGCCGCAAACCCCGGTGGGGTGAAGGCCCGAGAGGGCTTCCACACGTTAAAAAAAAAGTGTGAGTCACCATGCTGCTCTGTCCACATTCGCATTGAGGATGGCAACCAGCACTCTTGTATTCTGCTTGTTTTCCATCAGGTTATTTTGGCAGCTTAAACAAAAAAAAGTGTTATAAAAATATACATATATTTTTTTATTAATAGCTGACTTTACACCTTATAATAATTATTAAAAACATTGACAAAAAAAAATTAAGCAAGCCATTTAAAATCCTTTTAAAAATAATAAAAAGTCATTTATGGGCAACTCAATTGTCTGACTTAAAAGGCAGCTTCACTAAGATCATAAACAAACCTGGAAAAAGAAAAAGTAAACGCCATTTTTACCTTACAAAAATCACGAGAATTTGCGATTTGTTGTTGTAATTGTGTTAATTTCTCGTTTAAATACGTAATCCAACGGCTTATTGCCACTTCAGCGGTCTAGGTGTTATCATTGGCGTGTATTAGATTGTGATCCGTCAACAAATATCAAGGTAAACAAGTCGTTGAATATGTTATTGAATTACCTACCCTGGAAATCAAATAAATGAGTACTAAAACATGTGTTGGTTTTAAAAGTTTAATAAATTTAACGATTTATTTATTTATTCAATTTGAAAATAGATTGTTTTTTAAACTTTTGTTAGAAATGGAACATTGTTATCATGTCGTGGGTAAACAAATCATCTTTTAAAACTCCGTACTTGTCAACATTAGACCGGTCAGCCAGTATTTAATTGGAACACAGTTCCCTATGCATTGTACAATAATAATTTTACTTTATTTGCAGTCAAAATGAGTGACTCACCAGATCAGAATGAACCACCGAAAGACGTAAGTATTCTTTTGTCATGTAGAATAATATAAAAGTTTTGGACATTAAATTTGTTATCCTTGAGGTGTCTACATACTATGATAATAAATTAGTTAATCTGCATAGGAGAGGTCATTTTACACCTCAGGTACCACCAAACTGTCACCTGCCACGGAAAAATGGAGGATTGTCCCGCATGGCAAATGTTTTGGTGTGAATAACAGATAGATTTAGATCTGAATGCAATTTGCGGTAATCAGTGATATGTCATAAATAAAAAAAGTATCCCTTAATTCAGAGGTTATTAACTAAAAACAGGTGGATATCAAGTCATAAAAAGAAATGGAGCTAGATCTCATATTTTTTTTCATAATGCATTGATACTATTTAAGTATATACAAATTGAATGGATCTAATTAACTTAAAAGGAGCAAACTTTTGTATGATATGATTTCCATTTGCTAGATTCTTATTACTACACACTCAATTCTTTCTTTGTAATTGTAAATTTTACATGAAATTCAAAAGTACTTATGTTGCTAATTAACAATAGCACCTACTTTGCTTTGCTTATTATTGCTATTTCTTTTATTCGATTACCTTTTTACATTGTTCTTTAAATACATTAACAATATTAATATATTATTATGGTAAATTGTAATTCACAAAGCCAGAGACTATTAGACAGGTTTAATAAAGTTCAATTTCTAGGGACATGTAGGAACTGCATCAATTGGTCATTCATCATTTTATTTATCATTATACATATTATTGTGTTGCAGCCAAAAGAGTTAGAGAAACTAGAAGAAGCAAAACTAAAAGCAAAGTTTCCAAACGCAATGCTTGGCAGAGGAGGACCTGGAGGTCACTCAGCATTTCTACAAAAGAGGCTTGCAAAGGGGGTATGTATGATAGTGCAATTTTTTTTTTATAAATACCTGCCAAATCGACTGTACTCTCACTAATGGAAGGTATGCTTAGAATCCAAAATTAGTGATCACCATACCCATGTTATGGCAGCCTATACTTTTCCATGTCTTGCTTAAAGGACTTGGGATCATAGTTTTGACTGCTCGGCACAGACAGGCAGAGTCAAACCATTTAACTTTGAAAGTTATTGAGTTTTAGAGGCTTACATATGAACTACTTTGTCTTTTATATCTGTGTAAAAGAGCATGAGAGTTTTACGTAATTTGTTGAGTCAAGTTTCTATTATCAAGTTTTAAATTTGAAACAAGTATTGGTAAGGAGTTCTAATCAGAAAACTAATATAATAGTTTTATTTTTATTTTTGCTGCTGCAAGAAGCTGTTGGATGCAGATACCATTGTCGTGGTGGGATTGGTTGTTGTGACGAGTCCACTGCTTGAGCAGTCCAGCAGCCTTTCGCCTGACATGATTTTATTTATTTTGTATAATTTAAATTTTATTTGTATAATTTCTATAGATAGTAATATTATAATGATAACTTTATTCTCAAAAAGTAGATACAATAAATAGGTTTTAAATGAAAATACTAGTTACACAATGAATCATGAAAAGCATACCTAGGCATCCAGTAAAGTGACATGCCGACCCCAAACTGAGAAAAACTTGTATCTTGGAAATGGAGATGATGATACTTAGTGTCTTGCTTATCGGTAAAGTTTCTCCAAGCATACTTTTAAATCAGATTAACATTGATGCCAGATTTACTAATAAACCTTCCAGCAATCTATTAAAAAGCTATAATATGTTGCAGCAAAAATTCTTTGACTCGGGCGACTACCAAATGGCGAAGCAGCGGCCGAGCAACCTGGCGGCGCCGTTCAAAGCGCCGGCCGCGCCCGCCAAGCTGCCCACGGGCGACGCCATCCCCACGCCCGAGACCGTGCCGCTGCGCAAGACCTCCATCATCCAGCCCAAGTTCCAGGCGCCGAGCCAGACGTCCTAGCCCTCGGTGTCGACGCGCGGCCCGGCCCTACGGCCTTGTCATTGATTTATATTCCACATTTTTCATTTTGCTTGTAAACGCGTCCCACTCAGCATCGCTTCCACTTAACGAATGCCGTTCACTCATTTTGACTATCGACATCGCAGAACATTTTCTTTCTGGCACGTTGAGTCTTTATTAATGACTTGTGATTTGTATGTAGAAGTGATATGTTAAAATTTAAACAAACTTTTATAAAAACAACTGTTATATTGATGTATAAAATTAGGTTATATTGATGTGTTGAGAATGTGTGTGCACATTGCTACAGTGGTATTGCCGTGTTTGTTTAAACGCTACATTATAGAAAGACACCACACTCTGTCAGCTTATCTACTCCAGTGAAGATATTCCTTTGACAATATTAATCTCGTATACCTAGTTATTATTATAGCAGCTTTCTATTTAAAGTTCATATGTTGTATGACCAAATCTGATCACAATTTTTTAGTAATTTGCCACCATTACTGAGGGAGCATTTTCAGCAATTCATGTTTCATTAATTTGCTTTGAGAAAATAATTCTTATTAAATTGTGAGAACTGTTATTCACAGTAACATCCATTAGAATAAAATAACTTTGCCTATAACTATAATGTATATACAATTATATTGGGGAAGAAAGTTATCATATTTAAAGCTACAGTTTAATCATGAAACTTTTTTTATATATAATCCCCTTATCAATATTGTTTCAATATGATGGCAGTAGAGACCGTGTACATATGCCATAGTACTGAGTAAATAAGTGGTTAAAGTACATGAATAAGGGTTTTTGGATAAGGCAGAGATGATTAAATCTGCTCTCTAGTGCGCCGGATACAATATAACAACACATTCATGCAACAGTTTTTATTTTTGTAGTATTCGTGCAAGGACTTAGAAACGACTTCACTTTGGACTTTGGAGTGTACTTAGGTGAGGTAACACTTTAAATAGTATTTACTCATATAATATTGATGTTTCTTATATAGGATGTAAAGCAATCTGTTGTATAGCCAATAGAAGGAACGTACAAATCACATTGTATAACGTTCGCACGAAAGTGATAAATGTATGGATTAAGGACTTGAAGAGATAGCTACTATTTAATTAAAAATAAATTCTTGGTAAAAAAAAAAACACTTTTTTATTGTGTGCGTACCTTTGGGGCGTGAGATATAACAAGATTAACACAATGAGATTATACAATAAATGGCACTTGTTAATAAAACTTAAACAATTGAGATTAACGTTGTCGCGTCTGCATTGGAACATCTCTTTGGATCTCCTTCCATGCGACTCCTTATCATCTTCATGTATGTCCACTTTTGATAAATTCCCTTTGCTGTTATATTTGGTTGCTTTCTGTAACAAAAGAAAATATTTTGTACAAATAAATCAGTAATAGGTATTCCTCTTAAAACCGGTGGAATTATATATATATATATACTATAAATAAGTAAATAATAATAAATATTTTCGGACATTTTAACACACAACGCCATCTAGTCCCAAACTAAGCAGAGCTTGGGTATTAGTCAAGAGATTTAATATATATTTACTTTTTTTGTAAATACATACATATTATACATAGCAAATACTGAAACTCCGAAACAAATATTTGCAGATCATATAAACATTTGGTCCGACCCAGGAATCGAACCCGAGACCTAATGCACAGCAGTCGCACACGCTACCACAGCGCCACCGAGGCAGTTAATAAACAATGTGTTAATTACATCAAAGACTATTAAATAATACAGCAAATAAACAGGCAATCAATCTATATAATTCTCTTATAACGTTATTGTTCATGATAAACTCTGAAACTATATAACTGATTAACTCTTAACTGACTTGTAGTTAAATATGAACTAAGTTTCCTATTGCGATAATTATATCCTACCCGACAAATTAGTACTACCTTTACTTGAATATTAACTTGTTACAACACAACTTAAGTAACTGATTCGAGAGCATTTCTATAGTGGTATTCGGAAAGGTGGTTTTTTTCGAAGTACAATGCCAACTATTGTACGTAAATTGTTCAAGGTATTACCGGTAGTTTAATCCTCTATATTCTGCACATTTACTTCTGGACCTGCCAATGTGTGAAAATGAAAGCTTAAAATATTTCATTAATATTAAGTATACATATATTAATAGGTAAACATCAAAATAGCACGTTTAAGCTGTCACCTCGCCAGTATCTACTGCATTGAGTGTTTTGGGACAACTTCGTGTGATCCATAAATTGTTGTTCTGAGTCTAGGTGATCTTTGTTTCCGTTTCATGTTCCCGAGCTCCCCATGACAAAAGATTCCTTATATATACCTAGTAGGGAGTACTCTTTTTAAAAAATGAAAATTAAATAAGAGATATAATCAAACCTAAGCAGTACATCCCCATTATTGACTCACCTTAATATTACCAAGTGTTACCTGGATTCCAATGGACATAATCAGGTGTGGCAGCAGCTTGGTACTCTTGTACAAGATCGTCGACAACGCCCCGAGACTCGTCGAACTCCTCAAGAGATTCCTTGAACATAGGCTCCTTACGGAACACCTCTAAGAAAGCCTCGCGTTTGCGAAGCTTGTCGAACTGTTGCAGACACCTGTCGAATAACTATAGAAAGTTTGAGTTAGTGCATGAAGTGTTGTTAGCGATGATCCTACGGCGGTAGTCACTCACATCGAATAGATTATTATTGAAGTGAAACTTCTTTATCGGCGTTGGAAAAAAATTTACCGTCACACTTTTCGGTTACGCGTCACATTTATCCGTTACGCGCCATCTTTTTCTTGCTCCTACCACGGTTCGTTCAGACGAAGAGTACTTTCAATTTCTCCAACGGAGTAGGGATAGCAAGTCGCTTTTCATGTATCAGTTACCATAAGCCATTAATTACAAAAATATATAATAACGATGACAATGATAGTAATAATTCTATTACAATTAATGAAGTGCTGTAATAATCTTAGTAGCAAAAAGGTAAAGTGAAATAATTGTATTATTTTTGTATTCATGTCTATGATAATAAAATCCTTTTGTTTAAACTTTATCTAATTTAACTTTATTTAACCAATTTCTGGAAAGTTGCATGTAGATCATTTTTCGAAAAATAAGGCCATAAAGAAGTTTCACTTCTTACGTGTGTACACTAATACACGCACACATTTTTTTTTAAAGGGAACTACTACCATCCTGATGAAATTTGGAACTCGGGAATACTTAAATCTTATCTGAATATCGAATAAAGTACCATATTCTAGAATCTAAGTATGTATCGACGTATGGTATGTCTCGGTTCTAGTTACAGCCTTAAGCATCCTTCAAAATAATAAAAATGTGTTAAAGGAACCCATAGGCAAGGCACAACTTGTTTTTATTTTATTCGTAAATCATCCTTTCCATATTTAGGGACAGCGCCGACGGGCAGAGTAACGGCGAAGTAGGCCTAATATAATAAAAATTGAAATATTTATTTCGTTGTATCAAATACATTTGTATAGGATCTACTTACCGAAGATATATTAGTGTGGTTGGCGAGTAGCAGGCCCGAGACCTTGTGCGAGGCGTGTACGTAGGGCGAGCGGCGCGACAGGGCGACCTGTATAGATGCAGGCCCCCAAGGTATAAACGATGCTAGCTTGCGCTCTCGGATCCTTTGCAACGACTTGTGTACCTGAGATGGATCCACTTCTCCCTAGAAGCAATTTTTTTTCAATTCATTAAATTTGATATTTATTTAATCGGAACTAGCAAATCTAACTACTAGTTAATCGCTCGTGTAAACGTACATTTCAACAATCAATTCAGGCGTGCCTGTGGTGGAACACTACCTTATTATATATAGAGTAAAGTCTATGTACATGTAACTTTCTTACACAAATGCATGAGTGATTAACCAGTTAATAAGTCAAAGCGTGACCCACAAAACACACATGAAATATTACTGGAGCAGGGGTCCATGTTTGTTAAATAATTGACTTTAGCAGTTACATTAATAGTTGGTACACTATGCTAGTATAATAACATATAACATTTACTAGCTGACGCACGCAACCTCGTTTGCGTCTCCTATTGCCCGTGGCGTAAAAATTTACCCCCGTTTTTGAAGCATCCTTCTTTAGTCTGTTGGTCTTAGCGCGATAATATATAGCCTATAGTCTTCCTCGAGAAATGGGCTATCTAACACTGAAATATTTTTCAAATCGGACCAGCAGTTCCTGAGATTAGCGTGTTCAAACAAACAAACATTTTTTTTTCATATCTTGCTTAATATTTTAGTAAAGATTACTAATATAGATTAAATTGCTTCTGACAAGCTTTCTAGCTAATACCCTTTAACTAAAACACTTCAGGTGATATGCATCAACATATAAATTTACCTGTATAATATTCAATATTGATATATAACAATGCTGGTTTGTTCTGTCGGGACTCAATGACACCATCATATTCTTTGGCTGCAATAACCGCTGCATAACATCTAACACTGTGGTTTTTCGAATTTTCGGCGCCTAAAACAGAACATTAATTTTTACAAAGTAAGATTTTTGGTTCTTCTTAATTTTTTATATATATATATATAATAGCAATAACTATATAAACAAAAATGAATTGCGAAATGTGTTGCTGAAAAAGCTTCTTAAGGAGAACCGCAGGTAACGACGCGGGGCTCAGCTAGTTGGTTATATAACTTACGGTATTTAGTTCGTGGTCAGCCGTGAGCGGTGTGTAGCCCGTCATGAGGAAGTGTAGCCGCGGGGTCGGGATCAATGGAGCCACGAGACTGATCAGATCGTTGTTCATGTACGACGGGTACCTACACACACCTTGACATTAACGAAAAATGTAACAAGTTATTTTATAGGTTACGAATATCTAATTTCGTAATCCGAACTAAATAAGCAGATACGGTGTTTTTTTTTTGTTTTCTTTTCGTTTGCCCACTCACTATTTTGATTTCTAGTATAAGGCTTTGATGATTTGAGAAATTGTTATTGATTGATGCGGATCCAGATGGCTTGGGTGTGTTTATTTCACAGCAACTCGCTAGTCACTGTTACGGAGTTGCGATTGATAAAGAGTTCTGTGCGGGTCAAATTGCAATATCGGCGCAGGCTAAGTTATGTGAAAAAAAACTCACACTCGGCAATCAAGAAAGGACTATTTTACATTTCATAATAGGCATGATGAAAGTAACCAATGATCATTACATTGGTTGACAAATGGTGACGTCGCGTCTTACACAAACAGACGCCATGACGCCACTGAACGTTTCCTCTTGAATTTCAAACTTAAAATTTAAAAATATAACTGTTTTTGACAATGGGAGATACTTCCGAACATCATAAAACAGTTGGTCAAAATTAGTCATCATGCATATTATTCGTATTTACATGTAAAACGACTATAATACCTAAGTGTGGCGGTACTCGCACTCATGATAGTTGAGACCAGTGTGTTGATCTGTGCGAACGATGGGTTCTGTATATGAAGGCGGTCACTGGCGATGCGGTTAAGTGCCGTGTTATCTAGCACCATCACGCAGTCCGCACTTTCCGTTAGACGCTTCAGTGTCAGCAATGAGTTGTATGGCTGAACTACTACGTCACTGGAAACAGAGCAGTTCTGTAATGTATTGTAGTAAAATAAAACCACAACCTAAGATGTGCGTACGTACATACGTTTACGTGCGTTTATTTATATTCGTGTGAAACATTTATCATTGGCTATGAATGTTTATGGTTATTCAAATTATATAGATAAATATTTACATTTAACCTAATACACAATAAAATGGTCCGAAACTTAGCAAAGCTTATGGGTGTGAGAAAATTGATATATATATATACAGATAACCTTTTTTTGTAGATACATACTTAACATTGTATATTAAAATCAGATAGACTCTTCACTTTTCAAGTTTTTAACAAATAAAAGCAAGATTTATTGTGGTAACATAGGTAATAAAAATTATCGAAGCTTTTTTCCGTTAATTCCCGAAATGAGAATTACATAGAACGTGAATTACCGATCGTTATCAAATAACAAAGAAGTCTATAACTTAAAATATTTAAATAAAAAATATCTAAAGGAACATTCGTTCTGTGAAATAAGAATGGTTACATTTTTCGAGCGAATTATCTATCAATGTGTGTATAATTCTTAGGCACGCCCTAGAGCCTAAAAACGGCTTGTCATATTTATATGTGAGTATTGTCAATAGATTCGTCTTAGTGGTGAGAGAGACACCGGGTATATCAAAATTAAAAAAAAAAAACAAAGTAAAAATAAATACGCAGTCCGGTTTTTTTTTTTTAATAATTCATGACTTGTTTTAATGTTATCATTTCTTAAACTAGGTATAAATGTGGAATAGAGCGTGTGAGCGAGTACTCATAAAACTGTAACAAATTCGTTATAGCATTTGCGTGACGATATTTTAATAACTGAGGCATAAGGAATAAGAATATTCCTTCATGGTATTTTAGACCAATACATTTTCGTAGTTCTGTTACAAATTGATACGATATTTACTGTTGTAATGTGTTTTGTAGGAACTAAAACATGTTAGAAAAAAATTGATTTTTTATTACATACACATAAATTCTTTATTTATCTTTTAGATAAATAAAGAATTTATGTGTAGTGAAAAAGATTATATTTTAGGTAAAATTTTAGGCATAAATTAAAATATGCCTGATTCCCTGCTTTGCTTTATTCAGTTTACTAGGACCAGTTCGAAGGACACATGAAGCCTACCACCTAACAATACAGTACAATACATTATAGAAC
This sequence comes from Hyphantria cunea, assembly GCA_003709505.1. Classification (NCBI taxonomy): domain Eukaryota; kingdom Metazoa; phylum Arthropoda; class Insecta; order Lepidoptera; family Erebidae; genus Hyphantria; species Hyphantria cunea. Next base: position 160,470 of record PKRV01002653.1, read on the forward strand.
TCAAAAGATATTATAAGAATAATTGCCTCCTTAGTTGCTTTTTTTATGGAATAGGAGGCAATCGAGCAGATGTACCTGGTGGTAAGCGATTACCGCCGTCCATGGACACCTGGCCGGCAACACCACACAAGTGCGTTGCCGGCCTTTGGGGGAACGGAGGGGGAATAGGGGTATCGGCCTCTGGTATCCTCACTCATGCGGTGAAGCATAGCGCTAGCGCTATTTCACATTGGATTTCTGAGGCAGTGGTTTCACTCCAGTGGAGCCAGCCTTACTCAAAGAAGGCCTTCAATTTGCAGTTCTTAAAACTTAAGGATGAAATTTTTATTCATATCATTTACATTATATTCAAGCAGAGATTTCTCTATTAATTCCGTATAGACAGTAATAAATCAATAATTTAAAAAATAAATAAATAAATAGTCACCTTATTTCATCCAAGTTGGGAAACACACTGTACGTTTGGACTAGTTTCTTAGGAAACCTGTCAGATAAGTGTTCCAGGATGTAGGAGCCCATACCTGAGCCTGTACCACCAGCTATGGAGTGGCAGAGCACAAAACCCTGTGGGGAAAAGAGTTGCTAACTATCATGATATAACTGGCCTTGATTGAATTTGAAAGATGTTTTTTAACTTGTATGTCATGGATAAGAAGGTAGCAAGCTCTAATGTCTTGCAGTTTAATAGCTGCCTTAACAAATATATAAAAATAATATTAAAATGTTACACATACACATGCCATGGTATCACTCCGGTCGAGCCGGCCCATGCATGCCGAAGTGTGGCTCTCCCACAGTAAAATGTATGGTGTAATGTACAGTATTGTAATGATAAACCAAAGTCTAACAAGAATATAAATGTTAGATTCTATAAATAATGTTAGTTAGCACTAAAAAGAAATTTTGATAATGCCACCCTTGAGTTGGTAAAAAAGGGGATGCAAATTTATTGACTAAAAATCAAGCTGCTGGCAAAACCTAGTAAGCCTATAACAATGTAAAACTTAATATGTTATCAATATAAGAGTTTTTTAGAAATAAATGAAGACAATGTCATTGTGATCCTTCATACCCACCTCTAAGTTATCACTTCCATCAGCTTCTCTGTTGATTATATCAAACACTTCTTCGTTTAGTTTCTCACCCTGAGCATATCCTGATGCCCAGTTATTACCGGCACCTCCACCGTGTTTGGATAGGTACACATTTTCAGGATTGTATAACTGAAATCATTTATTTTAAAATAAGCATAATCATTTATTAGTTTTTTATGAGCAATTTGAAGAGACCTATCTTGTTTCTTGTCTAATAACAATGTTGAACTGTGCGTCGTGTCTTACCTTTGCATACGGTGAATTCATGATAGTGTGGATCACTCGAGGCTCCAGATCCAACAACACCGCCCTTGGAATATAATGATCATCGTCTGCTTGATAGAAAAACACATCTTTTCGATCCGAGCCTGCTGAGGCGTATTCTTCCAATATTCCTTCAGGAGAAATCCCATGTTCTATGCATAACTGTTTCCAGAACTCGAAGCCGACTGTATTTAAAATATTTAAGCTAATTTAGAGAGAACACAAACAATTTAAATTAACGAATTTAATCACATTAGTTTCACTCACTCTGATTGCCACATTGGCCGAGTTGTAATGTTATCATTTCACTCGGCATCTTGGTATAGTATTGTTTTGTAGTTGTAAAAGACAAATTAGTGCCGAAACCTTTAGTTGCTTTTCAAAATAACATAAACAAATCAACGAGCCGCTCGTCCATTCGTCAAGTTTTGTTTGCTTTGGTTTGCTTTACATCCAATATAAATAATTGAAAATGTCATAGAAATACAAGTTCCTTATTGGTTTAAAAAAAATAGCATCTCTGTCTACACCAATAGGAATCCATAATGTAATTGGAGTGATGACATTGGTAAAACATATACTTTAAATACGTTTATTTTTGTTTTTTAATATAATATAAAATTCATATCAAAGCTGTTTTAATAAGTTTTTTAACAAGTATTTATTTCAATTTAACCAGATTTCATAAAATGCTTATTATGTACGCAATAAAGTGCGAAATGTTTTTAAACGTCAATCTGTCAAGCAAGAGTGTCAAGAAGTTTTGTTAGGTGTTGTGGTAGGCATTGTCAAGTTATGCAAAGAGCAGTCTGCCTAGTAAAAAAAGTTTAAATTGTCGCTAAAAGTTTTGTGCGGCAGTTCCTATGAAAATACTAACTTATATACTTTCAATTTATGTGATAGAAGAATAAACTAACTACAATAGACTTTTTATTTACGTGATATTCATACATAAGATTACTTCAAGCAATAAAGGTAGGAGTTGTGGTCATAGTTGATGGCCTTCGGTAACATATTACTTAACTTTGGTACACACAGATGACAGACTCAAAATTTTAATGAGATTTTGTAGTAGGCGTAACTTTCATGCCTACAAGGTTTACTTATCCTCCCATGTGATGTTGCTAAATTAATACAATGTCATTTACTATTGGCCTTATTGTGCAAAGTGTTTTGGAATGAAGTTTCGCTTGTAAATTATATAATTTACTAAATTAACATAAATACATAGTGATGCCTGATTAAAGATTAGTTTTATGTTTTTTCTGTTATCTAATAATACTTACATTTAGAAATTATTTGTATCAATACAGGTAATATTTATTCAAAGGTGAAGTTATAAAACCAGTGGGAAAGAAACAAAAATGCCGCGTAAATTGTTAAAGTTCTTGATAGTGTTTGATAACACATCATTGCTGTATTTTCCTGGACAGTTCTTGTCGGGGAAAGTGCTTATGGAGCTGCAAGATGATACTCCTGTATTAGGTGAGTAGAAAATGGTTCTTTATTTGAATAAGAAAGTCAAATTAAGATTGTGTTTTTATATTCTTGTCTAATATTATAGCACCTATATATTCTTTAGTATTATTCTTTAGGAATTTCATTTACTCTCTTTATTTTTTAAATGTACAACTCTTTTTCACAAGCTGATACTTTAATAATTTAACTACCTATTGAGTGTGTCTCCACCTGCATGTTTCGCAGCAAAGAGTAACCTATGTCCTTCCTTAAGAACCAAAGGTATCTCCATGCCTAATTTCATTGAAATTGATGTAGTTGTTTGGCTGTGAAAGCAGGACAGACAGACAGAGTTACTTTCGCATTTATAATATAAGTATGATGTATATATAACAAAAAGTTGAATATGATTTAAATTAAAAAAAAACTTAGACACAAAGTAAATGTAGTAATAGCTGCAGTGATACTTAATCACAGAATGTCAGCTCACTCTAATATTATGAATCTATATATATTAAAGAGGAAGGTGACTGACTTACTAAGATACCCAGAAATCAACACACAGCTCAAACTGCTGAACATAGCATCCCAAATTTTTGTATATAGGTTCTTTATTTAACGTAAGTGAGCATTAAGAAACGAATTTTGGAAATGCCACCTCTAAGGGGGTAAAATAGGGGATGTAGGTACTGAGTACTGTATGTGCCAAGCACTGGGCAAAAGCTAGTAGTTGTATAAATAAGTTAAATAATGTATTACTTATGTTAATATAGAATAGTAATGAAAAATTTCAATGATACAGTTGTTACAATTTCTTTATTCTTTAATTTTAATCTCCTAAAAGTGGAAAAGTTAACATCTTTTAAAGTTAAATAATGCCAACTTAATGTCAGGGTAATAAAAAAAAAAAATCATTTGGTTTCAATAGTAGAAGTGGCCTGTGTAAGAAAATAATCAATTGAACCTATAGTGCCTAAAGCACACTTTAAATGACTTTGATTCTTAAGCAAGGACATACTGGCTACTCTTCATCGCGATAACCAATGTAAAAAGGTAATTGGTTTGCAAATTACAGAGTTCTGAAGTAGGAAACCAAAAAAGCATGTAAATTCATATCCATATAGTGTTATTTCCATCTCCAATATTTTTTTCAAGTACTACAACTACTTTAACATGAAGCTACACTAGGATTTTGTGTCAAATGTCTGCCTTAAATTCATAAAACTGAATTAAATTGTCATGAAACAAATAAAAAATTTATTAAAGTCTAGTTACATTAAAAAAATATTTAGTTTTGTAATTATGATAATATTCTACATATATGAATAAACTTAAACACGATTAAATCATAATCGCCTTTTCGAGAGCAGTACAAAGGCAATAAAAGTATTAAAAAACTGCTTTATATACGAAAAGATTGTATTTATTAGTGTTTCCTTTTTAAAATATATTACTGTGGGAATAATGCAGTGCCGTGCCGTTATAATAATGCTTTGCTTTGACATCGCCAGCTTAACCGGAGTGATAACAAACGGCTTCAAAAAATTCCCTTAACAATTTTTTCGTCGCTTTTCTGCGAGTGAGTACTGGATTCCCTCCACTCGCCCTGATTCTGTGTCACTTGTTTCCAGACCAAGCTCCCTTAAGGGCTCCAATGCACTTTGATTGCAGGTGTGTTTGGACGGCGGTAGTAAAGAAAATCAAGCAATCCATTTGCTCGTTTCCCAAAAAAAATCGGATGAAATTTAATAATTTTTCTACACAGTGACCTTAGCCCAATATAAAATGCAGTGTCGTCGGCCCGCGGTGGGAATAACGACGCCATACAATTACAAAATTATGTAACGAAAGCTCACTTAGATAGCATTTTATTGCTCATTGTTTATACATCCTACTCTCCACGCTTGGTTTTGTACCGACGTCTACCTTCTCATGCATTTTGCAATGAGTATGAGGTCACCATTGACGATCATGATACAACTGATGATACATAATATTTTGTTTTATTATTTGAGAGGATATTTTCTTCTTTTGATGAGATGACAACCAGCTCATCAGCTATTTCTGCCAATGTGAAGTATTTAAAGCCTTCAAGTCTTAAGTCTTCGAGTCTTCAAGTCTTAGTCGTGTTGAAAATAATAATAAAAACTATAAAAAATGTGGATGAGATGAAATGGGGACCGTCTTTCGAAAAAACAAGAAACGATCTCCCGAGAGGATATTTTCCTATAACATCCTAAACAAGATATGTTATCAACAGACTTCAATAATTCAAGTGTGGACATAGATTTTTCGTTAGAAAGGAGGTTTCGACCTAATATTACGGACGTTTAACATACAACGCAATCTAATCCCAAACTAAGCAGAGCCTATACTACTCGTACTAGACAGCTGATATAAATACTTATATCCTTTATGTTGTAAATACATACATATTGGACATAGAACACACACTCCGAAACAAATATTTGCAGATCATACAAACATTTGGCCCGACCCAGGAATCGATCGGAGACCTCAAGCACAAAAGTCGTGTACGCTACTACTACGCCATCGAGTCAGTTTACTATGTGCTGGTTTGAAGTGTTAATATAGGGTTTTTATTTCAAGTTTTCATGCTCTGATGTCGTGCGTAGTAGTGCTCCCTTAACGCCTCTAAAAAACTTTGTGAGATAAAATTATTCGCCACCGTGCGATTGGAAACTCGATGGTAATAATTTCTTTCGTCATCTTTTACCGGATGAGTAATTAAAACAGAATTATTGGGGTAGAAAATCGCTTCGGACCTTGGCGTGTGAGGTAGTTCCAGAAAAAAGCCACTCGATAGCCGGCCTCAGGCCGTACTCAGAGGTGGAACCAGACCATGTGATTTGAGGTTCTCTCAATTCGACGCCTCATATAACCATGCCCTTTTCCATGAAATACCCTCTAAGCGTATGATAATTATCAGCAGAATTAAAAAGCTTTTTGCTGATGTATTATCTATATTTCAGGTTTACATTTCCATGTTATTGGTGAAGGAGTGGTAAGAGTAGGATCTGGACGCCATGAGAGACTGTTTGACAAAGAGAACTATATTGACTTCAGAATGAGGCTCCTCGGGGAACCAGGTAAGGTTATTTTTTTCCAAACGGAAAAAAAATGAACTTCTTCAGTTATTAATAATAAACACGGCCTAACTAAACATCTTATAGGATTATGAATTAACAAGATTGTAAAAAATCAATTATTGAATAAAAAAATTTAATAATTATCTGTTAATGGACATTTTGAGGCTGATCAATTTTTAATCCACTAAAATAAGATCTAATAGCTCGATATACTAATACGCGTCAGAACCGTAACCGTAACGTAACGCTAGTTATACATGTAAGGAATGTGTATGAGGCGACATAAATGTCAACTAACATATAAATATATATATACAGATGGTTCAGAAGGTCACTATTTGTTATTTGTACAACCTCCTTATACCCGTTAGTTTTACGTTAAAAGAGTTATCACCAGTAGCGTAACCGGTGTTATTTAGTATTAAGCATGTTTTTTTTTTCTCTGTCTAACCGCCATCTTGATTGGCGCCCTTTTTACACCTAATGCTCTATCTCACACCAGTCCATCATTTGTGCCTCTCGCACTGCTATGCCGCATACTTGTTCTTTCTCATTTCCATCCACATTCATTCATTACGTGGGTGGGATTCCCACTTTTGAAACCTATTCTATTTACTTTTACTGTTATTTCTATTTTACTGTACATGCATGGGGAAATGATGATAATCATGGTATTTTATTACTATTTATTAGCCTAGTTACACTTTATTTATCTTACTCTATTACATATAGTATTCTAAATCATCACTTAATTGCTATTTATAACCACTATTATATAAATGCTTACATTCATACATACCGTGGGAGAGCCACGCTTCGGCATGAATAGGCCGGCTCGACCGGAGGAGATACCACGGCCTCACAGAAAACCGGTGTGAAACAGCGCTTGCGCTGTGTTCCATCGAGTGAGTGAGGATACCGGAGGCCCATACCCCAATCCAACGCCCCCTATCCCCCTCACCATCCCCTTTCCCCCCAGGCCGCCATAGTGTGGGTCACCATACTGCATTGTTCTTTTTCGCATTGAGGATGGTGACTACCACTCTTGGATTCTGCTCATGCTTTCCATCAGGCAGGGCAGTCATTTTGGCAGCTTAAACATATAAAAAAAAAGAAAAAAATCATATACCTATATAAAATATATAATTAAATTTTTTTTCTTTTAACTAACTATCTTTGTTACTTAAAATTACTTTATTTGCTACTATTAAGCGTGGTTAGCTAAGTATCGCATTTAGAAATTCGCTGAAAATGTAATCAAATATGTTTATCTATATTTATAAAAGAAAGTTGTGTTAGTTTCACTATTTATAACTCAAGAACGGCTGAACTAATTTGGCTGAAAATTTTCCGCGATGTTAGCTGCGGTTATTGTTGTGCTGCGGGTAACGCCGCGGCGCGGGTCTCGGTCGGGTTAGTGTTTATATAAAATTAAAAATATTATCATATAAAGAACTTCGATTGTTCCGAAAAAAGGACAGGCAATCGTAATTTTTGATATGCAATACTATGTTAGGATGTACTTAAATACAGGCACAGGTAGGTAGGTACAAAGGGTCAAACGAACGACCTTGATGATGAGCTGATTAAACTCGGACAACGCCAGCGGTTTCTTGCTGAAAAAAAGCACGGTGCTTCCCCGACAGAAAGACGTTACGCCCTTCCATCCCTATTTGCACACATGTTACAGATTAAAAATAATTGTAACACGACAATAGCATTTTTTGTCGTGTAAATATTTGTAATTTTGGTAATTATGTCGTTTTTTTATCTCTTAATTCTTATGTCATATTTTGTCTTTGGTTTATCTAAAATAAACACGCTAAGAAATTGTAACAATACTCAACATTAATACCTCAAAATCCTAACGATCTAGGTCATGGCACATCAGTCCTGTCTCCTGGTATACACAGCTTCCCCTTCAAATTGGGCCTCCCGATGGGCTTGCCGTCCACGTTCCTCGGCACACACGGATGGGTTCAGTACTACTGCAAGGCAGCACTCCGAGAACCCAACGGGCTCACACACAAAAATCAACAGGTCTTCATAGTCATGAACCCTATTGATTTGAATTTGGAACCACCAGTTTTAGCTGTGAGTTTTTGACATCGTCCTTTTAAGCACTTTTAGAAATCAAAAATATATTTGGCCAAGACCAGACTAGACCAAATACTAGACTAGAGATCAAAATAATACCAAGAATTATATTAATCTTATATAAGAAAATAAAATCCAGAACATTTCTTTAAGAATCCGAATGAGAACATTTAGCATGTAAGTTAACTTAATCGTATTTAAGGGTACTTCATGTCAAAGAACACAAATCGGTACTTATCTTTATCAATGTCAGTCATACAATGTGGTGACGGATTAAGAATACTTTGTGTAATCACCCTGTTCATGCCATGGGTATCGAAGGAGCCGGTTAAGGGAGCAGACTACACAGATCAACAGTACTACAGAAAGAAGAAAAATATTTAACAAGCCCTACACCAGTCTGGCCAGCATGATTGATATAGGCCAAAGCTTCCTTTCCACGTCCAACAGTTCCAAGGGTACTACAGGCTATTGATGATGATCTTATTATGCATTACAGAGTAAAGGAGTATTTTTTAACCGACTTCAAAAAAGGAGGAGGTCCTCATTTGACTGTATATTTTTTTATGTTTCGTACTCCAGAACTTTCGACTTTCGATTTTGATGATTCTTATTGTTATTCTGAAGCTGGTGTTCAGTTTCCCTTCAGTTTGGCCCAGTTGTTGAGTCGGTTTTTTTTTTAAAAAGATTTTGTTATTACTTAGTAACTATTGCGTATTAGGTACAACATGATGTGTGTTTATGTGGTAGCAACAGTTCGAGTGTAGCGTGGAACACCGACTGGGTGTGGGGTGTGTGGGCGGCGGCTCGGTGTCTTGCCGCGTGTCCCTGGACCGTGGCGCGTACGTGCCCGGCGAGAGCATCGTGCTGAGCGCGCAGCTCGTCAACAACTCCCGCACCACGCTTAAAGCTACCCGCGCTGCACTTACCGAGGTATGCTCTAGTTCATTTTAACTGAGACAGTTCATCAGTTTCTCCTTGTGGTCACGAATTAAAAAAATCATCTCTTGAGAAGTGACTAAGGGAGCAAATTATTTAGGACAACATCCTTGAAAAGAGAAGGAAAACTTGATGCGAATCCTATACCAACCCGTCTAGCCAGCGTGGTATAGTTGGCCAAAACCTCCTTTTTTTAAAAGAAGCCTATGTCCAGCCGTGGACTATTGAAGGTTGTTGACGTGACGTTGATGAGTTTATCAACTTTTGTGTTCGTGTTGGATGGATAAGCAGTTACTGGCTGCCTCGTGGGTTTAATTCGATAGTGACCTTCACTTCTAAGCCAGACTCGATGGTCCTGGTGACTAGAAATTGCAATATTTGACAAGAGTCTGGCCTAGTTTGAATAGTAAAACAGAAAGAATCACAATTCCTAAGTGTTGGTGTCATGAACAAATAAACTTCTGAATGATAAAGTGTCTTCATAAAACAGTCTGAAAGGAGGAAAACTACCTCAAAATCTATGTTTAAAAAAAAAGAAAAATTTTAGGGTATTATTTTCTTGTGAGGCAAAAGACAAAAAAAAGTAAAATTGCCGTTATCATAATAGCAAAAACAGGCCTTGTTAGACCACACACTGTTTGGAAAATACCGACATCTTCGTGTAGTTTTAAACAGGGTAGCTACTCTTTACTTATTTCATATATGAGCCAGAATCCAAGAGTAGTGGTCACCATACTCATTGTGAATGTTATGGCGGCTATTAAGATGCTTCTGCATCATTAGACCTCTCCGGTCTCGCACTCACCAATGAAACACGATAGCACGAAGGATGTCATTTTAGATTGATCTTCTGTGAGAGTAGTACCGCCCCGGTCGAGCCGGTCCGTTCGTAATGAAATCAGCGTGACTCACTACCTTGAACCACTGTATTATTGAATATATGTATCGTATTGCATTATTTTATTGCCAGTAGCTGCCACCTAATACTTATTAACATATGCAATGTATTCAATGAAGCAGAACTTATAAGCAGATAGACGCTTTATAAGAAAACCTCATGTATATTCCATATGCGCATTCATCTGCCTCAATTACTCAAGCAATATCTGCAGCACGTTGTACGGAACGGCATGATTAATAAAAAACATCGACTTGTTTATGTAAAGAGTACAAAGCATTCGTTCGTTTTTCTAATCGTTAAACAAGGCTCTTTCTTTTTTGTCTATCGAGTTAAGCGATTAAAAAATAACTCTAAGTCACGATTTAGCTGTTGCCGGATACATATCGCGCGGTTATTTCGATTGTTCGTTTTTTTGAAAGAAAATGCAATGACCTCGTTGAGGATGATTCTGCTTTTCATAACTAACTCGACCGAGTCATTGTTAAAATATCGGTGTCTTACAAAAAGAAGTTATATTTTATAACAAACATGAGTCGATTAAATACTCAATTTGTTGAGAACTTAAATAATTACAAATATCTTTTAGTGATTAATATTTGATTATTGTTGTAGGCTTTTGTTTTCTTCAATACTAAAATATTTTTGCTTCTACATTTATTAATAACAGATTAGTGACAAAACAAAAATAGATTAGGGAAATTATGAGAGTAATCGTCAATGATATGGTGGGGATGTAAATATTCCGCGTCGAATTTCTTTCTATAATCGGCTGACATTTTGTTTTGACCACTTAGGGCTGATTAGTGAAAAAATAGAGTATCCGTGAGTAGTAGTGAGTGGGTGATGTTGGCGCACAGACGATCCAGTACTGCGCGCACGGCAAGGTGGCGGCCAAGGAGGTGCGCGAGCTGGCGGCGCTGGCGCACGGCAAGACGCGCGCCGGCGCCAGCGACGTGTGGCAGCACGAGCTGCTGTACGTGCCGCCGCTCCCGCCCACCAACCTGCGCGGCTGCCACCTCATCTCCGTACAGTACGACGTGTTCGTGAGTAACGTTCAGCATTGCTTCTCTGTGAGCGACGTGTGGCAGCACGAGCTGCTGTACGTGCCGCCGCTCCCGCCCACCAATCTGCGCGGCTGCCACCTCATCTCCGTGCAGTACGACGTGTTCGTGAGTAACGATCAGCTTTGCTTCTCTGTGAGCGACATGTGGCAGCACGAGCTGCTCTGTGTCAACAATCTTGAACTCTACGACCACTCACCAATCAACTGTCGTGTATGTTCGATTATAACCATAATTTCCTGACAACGGTCTCATTCCTTATTAAAACCTAATATTTACATAATCTCTTAAATATGATTTTTAGAAAAACTTGAGAATAAATACTAACCCAATACTGTTTATTGTTGTCCCCAGTTCATAATCGAGCCAAAGAGCTTAGAAAAGGAAATAAAGCTTCAACTTCCGATTCTGGTCGGCACGTATCCGTTCCGTGAGGAGGGCGAAGAACCGCAGGCGCCTACACATTACCCCAGCACGCTGCCTATCTTCAGGCCCTGGTTGCACGACAAGCCCGGACATTGACGCAAGGAACAGTAGGAGGTACCATCTGAGGATCACGATACTGTCTCATTAACATTTAATCTATAAGACGTATAGCCATTACAATATACTCGTGGCAATTAAGACAGAATGGGTGTGATTTTTTATAATATCTTGCATTCGCGAGAGAGCGACAGATATAGTAAACTAACTCTTTCGTATATCGAGATGTTACACAATTATTATTGTTTGGTTGCTAGTTGCGGCTGTTCTGTTTATAATTATTTTCTTCTGTAGCGGGGTTATCAATTGTGAAAACCCGTGATAAAATCGATCAGAAGATTTCAATATTCAAAAATTCATGTAGCATTTTAATTAGGCCTTGCCAGGCACTTCCGACGTCTTACATGACTCCAGTACCTCGGTTCCAAAATGTCACTCCTATCGACAAGAACCGGCAGGAAACTACATGAATTTGACATTACTTAAAAATTAGAAATTAGTTAAAATCAAAACTAGGTGTACCATGTTTTAAATCAATTCAAAACCGAGGAGTACTTATAAAGTATTTCAAAGTTGAATGTTATATATATTATAGAAAAGTGCAATTAAAAAAAAATAGCAGCATTATTGCGTCCGGGAGCGTGGCTGATACCGGTTATTGTTACTTCCCTTCAATTTGTACGAAAGTAATTATTTCGCATTTCTGTTTTAAATATTAGCGCTTATATTATTTCTTTACATCACGAGTTAGGTAAAAGTGACACATTAAATTTTAATCGTATATTTGCTATTTTAAAAATATCCGTATATTTACGGATTGAAATTATATTTCATTAAGTGTATTCACATAATATATGAAATCTAGACAAAAACTCTTAAATATATGCTTTAATTTTAAATGTACTATTTATGTACTTAAGACTCGAAGTCGAAAATCGAAAAGAGCTTTATTTTTATTAAGAGTACATTCAGAAAGCTTTATTTATATTTCTAATGTACTTTATACTTGTATATTCAAAATAATATATTAAAATATTAAAAATTATTCACTGCCGTAGTCGTAAAATTGATTGACAATAAATATTATTAAACTTAATACCGTAGATACTATGTGAAATATATCGCATAACATCCTACTAATATTATAAACGCGAAAGTTTGTAAGGATGGATGTTTGTTACTCTTTCACGTAAAAACTACTCAATGGATTTGGATGAAACTTTACAGTAATATAGCTGATACATAAGAATAACACATAGGCTACTATTTGCCGCGATAACCGACATATATGCGAGCAGAGCCGCGGGCATAAACTAGTGATACATAAAATATACTATCACATAATGTGGAGTGCGTCGCCATTCCAACAGCCGGTCTGATTGTTGCCATCAAAGCGCAAAATATAACCGTATATAAAACAACAGTATACAGTTATAGTGTATATATATACTCTATCAAATACGGAAGTATTTTTCCAATCAGACTAGTAGTTCTTGAGATAAGTGGGGTTAAACAAACGTTTTTTTTTAAATTATATGTAAGTATAGGATCTAGTGCCATTTAATGTGTGTAACTTCGAATATAATTAAATTTATGAATGTACTTGTTAAACATCGTCTTTCTATAGTGTAAGAGAACAGTAACAAATGTATACGTACTAATGGAAATGTATATAACTAACCTGTGATATACCAATCCGTCCATTTTAATGTAAAATATAAACGTTTACTTATTACAACATGTCTTTTATTTTATACCCATAATACTTCACAAATTGTCAATGTTCGGCCTAACCTAGGGAGATATTCAAACAAATAACTCAAAACAATACATGAATGTGACGGATGTTTAATTTAAGGCTTTAAAAAAAATAGGCAAACCCTATAAAAAGGTGTTTTTAAAACTTCTTTTCTAATGGACCCAAGGGTTCACCAATAAGATTTCCGGTGGTGGATTAGTTACTTCTTTTTTTAAATGAGCCTGCCATAGTAACTACTCTGACTGATGAACAGCATGAACAGAATCCTAGAGCAGTGTTTATTGCATCATTCTCATTGCGAATGCAGACAACGCAGCATGGTGACCCACATCATGGCGGCCTACTGTGATGTCTCTGTATCATTGAGCCCTTCTGTCTCGCACTCACCAAAGAAACACAACAGCACGCATGCAGTATGGCAGACGAATTGGTCGCCGGAGATCGCAAAATGATCTCCGTCCTCCATAAGCGCAAGGGGTAACAGATAAGGCCATTCGTCGCCCTGGCAAAAGCAGGCCTGCCTCTTTTGAGTGCAGCTACGGAAACATCGAGGTTTCCACACAGGAGGAGGCTTTGCAGTGTTTTCTGCCTAGGGTGCACCTGGTTCCCAGCTCCTAGCACCCGAGACGGCGTGTGAATTTAGCCGGTTTGATCCAGGAGGTGGCATCCAGGGTTATTTCCGCACGGAAAAAAAAGGTTGAAATAAAACAATCATAATATTAAAAATTGTGTATTGGTAAACACACTGCACTGAAATTGAGAAGTGTTTCTTACAATTAAGCCCCAGAAAGTCCCAAAATATTTTACAAATCATCGATATCATGTACAAACTCATAATTTGCCAAATCGTTACAGCCTTTTCTCCAGCCCCGATGCATTGCACATTATACAAATACCACATTTTTAATTGTTTCATATTCATTACTTGCCAAAGATTTTTTATATCAGGATCGTGCGATGAAATTATAGCGTAAAAATTAGGATGTTAAAAATAACTCTGGTCTTAGATTATATACTTGTAGATATCTATCTAAATTTACCCAAGTAGTTACTTCATATCAAATAAGCTAAATACTGCATTTTCCTACGGTGAAATAAAAAACAATATAATAAAAATACTTAAGTTATGGGTGTGAAGAAACTTAAGTTTTTTTTGTCTATTACAGTTACTTTAAAAATAAAGAAAAATAACTATAAAAACAGCAATATAATAATCATAATTTTTTTTTTTTTTTTTACTACGAAGTTTTTTTTTATAGGAACGAAAGAACATCCTTCGTTCCCCACAAAAAAAAAATTAAAATGATTAATAATATTTTTTTATAACACAAGGTGAATTACTTTGTGTCGTATTCGGGCATTATATTATGTATGTAGACTTACCGATAGTAAAACTATGTACTTTAGTCAAAGGTAATTGTATCGTTCATCTACAGGTATATAATCTGTGTTGAGTTAATATGTATATTTGTATTTTGTTTAGGGATTGCCGCACTCTAAATTAGTTTTTAATTTTTTTATTATATTTAAAACTTACTTTAAAAGACTGTTTTTTCAATAATCATGTATTTATAGTTTTTTTAATCAACCTGTTTACCAAAAATATACAAAGATTAATTATTAATAAACATTTATTAGGTGTGAGAAGAGTCTTTATTGTGTATACCTATCATACAGACAACAAAAACATTTATTATGAATTTAGATCCCATTTTCTTTTTAAATAAATGTATATATTATATCAAAATCATTAAATATCAACAATAAACATCACAATTCTGAAGCCCTAATAGATACACTTATTTATCTGTGTATCAGTAGTTTATTTTTAGTACATAACCGTGTTAGTGTGCGACATTCCCAATATTAAAACCTCAAAAGGTATTATTGAAAAACGCCAGAACAAAGAAACTATAGATACAGCTCTTTACGATATTGGCACCGAATGAATCTCTAGTTACCGATTGTACAAGCGAATATGTATACACTTGATTAGTACTTAGTATCAAATCGTTAAATAGACAAATCTGTTCTGCACTAAAGAATAAATTACAGTCCACATACGCAATTAGTTGTATCTTTTAGTGTTAAACATATTACAAATAACTCTTAACATATTCGTATATTATATTCTCAGCGGCTTAGTGATAACAATCTGTAAGTGATTAAAATAGAGCAGAGACTTGTACGCCACAGTAGACTGAAATATACTATACTACTTGCTATGCTTATTTGAGCTCTATTTAAATGGAATATGGTTTTATATTTTATTCGTAATTCAGACTGAAGAACGTCAATTGAACAGTATTGTACAGAACTTATACAACCCATAAACTGGTGATACTGTTAATTAATAGACTGCATTCATATTGTATAAAACATTTTCATACGCTGTGTCGAATGAACGACAATCCTAAATTCTAAAATGCTTTAGAGGCTTAAGTATTGTCTACAATAATATCATTGATACAGTTTATAGATTGGATAATTGCTCTCAAAACAATTCAATTAAAGCTTATATAATTTAAGTTTTTATTTTTATTGTTTTCGCTTTAAATTATAATAAAAATTATGTTTTCCAATTCATCATGTTGATAGTAATTCTGTGTGCGGATAGGGTTAAATAATGAAGAAAAATAAATGAGTTGTTCACTTTTTACTGCAGGAATTATTAGTAGCTTTAGTTTTTACTTAAGTAGTGAGTTTACAGTGTGGACAAAATGAGATAACATACATCTCCATTATAAAAGTGAGCTTATACTGTCCTTGTAGTTTGTAAATTGACCAGCTGGAAGCGAGTGGCGAACGGTATCGTAACAACCGTCTTATGTTTAGAAGTTACTGAGAAGAGACGGTCTCTCGAAGTCGACCATAGATAACGAGTGGATAAGACCACTTCAGACAGTACATTCAGTGTTTAAAATCCATGTACTTTTAAGTGGACATAATAAAAGTTTCCATAAAAAAAGGATCCTCTAAAACTGTGACAAAGGCTTTCTTAAAGTTGCTAAAAATATTTGGGCTTTAAAAAATGCATCGTATCGTTGTCGCGTGACTCCGCGGGTGATGACGTCACACTTATTACAACGTAACGATCGTTTATAGCGCTGGGTAACACTGGTACGTCATTCAGGCAACGGTGCAATGTAGGGCCTGCGCAGATGAGGGACAATTGGCAAACACGTCCACGGCGCGCTCTTATCGGTATAGCAATAAAGTTGCATTTTGACCACGCTCAATGAAAGTATTTAATAATAATAGCACATTTCGTCTTATCTTCCCTCGTCTGCGCAGGCCGTTTAGTTCGTGGCACTACAAAGACTGAGAATTATTGTGAATGGGGACGACTCTAGGGCGGTCGGGCGAGCGTCGCCTAGGCCATCTTGTTGGCGAGCGCGCGATGCAGGGCGGCGAGCTGCGCCGTCCACTTGTCCAGGGCGGCGTAGCGCGCGGCGCCCCGGGCGCTTCCCACCAGCTCCAGCACCGAGTTCACCTGGTCGATGCGGCCGCTGATCGTGCTGGGGGCGGGGGAGCGGCAACGTTACACATACGTATCAAGGCAGATCCAACAACTGGTTTGAACTAATTCTATCCTTGTATTTTATCTATGAAAACGGTACAGGAACGCAGTTCCGAAGTGAATTTAGTTGAGGAGGCATTTAAACGCTCTTGAAGTCGAGTTGCAGGGGTCCATGTGCGACACTTTCCATCGAGTGATCCGACCACTCGTTTATCCCTACACCATTAAATAACAACCGCGAAAGAAAAGAATACTCACTTATCTAAAATGCACGTAACTAATAGATTCTCGACTTCCTTTTCGTCGATATTGAGCTCCTTAGAAATAAACGGTATGTGGATCCTAGTATATGGGCCGATCAGTTTGATGAGCACTTGAGTTCTAATATTCCTTAGCAAATCTTCTATATGTTCTCTGATAAAAGGATCATCCATTATATTGTTCCTATTGTGTTTGAGTATTGACTCAAAATCGTTTATATCATTATTTTGGTATGCCATTACAAGGTTTGTCATGGCCAAAATCTCAGGGTCGTTTTTATAAGGTTTGGCTTCTTGAGAATCAAATGGGTTGATGCCAGATTTCATCAGCCTGGAACGTGAAGAGATCGAATATTAAACAAAGAATGGGGTATACAGACAATTTTGTATTAAATACCAATATGTGATATCGTATACTTAGTCTGGTCATAAATACAGTTACAATTGAAAATAAACTAAATATTACTTATGAATTTGGAATCAGTATTTTATATGATTGTTCATTGCGTTTTCTTATTTTTGCGCCAATATATTGTGAAATATTTAGTGATATTAAAATGGAGTGGATTGTATTACATCAAGTAGGTATGCAAATTTCAAAATCTTCCATACGCTTGGTATTAGTCAAATGTGGGCTGGGCTATTGATAAGTACAGTGAAACCTTCTCTGTTTGAGACAGAGAAAGAACTGACTGTCTATGTAGTGTTTGTACGAAAAAGGTGATCAAGTAAGGGAAAGAATACGAAGAATTCCTGTACGAAAGCAAAAGATTTTATCTCGGAAGATGAAGATAGCACCTTGAACCATGTCGTGCATATTAAAAGATGACATAGGACTTATAGCCCATGAGAGACGCACTGGTCATTTCTTGCTGATATGAGGGAACTCAGTTCCTCTACTACTAATTAGAACTAAGATATCGATATACAAATAAGATATCGTTAGAAGCATCTTGATCGTCTGCTGATTATAGGCTATATGACGTGTTATGGAATCAAATGTGCCCTCTAGGCTCATAAAGTAAAGTGTTAAAAAATTGAGATAAATATCCAGTGTTTGGTATTATTAGAGAGGGCGTTAAACAAACAAAACAACAACCCATAATGTCCCACAGCTGGGCTCGGGTCTCCTCTCAGGAGAGGGTTAAGGCCATGCGTCCCCACACTGGCCAAGTGCGGGTTGGAGACTGGCAAGAATACGTTGTGGCTACGTAAATCTTGCCGTTGGATGTTTTTAAGCCGCCCGAAGGCCTCCAACTAAGCTTCACGACTGTTATCGTATGATAACAACCAGGACCGACTGCTTAACGTGACCTCCGAATCACGAGAGGGCGTTACTTGTACATATCAAAAATATATTCTTTTTTAGCATTTTTCTTGACTTTGTCCGCATTTATTCGATAACTGTGGTTTTTCTATGGTATGCTTATCTGAAGCTTAGAGGGATTGTTTATAAGTATATGTTGAAATAAAATCTCACTGTACATGCTTAAAATTTATGTAAAAAGAGCTGCATAGACTATCAATAATAATACAAAACCTTAAAATATTTTATGAGTAACACTAGCTGACATAACGTCACCCTTTTGCCATTTATAAGAAAAATTGTCAAAAAAAACATTTAACAGTCAGTCACCCTTATCTTTTAGGAGTATGAAAAATACCCGATATGCAAACAAATTTTCATAAAAATCGTTTACCTGAAACGATTTTTATGAAAATTTGTCTGCCTTTTCGGATAAGTTTGGTATAACAAACACCGCAACACGAGAATTATATTTATTAGATCAAAAGTGTACTCACATATTAGCTAACACTAAGTACTTCAAGCAGGTGGTTCTACGCGGACTGCCAGACTCGTCGTAATTCTTAAATGCTTCGAAGAAGTCCGTGTGCGCCTTTTCGAACTCTCCCTCGCGCAGGTGCATTTTGCCACCGCACTCTGAATCGTCATTCAATCGATCATTTAAGATAACTTACAGTGCAAATCACTGAAGTAAAACTTATTGGTTATTGTAGAAAAGGTTCATAATTCCAGAATTCCTGCGCATTGCTGGCTCAGGATGGAATCAGAAGAGTTCGTGAACATTCGAAAGTTTCTATGAAAACTGTAGCAACATTCTAGTTTTGCAACAGTAATACTTCTAAATAATTATGGCAGTAATTAATTTATCTAAATCATGAAAATTTTGATAAATTAATTAGTTCCATAGTTTAGTATTTCACCAGGTCTCATGGTGTAATGGTATACCAGAAACTAACTGACCAGAAACCACATGATGATGCGAAGCACGCTAGGGCAATGGCCATTTTCACCATTTTTAACAGGTCTGAGCTCTGATGACCGTAGATAGGTAGAAATTACTTTGCTACTGTGAGCTAACATGACAATTTAAAGAATGTTTTTACATTACCTCTAATGACACCCATAATAAGCGGATGTGGTATAGCAGACTTGATGTGCAGCGACTGTTCATATAGTGCCTTCAATTTCTTATTATTCTTCTGGGCTGTGTACATTTGGATCTCAAGTGCATATATCTCTAATAGTTGCGTGCCTTTTTTTAGATCATCCTCTCCCTCATCCGTCTGCAACATATAGTATTAACTTTTAATTTTATAAAGTATTGACTGTATATCCACAGGTTGTAGTTGATATTCGGCTCAAAGGACCATGTAGAAGTTAAGAAATCGGTTAAAGGGATACTTTTCTGGCAGACAATAATGAAAGAGGTTTATTAATAGAACCAAGGAAATAATCTTTAAAGGAGTAAGTGAGCACAGAATCATGATTGGAATCATGGCAATCTCACTTTTTCGCCAAAAATGTATGCTGTCAACGTATATAAACTGTAGTAACATTCTAGTCACAATCATCGTACAGTTTATGCAACGATGATTGATGGTTTACGGCGTGCCCATAAATTGGTGGTGATATAACAAATATCTCATGTGGATTTTCAAATAAAGTCAGTCAGTTAACAGGCAATAAGAACATCATAATCTAATCCGTATAGTATAAACATCCAACAACCATATCTATTTCTTTGTGACACTGGCAATCAAGCAGACAGCCTTTCTTCATAATAACCCCACTACAATTCTGTGCTTAGAATGGGGTTACTTTTTTTCTTAGACCCTAAAATTAATAGTCAGATGTCAATAATATTTGAGTCTCAATATCTGTGTATTTGCTACGTAGGTCAAAATAGTACATAGTAAAAATTTTATTGATGATTTATTACCTGACAACTCTGATGCAGTTGCTTCAGAATTTTTGCCAGTTTGTTGAAGTCTCCCCTATCATAATATAATTTCCCAAGTTTTGTGTTTGTCTTAAACCATAGCCTGTCGTTCTTGGCGTCTTTCAGTGCTTCCAATGTGGTTTCATAGAAGTCTTGTAATAATTCCATCTAGCAAAAAAAATGTGTTATAAATAAAAGAAACATCAAATCATGAAAAAGAAGATTTCCAATATAAATCTTCTAAGTTTATGACAAATACCTATAAGGAACGCACTTTGTCTGTGTCTGTTTTTTAATCATAATCGGCTTCTATTCTATCTTCACCATGCCAGTGAAACTCATTATTAAAAAAGTGAAAATTGGTTTAATACTTTTGGAGATAATAGATAGTTCTGAACTTCTTCAGCTATTATCTTCATTCCTTAAGATGGTTATGGTAACCACTATCACTTTCCTGCCCCATAACTAATCCTATTAGTAACAGAATATTTTTAAAGATTTTGGTTAATTTATTTTACAGTCTTAACCCAACTCTTGCTAAATTGGGATAAGCAAAAGAGACAGTGTGGACGTAAAATACAAGACTCTTTAGGGGAAAAAGACAGACACTGTAGTACTTTTTAATTATATACTTACTAGCTGACCCAACAAACTTCAAACTGCCATATTTACTTATCTGTCTCAGTTTCCCACAAGGTAGAAACATTTAGTGGACAGTCAAGGACAAAAAATGCATACATTTTGGCAAGTCATTTTTATTTATGAATTGCCGAAATGTAAAGTAGTAAAATGTGATAATGAATAATAATAATAATTCCCGAAGTGACTCTACTCTGGTTGATGGAAAGTATGAGCAATGAGCAGACAATACAGCATGGTGTTCCACATTATCTCAGCCTATTGAGATGTTTCAGAACCATTGGCAATATGTATGTTCATACAAAAAAAAAGTATATATTTATTTATATCAGTTGTCTAATACCCATAATGCAAGCTCTTCTTAGTTTGGGATTAGATGGCCTTGTGTCTGAAAAAAATTCTAAAAAAAATTGGGTTCCAGTCAAAAAGTATGTACAAAATGTATGTATGTATGTACTCACATTTCTCGATGTAGAAATATAGTCAAGAATTGAGTTGATGGACTTCTCCGAATGGTTCCTTGTGACTGCACTCTTGATATATGTCAACAGCTGCTTGTATCTAGACATCATTTCTGGGAAATTGCCCTAAAACAAAAAAAAAATATTTTATATAAAAAATATAAAGGGGTACTGGGTACAGTGTGTCTTCATAACTGTAGTTATTAAATATTCTGTTTCTAGCTAAAAGAAGTCATTTTTTAGTATTATAGTAAGAGATACTACAGACTAATGGTAGCAATTTAAGTCTTTTAATTTTCCATATTTTGAACTTAGCCTTGACAATCTCTAGCAATGGTCTTAGAATATTATCTTTACTACCTATTTATATCTTGTGTGAGTTATTTTTCTATATCACAAAATAACTAACTACTATACCTTGGGTTTGTCTAGTTTTTATATCTGTGTAGGTAACTATTACTATCTATTTAAATATCTTACTTCATATGTTCTTCAGTAAGTTAAACTGTTGTTGAGTACCACTAATGAGACAAGTAATTTTTTATATGAAAATCTAACAGGTTGTTTAAACCATAACAGAGATATGTATTTACAGTAATCTATTTTTAGTAGTGTTCAAAAAATTAAATGTACCTACCAATTTAAAATTAATCTTGATCATTTGCTTGAGTGCTTTAAAACCCCACTCGCCCTTGTCGCCACCTTCCAGTTCAAGCACTTTTTGAAAGCTAAGTAAAGCAGCTTGAGGTTCATCTTCTTTTAGGGCTTTACTGTTGTAGTACTGATTCTCTAAATCCACGTCCGGCTCAGAGTTACTGTCTTCTGAGTATTCCTACAAATAAATATGCCATCACAGGATATACCGAACTCAGTGAGCGTAAAAAATAGACAAAAAGGAAATTGCAATTGAGGTTATACATATTTATATACCATATTTTCTGAAAGCAAGTTATTAAAACTTAGTTAAAATATCACTTTTAAGACAAGTTAAGACAACGGAACGTTGTGTAGTTAGCAGGAGAAAACTAAAAGCGGTAAAATGTCATGCACAATATAGGCAAATAGGATAAAATAGCCAAACAATGCACTTACCAAACCATAATCCTCTTCTTCCTCGCACATATAATCATCATCATTGTCAGACATTTCTATTAAGTTTCTTATTTATTTGTACATAAAATTACTATCCACAATATTTATCAAATTCCGATTTGCCCGAAATGACACTGACAGACTGACATAATATCGTCAATCATTCAATTGACAACAGACAAACCTGACAACGCCATGACATACAAAGAGCACCAACAAAATTAAATATTGTCTATGATTCTCTACTAGACGCAGTTTCTACAACAACCACCAGTATTTCGATAGTTTTGCTAAAAAAAAGTGTGACTAGTAGATTTCTCATTTATACTCTAATCAAATTAAGTTATCAATGTAAAAACTATATCTAATAAATATCTTAAGAAATAAAAACCATGCTTGAGAGAAAAAAGTCTTACATACTTTTTAATGAACTGTGAGTGTGTAATAGTCACATTAATCATTTATGTTTTTTTAAATGCAAAACGAAAAGCCTTAACCGATTTATTGTCATTGTTAATAGCGAAGAATTTCATTTCAAACATAAGTACTGAAATGTGAATTTGCATTTTTCGTTAATTCTGGCTAAATTATGCGTTTTCATTCATCGCACCCTACTTAAACATTGCTTTTGTTTATCCTAGCTGGAAATCAATTCTCATCGTGATGTATGCTGTTTTTTTTTACTTATATACCAACGTTTTACTCGCCAAGCTATTGAGCTTATTGGCGAGATGCGCTCTATTGAATACTGCGAACCGAGCAAGTTATACCTAAAAGAATTTGTAATATATATGAATTTGTAATTTAAGAAGGAATTGGGATGAATTATTTTTTCGTAAGTAGTAATTGGATAGGACAGCAAATAGTAATTCAAACACAGAAGCGCAACACATTAGGTAGGTAATACTAATATTAGTAAAAGGTGAAGCCGATGCAAGTTACCTTTGACCAACATACAGACAGAAAGGCAGATAGTGTAATCGGACATACTGAAACTCGAAAATTATTGCAATAATGCGCTTGCTTCTAACATATTATTAATTGTTCGTTTAAGGTGTGAAAGCAGAAGATTAATTTAATCAAAGTAACAGACGATTATATACATTACACTAGTTATAAAGATAAGATCGTGTTAAAGTTCGAGTGCGTCTAAGGATAGATGTGGTGACTTCAACAAAGATTCATTGTGGTCATTAGTTAAAAAGAAAATCATTGCAGTATTCGGTGCACGTTAAGCATGGTGATTTAAGCACTCACGCCAGTACGTAGTCAAAAGCTCCACAACTAATTAAGGTGAAGCAGGTTTATAACTCTTCTCTGAATAAAACATTCACCACCAGCATGAATTTGAGCTTATCGGTGCTTCATTTGTCCCTAATTTCATTGCACAACTCACAACCCAAATCTGCGTGATGTAGGTAGGTACCAACTTCTATCAATCTGTTTTTATTGTTTTCACACATTTGTTATTTTAATGTCAAATTCACAATCAAAAGATCCAAAACGTTTAATAAAAGTTCATGTTAGTTACTTCGAAATATTAAAAAGTGCTTCGCGTTTCTTGGTTGAGTGAGTTTTAGAAGAGTCGGCTTTTTAACACTAGAAGTGCTGTCCAAAGTCATCATATTTTTAATTTATGTAACCTTTGGGCTATTTATCTGCATTGACACTAACTTGATTAGCTAGTTCGGTGCTCTCATTGTAGAGTATAGTGAAATGTCTCGAAGATACCGGTGAGCATAGAGCACATTCAGTGCAACAAAAATATGAATAATATTTATTAATGCATGTTGTTTCTTGATAATTTCGCAAAGATTAATTATAAAGTCACACATAGTATACAGTTTTTAATTACATAGGTACAACTGACGAGGATCCTATCCCGAGGGAAAGTACTTGCCCCCTCAATCTTGGGGTGACGGGCCGATTCCACCTTGATGCTATCAAGCCGCTATCGCGTTTTCAACCGCAGCTATTAATGCTGCCAGAGGTCTTCACTTTCTGACGGCACATGGTCTAGGTAGCGGCTAACAGCCACCGACTTCTTCTTCATCCTTTGGAATCGGCTCTCTCCTGAGCCCGTTCAGCAGGCTTTCTCTGAATAAATACAGCTTTATAGAACGATTACTGCCCTCAACCTCTCCTCAACAACCAGCATGGCAACAACCATTATTAGCGGAGACTCAAAAGCACATTAAACATTTTTTTACAAACAGAACGGTCGACAAGGCTTAAAGTAATTTTATATGAAACTAGCTGGCCCAGCGAACTTCGTACTGCCATATTCATTTTCGTAAAAATATTCTGAATTAATGAAAAACTTATTTCAGTAAGTCCGTGTTAACATCCCGCGTAGGATACCAGTGTATATGACTAAGCGGACTAAAAAAATATAACATCTCGACATTTCTTTTATTTTTCTAAACACATCTTACCGCCCTCTGACCATAATAAACACGTACAAAAAATTATACAATTTGGTACAGTCGATCGAAAGTAATGCGCGTACATACTTTTTGTGACTCATTTTTATTTATATAGACTAGATGACCTGCGCAACCTTGTTTGCGTCACTCCTAGTTTAGAATTCCGCGTAAGTAATCCTATTTTTTTCAACCTTATTTGCGTCTTGAAAACATCAGCTATCTGCCTGTGAAAGTTTACAAACAGCTTCTTCAATTTTATTTATTGAAGTTATACTTCTTTTAGCGCTTTAGGGAAAAATTATGAAAGTAAATTTTTATCAAGCGCGCTCACGCGCGCTTTTGCCGATTCCCTGAAGTTAGCTGTAATCAATATTTTAGTTTTACAAATTTTATCTTGTTACGCCAAAAAAGTATTGCTTCTAACGCGTGAACGTAAGTACACACACACTTTTTTGTACTAACTGAACCTTGCTATAATGCCGGTGATTGTTGTTATACCTACCTTACAAAAACAATACACTTTTACCCCGCGGGGCAAAGTATGTTTAAAAAAAGTAGCATAAGTGACTCCTTATTTATTTTATTCATTTATGTTATTGAGAACTTACAGCTAATTAGTAGTAAATAATACATTATAACATTTACAATTAAGAAGATAACAGTGAGCCAATAACAAGTCCTCACTTTAAGTCACATATTTATCGCTTTATCGCTCACATCTTTGTGTTTATGCTAAACATAAAGATATGAGTGGCAGGTAGTTATTATAATTAATTTCTTCACTGTTTTTTCACTGACACGTACTGGCAAGACTAATTCATTTCACGGTTAAGTCACTTTTAACCCTCTCTTGAGAAAAGTCCCGAGCCCAGTAGTGGTACAATAGGAATTGTTAACTCAGACCACAAAGGTTTTGTTGTTAATGATTGATGACGTGCCGCAGCCACAGCGCACTTGATTATTTATTATCTATCTCGACTTACGTCGACAACGACGAACAACCTGTTCGTACATGTCAGAACAAGTTTTTCGCAATGCGGCCGGGCTGCTGTCCACGTGGAATCTTTTCACCAAAAAAATTGCGTATAGTTAATGAAATGTCATAAAACTCTTAAATATTTTTTGAATTTAACTGAAAAAGTAAACCATAAATCGAAAGATTAAATTCTTTGATAACGATGAACAGATTAACGTGATCACTTCTAATTGTATGAAATTTTATACCTAATTGAATTTGTTACCTTTTTTTATTGACGGGTAGATATCCTCATGGATGTCCTTTGCCCTGGAGAGAGGGCGAAGAGGTCTTGTCAGACTTTTACTGACTTAAACCCCCCCCGGAGTTCCGTCTGTCACCTACGCCAGGGATCACGGGAACTTAAGAGGCATCTGCAATCTCCGACTGGTGCCGGCCTGCTGCTCCGGGCTACATCTCGTCAGCGAGAGGAGTGAGGTGTTTGACTCCCCTCGAGACTTAAAAGAGGGGCGCACGGAAATACTACGTGCCGCCACCTCGGCTCCAGTTGTTTGGGGGCGACGAACATCCCCAAGTCCGCCTACTACTACGGCCGGCAGCGAGAGGTCCCAAGTGGCACACTCTGCCAGCGTATGCCGCGCTGTATCCTCTCGACAGTCGATGCAGTGGTGACACCGAGCGTCCGGCTCTCTGTCTATATGACAGAAACATCCCGAAGCAGCCATGCCCCGAGAGGACCTGCGTCACACAGAACGAGAGGGAGCCGTGCCTGGCTCGAAAGTCTGTCCCGCCATTCCGCTCAAATCGGGGTCCCTAATAGGGCCATCGACCGCACGAGCCCCTCGTACCACCACCTGCAGGCGGCGCTCGGGTCTAACCCGTTGGGAAGCAGCGTTGCAAGCGCCCCAGTGGCGCCCAACAACTTGGGCGCTAGCCGTCGGAAGTGGGGGCCGAAATCCCACCGGCTGTCGAGCACCAGTCCCAAATATTTTAGGGTGGGCTCGACAGCGATAGGAACTCCCTCGACCCAACCACCATGTGGAATCCCGGCGGCGGCGCCCGTCGGGGGTCATGAAAAGCTATGGCCTCCGACTTGTTGAGTTCAATCTCCAGGCCGAGGCACCGTATGCGGCTCACCACCTGTGAGACCGCCGCCGTCGCTAGCAATACAACCAACGTGTCGTCAGTGTAACACGTCAGGTCCACACCCGGTTGGAGCTCGCCCCTCAGCACCCAGTCGGAACCGATGTTCCACAGGAGTGGACACAAGACCGAACCCTGTGGAACACCGCACGACATGGGGCGGTATTGAGTTTGTTACCTGGTCCAAATCTTGCGGAAGGTTATCTGCATCTTGTTTTAAGCTGTTTTTCTTTAGTAACTATTCGTAAAATTCTAATACCCTTTCAATGCTGTTGTTAATCAAATGTAATAAACGTTTTGTGTAATTTTTACAAAGTATCAAAATGATATTGCTTCCACTGTTTGTTCTCTTCGATCTTTTAAATAACTCAACGGGCTTGATGCAGTTCGCCGCAGCAGTATTTTGATGTCGTTAGTTGCTTTCTTTAAATCCTGTTTACAGCTGTGTCTCAGCACACGATTTCCTGAATTACAAAGATCTGTAAACCTTGATAGCTAAAAGCTCATAATACAAAATCAAGCCAGGACAGTAGCGTGACTTACCACAGAGCGCAAGCGCCGTGCCGAGTTCCAACCCAAAGCAGGGTCCTCAGCAAGCAGTTGATGGCCGAGGAACTTCAGGGTTTCAGGATTTTCCTTTTTAGGGGACAACCGGTTCCCCGGCGACCAATACCTTGAAATAGCGTGCTATTTTGGGTCGGTTCGATTCCAACATAACCACTAGTAGGTGTAGGTCCGCGGGATTTCCGCACAAAAAAAAAGTTTGCTCCTTCTAAGATATATTTTCAGTACGTTTTTTTTTGGAATAGAGGGCAAACGAACAGACGTGGCGCCTGATGGTGAGTGATTTCCGCGTGTCATGAAACGCGTAAGTTTAAAAGTTACTACTATAAACAATTTATCTCTACTTAGAAGTTTTAGCCCTTTACCTTTTTTGACTTTTTCATGTCTGAGAAAAAAATTGTTTATTGCAAATGCTGAGCATAATGAAAAAGAGTAAATGAGTGTGTCGATGCATAATCTTATCTTCGATATATATTGTATAAATATAAAAGTCACTGCAAATAATAGCAGTTGCATTTATCTATTCACGTTGATTACTTGTATAAATGTTTTGGAAATCGTTCCGATTATCCACGCGCTGCATCCTGACTTACAATCTTATTTGTTAGGTAAGTAAGGAAACTTCTTTGAAAGTAAGTTTCATATAACATACAATTTTGAGTAATACCAAATAAACACTGAATGTTATCGGGCTTAAAACTAAAAACATTCGGAATTGATATTAATTAATATATCATTAAATCATTTCATTTTTAGTTAATGTTACTCTCTCACTCAAAAGAACCTCTCTCCGTTTTCTACTTAACTTCCATCGGTTATATGTGATAACAGAATAAATGGGACCCATCACTAAATGAACCAATAAATAGCTTTTGAGAACAAACGAACCCTTCAGCTTTATAATATTAGTTTTACCTAAGTACGTTCATGTTCGACTGGTCGGACTAGACACAAAGGCCGCGCACCTAACCAAACATTCAAATGCTATTGGAATATAAAATTTTATATTATATTCCGATGAACTTATTCCTGTTTAGTATTAATTTCATTTAACTTCTAACACTACAAATCAAATCGTTGATACAAATAAAGCGCAGTGAATGAATCAGAATGCATACTGAGTAAGTGAGTGCTACTGATACTCACACCCAGCGTGGTAAAGGAACATAATCTATAGATAATATCATATATAAGACGCTGTACTCTTTAGACGGTGTCACGTTGTCACTTTTTCATAATTATTAGTACAATCCTATGATAGTCGAAAAGATCTTAAGTCATCATCAGAAGAGTCTCCAGACCGTGAAACGCCGGTGTATATAATTCCTTTAGCACCCTTCTCGTCAGTCGGGACGGCGCAGCGGGTAGGCAAAACTAAACTAAAACAGCTACACACTGCACTATAGGTAATGACTCTTAGGATTATTTCAGTATTATTATTGTTTTTTTGTTATGCTTATATTAAATCATTTTTAAAGAAAGCCTATCTATCCAGTGTTTAAAATTATATATAATCTAGGAATACTGTTGGATTTACTGACAAAGTTATTACTATAATATTAATAAGTGACTCAGATTATGTCTTATCATTTCTTTCTTCCTCTATCAAGCTGCTGCGTAATTCATTATCGTAATAAGTACTTTACCGTTTACATGTTTTCAACTGCGTTTATGAATTGCGCGGCAGAAAGGTTATTTCAGTAAGTTTTAAATTTTGTAGCGAACTCATTAGCGCTGTTCTATTTTTTGATTGGCTAAAAAAGAGACCAATAGTAAGGCATTAAATAGTGGTGAAAATTTGGCGGGTAAAGCATTTTTTGGTATTATCTCATTCATTGTTGATTTTTAGAAAAAACTTCAACAGAGAGAAGAGTAAGGTTTGAAATTAAATATATAATACAGGAAATCAGGCAGTTAGTTGTAATAAAAATGAGAAATTTAATATTTTCCGAACCTTCAAATGAAATAGCGCCTTTTGTGTAAATTTTTCTGATTGGTCAACTGATAGGTAAACATTTTCCAGATGACTACCTCGTTCCGAAGCCTTCTATGGATATTTTAATGAACAAAATTAACAATTATTAGAAGCAAATTCATAGTTAAAAGTATAAAACTTTTCAAAATATTTTATAAATTTTGTAATGTTTTTAAAAAACTATAAGAACTGGTTGCTGTTAATTTTAAATTAAAATAAACTCTACTGAAAGCTCTTCCCAAAGATCCTCAGGGTGCGCTACGGAATAAGATTTGGCGGCCATCTATAGTCTATGGTAGTAGTTTTTGGAGGGAAACCGTGAACCGCAAAACCAGTGTCTTCGACCGATTCAGTTATTTCAAAGGAAAAACTTGACTCGTCAACAATATCTAAACGCTGCAAACATGGCTCCAGTAGTTGGCAAAGAAAACTTAGTCGATGATTTCGACAATGTACGCATTAAGGTTAGTTTCTTTTTAACATGTTTTTTTAATACTATTATTGTATAACCTAGCTTTAAGATTATTTACTAAATATATTTGTTTCTTATAGTCGCCGGTTAAAAATAACGTTTTGACTACTCGCAACGACAATATACAGGAACCTACAATGGAAGTGGAAAATGATAACAACCAGGTGGTACAATTCGATCCACAGTTAGAACCCCTTCTAAGAGACAACCCACGTCGTTTTGTTATTTTCCCTATTGAGTATCCTGATATCTGGGACATGTACAAGAAAGCCGAGGCTTCCTTTTGGACAGTAGAAGAAGTGGATCTCTCAAAGGTAGGTTTCTATTCTATGTTGTTATTGTTTACATGGAACAGATTAAGAACAATGTGTCAGCATCCTGAGTGTCGTAAGAGAGAAGAGATGGAAGTAAACTACACACGACAACGTCAATGTCAAAAGAAAAGGAAATCCCTGAAATGTACTAATGTGACATGCCTGGCCAGCAACATATCTTACCAGCTTTTGCACGCGTCCCCGCCTGCATATTTGTTGGAAAACGCAGTAAAAAGTAATCTATATCCTTACTCGTAAATCATAGTAATTTCAGGCCTAATAACATTGAAATTGGTGCAATGGTTTAACCTTAAAAGTAAAACAGAGAGAGCTACTTTCTAATTTACAATATTAGTATTGATGAGGTAATATGATGCAATTTGCAAATGTCTCACCTAGGATTAACTATCCTTTGTTACTCACTTACATTTTATACACTTGCTTGTACATTTAGATAAAGATTTAATTTACATAGTTAATGAAAGTATATTGTATCTTCAATAAAATATATATCATCATGTTCCTACCCTTTTTCCAACTTTATTTGGGGTTAGTGCAATGAATTATCTTACTCCATTCTCCTCTATCAATCATCAGTATACTGCTTACTCCGTGCAATAATATTTATATAGATACATTCTTATCCAGGACTTAATTGATTGGGAGACCCTTAAGGACAGCGAGAAGCACTTCATCAAGCATGTTTTGGCCTTCTTTGCTGCCTCTGATGGTATAGTCAACGAGAATTTAGTGGAGAGGTTCTCGCAAGAAGTCCAGGTGACTGAGGCAAGGTGTTTCTACGGGTTTCAAATCGCCATTGAGAATGTACACTCTGAAATGTATTCCATGCTTATTGACACATATGTCAGAGATCCAAAAGAGAGGTAAGACACCACTGAAATAAAGTTCAACTCGGACACATAGAATTACACAGTCCTCCAAAATCTAGAGATTATATAATAATCATTGTTGTCTAGGAATTACCTCTCAAATCTTGTTAACCTAGGAGAAATTGAAAATATTTAATTCATTAGCAGGTACTCGTATATAGTATAATTTAAAAACAAATTAGAAAAAGAAATGTTTATTCAAATTATATTTCAATATATTTTTTTACCAAATTTGTTATCATTATTTGTTGTTATAGTTCTTAGATTTCTTTAAATATATTATGTGTAGCTATATAGAAATGTTTTCTTGTCAGGGATTTCTTGTTTAACGCAATTGAGACCCTGCCATGTGTGAAGAAGAAGGCTGACTGGGCATTACAGTGGATCGCAAGTAAGACAGCCACATTCGGAGAACGCATCATTGCCTTCGCTGCTGTTGAAGGTATCTTCTTCTCGGGCAGTTTTGCCTCGATATTCTGGCTGAAGAAGCGTGGGTTGATGCCTGGATTAACATTCAGCAATGAGCTTATATCTAGGGATGAGGTAAGAACTAAGTTCAAAAATTATTACATTAAGTATTTCAATCTAATCAATCATATGCATTTCGGTCACGATAAGTTAGTAGATGATTTGATAGTAAATAAGTGTTCCTATAAGTTGTATATGTTATTTTTGCAACAGACTTAATTTTCTATGCTGACTTATCTAAAAGATAGTCAGTATTGATAAGGCTGTTTATTTTTAGATTTTGTGTAAAAATTAAGTTTCCATGCTTTTATTTACACTAAGCTGGTTGTATATCAAATTCAAACATTACAATATGTTGTTTCAGGGTCTGCACTGTGACTTTGCATGCTTAATGTTCAAGCACCTGGTTCAAAAGCCCTCCAAAGCTCGTGTTCTTCAAATTATCAAAGATGCTGTAGTGATTGAGCAGGAGTTTCTTACAGACGCCCTTCCTGTCCGACTACTCGGTATGAACTGTGAGCTAATGTCGCAGTACATCGAGTTCGTTGCAGACAGACTGTTGCTTGAACTCATTGGCGAAAAGGTAAGAAAGTGAAAAAAAACTTCAATAGAAAAGAAATATTGTAAATATTAATAATAATAACATTTTCACACAGCAGTCTAATATCAAACTAGGCAGAACATATCTATATATATTTCACAATGGGCCGGCTCGACCGAAGTGATACGAGGCCTCACAGAAAAGCAGTGTGAAACAGCGCTTGTGCTATGTTTTACCGAGTGAGTGAGGATACCGGAGGCGCAAATCCCAATTCCTCCCCCCACTCACACCCTCCCATGCCTCAAAGGCCGGCACGCCTGTGACGCCTCTGGTGTTGCAGATGTCCATGGGCGGCGGTAATCGCATACCATCAGGCGATACGTCTGCTCGTTTGCCCGCGATAATAAAAAAGAAAAATTACACCCAGGCACGGCACATTACTGTGTGATGAGCACAGTAATGTGCCGTGCCTGGGTGTAATTTTTCTTTATTCGTCCTGGGTTGGAATCAATCTTATTTTATACTGCAGGATTAACTTGGATTTTTTGTTCACAGCACTACAATACGAAGAACCCATTCGATTTTATGAATCTGATCTCTTTGGAAGGTAAAACAAACTTCTTTGAAAAGAAAGTCGCCGAGTACCAAAAGTGTGGAGTGATGGCCAACCAAATGGACAATGTTTTCACGTTAGATGCAGAGTTCTAAGCTTATTATAGTACCTATAATATTCTACATTCATAGAATAGTGTTTAGTGGGTGTGAATAAGTGATGCTTAATTCTGACAGTATTGTAGAATGCAATTTACCTTATTTCGTTACTTCGTTTATATTGTGGTTTTTAATACTATTGTATTTCTATGTTTCAATTACTAGAATGTAGTATGTAATAACATTAACTTTACTACAGGTTGTATCTGCTGGTATTAAGATAATGTTAAAATTTCTTAAATGCGAAGAAAGTTATCTTTAAATATTAAAAAGTAACATTTACCCGAACCAGGAGTTTTCGAGTAGATACTCGAAGAGAAAATAATGTAAAAAATAAACGACTTTTAAAGTATATAAAGTAATATATCAAATCGAAAATATCTACATAAATAATGTATTTTTTTGACAAAGGAACTGCATTTCATAGATTTACAATTCGTCAATAACATGTATTTGTAAGTAAATTTAAGTTAGGACTCTAGAGCACATATTCCAGAGATTTAGAATTCAATTTTCAAAATATCGATTATTCGATATACACATATATAAATATATTGATTGCAATAATTACATATATTTAATAAAATCTGTGATAAATTATGTTAGAACGTAAGATGATTTTGCTTGTGTGTGAGCTTATACTTGCACTGTCTAATTATAAAGCCCGAACTGATGATTCCGTGAAACAATGGGAGACGTCTCATCTTTAATCCAATGTATCATCGATATGGAGAAGCTGGATAATAAAGTACCTGTTACGAGTTTATAGTACAGAAGTGTACGATAGTAAAGAAATTGTCACTTGCTTTTAAAAAGACTATAAATTTTTCCATATACGGCATGTAATGAGTATGTAGTTAGATTTGGGTGACTTTTCCTATTAAAATTACATAATAAACCATTGCGTCTAATTTTATGTTTAATTGAATACCATTGATAAGACTATAATAATAATAATATCCTCTGGAAAAAACCTATAAAAGTGAAGCCAGAGGAGCTTATTCTGTAAGTCGTGTATTGTGTAATTCAGGCGCAAAATTTTCCTTGCGGTTTTGTTTCATATACGCGGTGCGGCGGCAATGAGGTGTGGTGGTCTTAAGAAATAAAATAGTTATCTGCCAACTCGTGCCTACAATCCTAGCTGTAAATTATATTCGCGGCGAAACGTTCATGCAAGTCATGAAACTGTCCGTTCATCAATTTATGCTGATGGTGACAGAGCTCGTCCGACTAGGATTCTACGCTCAAGACTCACACGCAAGATAGCGTGTCACCACCCACAGTATTGACATTGTGCCTCCACTTTACGTCTGATTTTATTCAAATACCGAAGTAACCGTGCCTGGTATTTATGTGACACAGTCGGTCCTCTATCCAAGCTTTGAAGCGACTACGACAGGGTGTGGGTTAGCACAGCCCTGAATTTCGAGCAGTCTACCAAGCCCGCAGAGCATTCCGCATTCCGTTTTTATTGAAACCAAATTATAATGAACAAACTACATGAAATTAATGTTCAGAATCACAATCCCCTACCTATGGTTATAGTTGCGGCTAATCGCATCAAGTGCGTTGGAACGATGCGACGCGTCTAGTCTAATGGTCCATTTACACGCTCGTCAAAGCTCGGCGAGCCTCCACAAGTTCCAAGCCTTTATCCGATGGGACAGGGTTATTGGACAAGACCGGGTAGAGGATGAGGCGCCGGACCGACGGATTTACGTGCTATTCGAGGCACGGGGGTTAAAGCCCCAATTTCCAAACTCCGTATTGTCATTATGTACTTCTTTAACCAGAAAAACTCAATCCTAACACTCTTTGCCCAACCCATTTCATTTTGATTGGCAGAACTAGGCAGATTGCCGTTTCATATTAACTATACTAAAATGCACATAATATTAAATACATGTATTGTAAACACTTTCATGCTACTAAGTTTAAAAAACGCCCGCTGTTTTTCCGTTCAGCGATCGAAGTCGAAGTTGATTGGTAAAAAAGATATCCAATAGCAATACAAAGTTAAAAGACAATGTTTTGGCGGGGAAATATAATACAAAATTTTCCAACGTTTTAAATGAAAATTAAAACTACCGTACGATTATTGAAGAATATTAGGATATACAATTATTTTAATATTAACTAAAAATATTTATATATTCAAATTTAATGAATTTTGTAATAATTATGCTTAAAAACAAAGTACCACCTTTTCACAATTATGTTATTGTTCCGGTCATTGCTTTCAGAAATATATTCCGATTATTACTATGATTATGGTTTGTTGTTTTAATTAATCGTTTTTATAGTTTGGTCTTGGCATAATTAATCAAGTGCATCATTTTGCAATAAGAATTATATTTAATATAATTCCAGTTGATTTAATAGTTCCAATAAAGAATGATATTATTGGTTTTCGTACATTACGATACGAACGATTGACGATTCGGAACGTGTATCTCAAAACACTAGTGGAACGAAAGGGAATGAACTGAAACAAGTGGTACATGTTTTGACATGCCGGTGCCTGAAGAAACAGTTTATTTCGTAGTTAGTTCAGTGCACGGTGTATTTAATATTGACGTGTTTTTTATACAGTGAATTATATTTTACGTAATTTAATTATTAATGAGCGTTTATTAAACATGGCACCTATTGAGGACAAGGAAAATTTGCTCAACGAATTCAGCAATGTTCATTTAAAGGTTTGCTTTCGTAATTCGAAGTTTAAATTGCCTTGAGAATGAAAATAAACTGTTTTCATATCATGTTACCATAATTTATCTTTGAAATGAGATGTTTAAATCTTATCTCAAGAATATTAACACAGTTTCTATGCTTAAATAAATGGTTTTATTTAAATTTATATAAAAAAATATTTACAGTCACCAGCGAAAAATAACGTGCTAAGTCCTCTAAAGAGTAATATACAAGAGAAGGTCATGAATGTGGAGTCATTTAGTGACAAAAACGAGGAAGTTGTACAATTTGACCCGCAGCTTGAGCCTTTACTTAGAGACAATCCGCGACGTTTTGTTATATTCCCGATAAAATACCCAGATATATGGCAGATGTATAAAAAGGCGGAGGCTTCTTTTTGGACTGTGGAAGAAGTAGATTTATCTAAGGTACATGTTATTTAATTTATGTTTATCCTTCTTTCTATATCAATGTTTTCACTAAACATGAATTATCAACATTTTGGATGAACAATTTTTTTATTCTAAATTTACATCATTGCAATATAAAAATGTGAAAATCACTTTATTACATAATACACAGGACCTTGCAGACTGGGACAGGCTGAAAGACAGTGAGAGGCACTTTATTAAACATGTGCTCGCATTCTTTGCTGCATCGGACGGCATTGTCAATGAGAATCTCGTGGAGAGGTTCTCGCAAGAGGTGCAGGTGACTGAAGCCAGGTGCTTCTATGGTTTCCAGATAGCAATGGAGAATGTTCACTCTGAAATGTATTCCCTACTCATTGACACATATGTGAAAGAGCCACTAGAAAGGTAAGAGCTTGACTATATTTTATTACAACAATCCTTTGCCTATTTTAATACTAAAATCTCCTGTTTAATATGTTTAAATGTGATAAAATTATAAAGTTATTTTATAATATTATGGGTAGGTAGGTAAAATTTTTTAATATACTTACAACCTTACTGTTACCAAGTATTGTTCTCTCACAAAGAACTACTCATAACATCCTCAATACTTTGTTTTGATCTCTTTATCAAAAATTTCCAGAATCACAAACATGGTATTATTACAATAATTAAGTTCCTCCTACAAAATAATCTTCATTTACAGTTAGCTAGCTATGTTCATATTCCCAATCCATACTTATATTATAAACTAGTTTAAGCCCGCGGCTCCGCCCGCGTATTTGTCGGTTATCGCGGCAAATAGTAGCCTATGTGTTATTATGATGTATCAGCTATATTTTTTTTAAGTTTCATCCAAATTCGTTGAGTTTTTTTTTTTTTTATATTTAAGCTGCCAAAATGACTCTGCCCTGCCTGATGGAAAGCATGAGCAGAATCCAAGAGTGGTGGTCACCATCCTCAATGCGAAAAAGAACAATGCAGCAATGCGACCCACACTATGGCGGCCTGGGGGGAAGGGGGATAGGGGACGTTGGATTGGGGTATGGGCCTCCGGTATCCTCACTCACTCGATGAAACACAGCGTAAGCGCTGTTTCACACCGGTTTTCTGTGAGGCCGTGGTATCACTCCAGTCGAGCCGACCCATTCATGCCGAAGAGTGGCTCTCCCACGATAACGATGAGTAGTTGAGTTTTTATGTGAAAGAGTAACAATCATCCATAATATTAATAGGAAAGGACGCAAAAGTAACTCTGTCTGTCTGTCCTGCTTTCAAGGCCAAACCACTGCACCGATTTCAATGAAATAAGGCATGGAGATACTTTGATTGTTGAGAAAGGACATAGGCCTCTTTTTGCTGCTGATGATAAGCAACAAACTAAAAGCTAGTACTTTTTAGAATATATATCAAGTTTCCAAAAACACTGAAATGTTAAATAATAAATGAATACACAACTGTAAAACTACA
The DNA here is from genome assembly GCA_003709505.1 of Hyphantria cunea. Taxonomy (NCBI): domain Eukaryota; kingdom Metazoa; phylum Arthropoda; class Insecta; order Lepidoptera; family Erebidae; genus Hyphantria; species Hyphantria cunea. The sequence goes on from PKRV01002653.1 coordinate 197,910, forward strand.
GTGAAGAAAATTCCTCAGTGGTGCAATGGTAGTATATGCAACTGCTGTTCTTGATGTCACTCATTATGCATGCTCTGCAGATGAACGACAAAAAAAAGGTTTAGTAATATCCAGAAGTTTCTGGGAACACTAAAATACTTGATACATAGTTAGTTGATTAAATTGCTGCCACTCGTACAAAGACTCCTATTCTTATTGAAACAACCATTGTTACATACTTAACACTCTTTAGAATGCCCTCTTTATTGAAACTAAAATTGTAAATAGTAATTGAATGTAATGCTGTTATCCCTACAAAGTATTTCTTTACAAGTGCTCCTTTTGTTAGGTACATCTTCAAAACTTTTTGAAATACCCTCTTTATCAGAAGTTTCTGGAAACGCTAAAATAATAAATAGTAGTTGATTGATTTCTTGTTGAAGTCTTTACTGTTTATAAAAACTTTCCAGAACACTCAAATGCCGAATAGGTATTGGAAACAATTCTGTTATAAAATTATAGACAAAAAGTTCCTCATTAGCATGTTCATTTAGGTATTTATTTTATTCAGCATTTAGCATATTGTGTCACCATGAATAAGCACTTCAGTGTAATGAATATTTCCTACCATTGTTTGGTGTTTATTTTCGTTGCAATTTCTAGAAAATGAGTCACAATGTTTGAAAGGTATCACTTGTTTGTCAGTAATATTCCATTCGGGCTATTGCCATTGTGGCCTGTGCGAAGATTGTCTCGGCATTATGGATTATTTCAAAACTAATAATGAATTAGATGAACTTTCTTTCAACAATCATTAATTATTATTTTTTTGACTTATGCCACATTCACCAAATATGAAGCCTAATATTTCACATATTAGTGTTTAGATATAATTATTTGACAGGCTGTTTGTTTAGTTCCCCTGATTGTTCAGCCAAAGGTAGAGAGGTTTAATTCCCAGGTGGGACAAGTGAGTGTTGGGAAATGAACATGATTAATTGTTCTATTTATTTAAGTGTAATTTATTTGTCCTTTTATCAATCAGTCAGGAGTATGGTTGCAAAACTTCAGAAATGTGTTTATTTATTATTATCTCTGATTTTTTAAACCAGTTTAGGGAATTTCTCTTTCTTTATGTTTTTTGCTCTACCAATGTGTCGTTTGTCAGGGAGTTCCTGTTAAATGCTATTGAGACTCTGCCCTGTGTGAAAAAGAAGGCTGACTGGGCATTACAGTGGATCGCGAGTAAGACAGCCACATTTGGCGAGCGAATCGTCGCATTTGCAGCTGTCGAAGGAATATTCTTCTCGGGTAGTTTTGCATCTATCTTCTGGTTGAAAAAGCGAGGACTGATGCCTGGATTAACATTCAGTAATGAACTCATATCTAGAGATGAGGTAAGAACTATATTATTACATATTCCCGATAATAAATATTCCCGACATCTAACACAACGCTTTCTAGTCCCAAGCTAAGCAGAGCTTGTATTATGGGTACTAGACAATTTATATAATACTTATATACTTTTTTTTTGTAAATACATACATATTATACATAGAAAACACCCAAACTCCGAAACAAATATTTTCAGATCATACAAACATTTGATCCGACCCGGGAATCGCATTTTATATCATATCGTTTTTTACCATGAATAATTTACTGCAACTTACTGGTAAAAAACATATTATGCTTCATGATTCACTAACTTTAAAGATCCATGAAGCAAGTAGCATAGTTAAAATTATTATTCATATATTATATAATTCAGCCTTCAAATAAAATGAAATAGTTCAGCGTAAGTAAGAACAAAAAAACCTAAAAAAATGTAATTAATTCTTCACTTTGAAAAGGTTGTTGTTATTTTATAATCTAGCTGTTTCCTTCTACACTATTTTATGGCACATTGTGGCTGCCATGATGACAACTGAAAATGACTCGAAAATAGATAAAAAACCATTTATATAGTTATAAGTAATTGTGAATGCAGAACTTTCTTAGTTTTTAAAACACATACAAAGTTATTTTTAATAATATAGATTAAAAAAAACTACATTTGTTGTTGACAGGGTCTGCACTGTGACTTCGCGTGCCTAATGTTCAAGCACCTGGTGCAGAAACCTTCTAAATCTCGTGTACTGCAAGTAATAAAGGATGCCGTAGTAATCGAACAGGAGTTCCTCACAGACGCGCTACCAGTTCGCCTGCTCGGCATGAACTGTGACCTGATGTCAGAGTACATTGAATTTGTTGCAGACAGACTATTATTGGAACTTATTGGTGAAAAGGTAAGGAGATTATCAGCTCTATTACACCCTATTTCACGTCATCACCATGAGCTACAATAATCCATTGCAAAACACAGGCCTCTCAGTAGAATGGAGGTATTTGCTTGCTATACCACCTTGGCTAGATAGATTGGTATATAGGGTTTGTTGCCAGTTTTCCTTCCCTCTCCAGTGATGTTCTTGAGTTTCTCCCGTCAGTTGTCTCTTCCAACAGCTATGGGATTGAATAGGCTATGTGAGCTATGGGATTGAATAGGCTATGTGAGCTATGGGATTGAATAGGCTATGTGAGCTATGGGATTGAATAGGCTATGTGAGCTATGGGATTGAATAGGCTTCATATACTTAAACTTTCTGCATACGGATTATTTCTTACTTAACACAATCTTATAAACAAAGTTTTAATTTCTTGATGGATGTGAACTGCCCAAGATCAGTATCGTTGGCACTTCTTCGGGGAGACGTTCGTTCAGCAGTGGAGGGCAATAAGTTGCTACTTTTATACAGAAAACTCATTTTTTTTTGTTTTGTGCACAGTTTTATAACACGAAGAATCCATTCGACTTCATGAACCTCATATCCCTGGAAGGCAAGACTAATTTCTTTGAGAAGAAAGTTGGCGAGTACCAAAAATGTGGTGTCATGGCTAACCAATTGGACAATGTTTTTACTTTAGATGCTGAATTCTAAACATCTCCTAAAACATCTTTATTCTCTGACAGTATTATTTGACTTCTACCTGGTGGAATGCATTTAAAATTATAAGCTAGTACTTAAAACATCACTTATAATTATTATTAAATAATATTGTAATGAAAAATTATGTAATATTTTTCACATACATCATTTTATGGTTATGTATGTTTTGATTGAATTGAATTGGATAATATATACTAGATTATGTACATTTATAGTGAATAAAATCATTATGTAATGATGATACTGTGATAGGTATTAAGGACATGTGGCTTTACTTCTAAAAGAATGATAAATGCTATTGACTTTGATATTGAATAATGTAAGTAGATGTGTAGTTTTGAAAATAAAATATTTAAAAATATTTTACGTTATTATTTAGAGCTGACCTGTCTAGGGTCATATATACCATACGTACGTAAGGTGAAGTCGCTTCAGACCATATAAATATTTAAGACATTGACATTGTTCTGCCGCTTAACTATGAAGCTCGAAATATTAATTCGACAACAAACTTTCAGGGCTCAAGTATTCTAAATGGTCTCCGAGCCATATTCTGCGAGCACTATGATGGACTCGCTTGCTAACAACACAAAAAAATACCCTCCTTTTGACGCAGTTAGGAAAACAAAACGTAAACATAGTATTCGTCTGTTTCTAAATTTATTTAAATGAACAATCTACATTGGTTTCATACTAATCAGCATACGAATTAGAATTGCCCTACTATCGATAGATGACCTCCAAAACTAGTTACAACATCGATAGTGCAATCGATATTATCGATACCACAAATTGACTAATAGAATTGATTGGTAGCAATATATCAATAGGATCGATACCATTACATGATAATTCTATTGATAGGAGCGATAGTATTAATTTTTTTAACTAATACTATCGATTGTATATGACCAAAAATTAAAAAAAAAAAAATAGAGTTAAATCATTCTCGCTCAATGTGCTTTGATGGTATTCGGATACACTTTAGGATTAATATGTTATACTTCATATTTTTTTTGAGATATTTACTAGCTATGTAAATGATTATTGGAAGGCAATACTATCGCAGTTTATTAAGCTATCAATATTGCTAACTATCGATATTATCAATACTATCGATAGTGTTACTCCTAAACATATGCTGGTTTTCGATAGTATCGATACTGTCGATAGTATCAATACTTTCGTAGCTAATAAGTTCGATACTATTTTTGTATAGCAATACTATCGCAAAGTGATAGATTCGATACTATCGAAAACATCAGCTACATTGATAGGTTATCGATTCTATTGATATGACGTCAACAATCGATAGTTTAGCGTTAGTCGACTATCGATAAGCAACTCCAATACGAATAAAATATGAGTCAATACGTAACGTTCACAGTTCGAGTTCTTAGATACTGTTAGAAACATTAGGTAGGGACTTTTAAAGAGTTATAGTAGTATACAGCTGTTTTATTGAATATTATTAAACGTACTTACTTTAAAATGTCTGTGGTCTGTTAGTTGTGTCTACAACCTAACTATCGCGTAATGTTACAATTTTAGAATAGATCATACTGCTATAAAGTAAGCAAATTAATGTCATAATTTAGACCGACTCACGGAACAGACCAGCCTTTTAGGCCTTCAATTCTCTGTAAAGCGTATTTTATACGTTATACGAATAGGGACTTAAAGTAAACAAAAACGTAACGAACCAAATTATATTTATTAAAATTATATTACATGGGTTTTTCAGTTGTTTAAAAACTGTACTGAATGTGGGGCTTATTAAAAATCTAAGTATAATAATAATATATAGTAAACATCCTATACAGTTCTGAAGCAACTCAAAGTATGAAACATATCGAGTACCTCCTTACTCCAACCCCATTCTAAAAACAGAAGCATCCCTTACACACGATTACTCAGTGCTTTTCTTTAGGTATTTATTTTAAATATCTTTTTTCATACCTATTAAGATTAGTGGTTTTAATAGCTATTTCATAGGTAAGCTGAGGACCATTTTAAATTTTTAACGTGAACATTATGCTGTAACTATAAGAATTGAGACATCTCGGAACTTTCTCAGAGCCGTTTATTTTATATACAGGTAACTGTAAAAAGTTCGGATTCAAATCACACTTTGCCAAAGACAATTTCTTTTATTTTCACATTGTCATAAAGAACCGCGTTTATGTTAGATTAAAGACTTTCTTTAGATAAAGGGTTTAGTCTATTAACCAGTAAGTAACTTCTTTATATATTCATAGATGTCTTTTATATCCTTTAGATATTTTATAGTTATAACATAATATTCTTTTTTATTAAAGATAGTGCAAAAAATGGAGATGAAAACGAAAATATATGTTCAGTAATATTCTGAACGTTAACGCGATTGTGCTTTGTCTTGTACAAGACGCCTGAGCAGGCGGTGGCCGGACAGGAAGGTGAGGGCGGCCAGCGGCAGCAGGTAGCGCATGGTGTCGAACATCGTCAGCTGCAGCCACAACAGCCCGTACAGACCCAGGGAACCTGCGTAAACGGACAACAGCTTATATATATATATATATATATATATATATATATATATAGAAAAATACATCGAGAGAGTTATTATTTTACAGTAATTAATAGATAGACTAGCTGACCCAGCAAATGTTATTTGCCATAAATGAAAAAAAATTCAAAAAAATAAATATTTAGTTAGAGGTTCTCCTCATTTAGGGGGTATAAAAAATAGATGTTATCCGATTTTCAGACCTACCCGATATGCACACAAAATTTCATGAGAATCGGTCAAATCGTTTCGGAGGAGTTTAATTACAAAAACCGCGACACGAGAATTTTATAAATCAGATATTTATATCTGCTAACATTTTCTTTAATATGTCCAACTTAAAATGATGCAAGCCACTCTGATATAATATTTAGAATCACGACTCGCAAAAAAGTTGGCATATGGGGAACTGAAAATTAAAATAAAGATGTCATTCAATAAAAAAGTTGGTATATGGGGTACTAAAGATTAAAATAAAAATGTCATTAAATAAATAAGTTGGTATATGGGGTACTAAAGATTAAAATAAAAATGTCATTAAACAAAAAGTTGGTATATGGGGTACTAAAGATTAAAATAAAAATGTCATTAAACAAAAAGTTGGTATATGGGGTACTTAAAAATTAAAATAAAGATGTCATTAAACAAAAAAGTTGGTATATGCGGTACTAAAGATTAAAATAAAGATTATCATTAAACACAAGTTAAAATAGTTCACTGGGGGTAGTTTCATTTATGTTATCTATGACCTGTAACGTATCGGTAAACACCGCGGCATTTATATAAAGGTTAGACGAATTGGATACTCAGTTCTTTTTTTGAAGTCGTTTATAAAAAGGTGGGTTACCTCCGAGCGCCAGGTGGAAGACGAGCACGCTGGGCGTGAGCGGCAGGTTGGCGAAGTTGATGCCGAGCCGAGCCCACAGCAGCAGCAGCAGCAGCAGGGGCGCGGCGCAGGCGGCCGCGAACACGTCCGACACCAGCCGCGCCGGCCGCGCTTCTGGCGAGCGGAACACGTGCGCGATCTGCGGCAGCGCGCCGCGGTACTGCCCCGCCCCTCCCTGCCGCACCTCACCTGCACACCACCACACATGTATTCTCCTCATGTCATCTATCAAGCAGAGGAGGGCCTCCGTAGCAGGCTTATACATTAAAAATAGCTACAATCACCGTTAGTATTCATAGCTATTTTTAATGTATAAGTTTGCCACGGGCATCCCAATAACGGTTGCCATAGATGTTCATGACAAACGGGACCGACGGCTTAACGTGCTCTCCGTAGCACGGGCGGGAAACACCGCCATCTTGCATATTCCGGGATGCTATTAAGAATTTCTTGTAAGAAAAACTCAACAGCTGTGCGACCTGGGAATCGAATCTGAGACCTCTTGATCCGCAGTCGCTTACGCTAACCACTAGACACACGAGGCAGACAATTTGCATAGTATATGTATACATCGCGCCTACCAGCGCCTCATGCCGCTCTGAGTGTGGCCGCGGATGGGCGGGACGGGTTTTCCCCTCATCCACTTTACAGGCCACCCGCGAGGGGGGCGACGTTACAGGTGTGCCGTACGTCGCCCACTTTGAAAGGTCTTAACATCTAGAAACGGTACCCGCTTCAGTCCGGATGGCGTAAGAAAGCAGTTCCCGTGATGGTTTAGTGGGTAGTCTGGCGAGTCAGTCAGGAGTCCCACACAAAGTGAACCCCTGTCCCCGCGGGGGGGGGGGGGAGCGAAGTGCGTAAAGGCATTTCACCACGTCAAAAAAAAATGTATACATAACAACCGGTACCAGTCTCATAATAGTTTCTAGTTATAATATCTCCAAAATAATACACGAAACTCACCGACAGCATTGGCGTCCTTGCCAAAGTTGAAGAGCACCTGACCGACCGTCCACGCGATAGGATTAGACACGGCGCTGTCTCCCAGGTAGATCGTCAGCGAGTAGCTGCCTGAATTGTAGTTAAGGTGCTTTGCGATACCGCCAACGTTCTATGGATTAACAAAATATTTGTAAAGAAAAAGATATGCGATAGGATTTTTAAGCATATAATAATGTTACCTTAACAATAAACATGTTAATAAAACTTTATTCCAAAAAACATTTAAAACTAGATATGATTAAAAAAAAAGTAATCAAAAACATCTCATACTCTCTTAATTTTGCTACCTGTCTACACCAGAAAACATTTAAATAGATGTTTACGCCAGACGAGATGCTTAATGTCGTCGACAGATTTGATTTTCAAGTGACAAACGCATTCTACAAAGTTTTATGATATACCTTTCACAGTACAAATGGAACCCTTGTAGAATGCATTGCCAAACCTTGCACTTTCTGTAATTTCTTTAAGGTCCCCATCCATCAATCACTAATTGTTGTTCTACTAGCATAAACTTGTAAAGCAAAAAAATTAAACTTACCAGTTCAACCTTGTATGCCTTCGTGTTGTCTGGTTCAGCGACGAAGATAGTCTCGTGGTCCCCACTCGAGCTGCCGACGCGTACGAACGCTTGTTGCAGCAACACGGGCTTGCTCCACTTGTCACGGACGTTGAACTTTAGTGTCACCCTTTGAAAATGACATATTGATAATCATAATAATTACAAATTTTAACAAAAAACTCTATTTCAAGTATTGGATCAAATTGAAATAGGTTCACACAGCCAAAAGTTACACGGTAACAAATTAAAAAATGTTATTTTGTAACTAAAGTACCAACCAAAAAATTTGTATACATTTAAATACTTTAGTGCTTCATTAATGTATAAATGTGTAGATGTAAGTTTAAGTGGTAACAATTATGAACCCTAGAATGAAACATTACAGAGTATAAATGTTCGGTTTATAATTAATATGGTACAATATAATTCTGCTACTCATACTAAATCGTACAAAATAAATTTGTGAATACATTCTAAACACCACTTACAATGTTACTATATACTACTATATACAATTATTTGTGTTTTAACATGTTGCAGTGACTACGAAACATTTTCGTGCATAATATTCCAGCAGGAAATGCAGTCCATTTTTTCCATCCAAATTTTAACTACACATTATCTTATACACTACACATCACATGAAAACGATTGTATTCATAATAAAGTGCATTAGTGCCGACTACTGTGACCGATCGCCCTCGAAAAAGGCATGATGATAGTAACCCAGAAACACTAAAATTGATGACGTCGCGTCTGTCACAAACAGACGCCATGACACCACCGTGAGTTTTAGCGTGCATTTCAAACTTAAATCGCATTTTTTTCATTCTAAAACTTTATTTTATATAATGACAATAGGAGATACTTCCGAACATCATAAAACAGTTTTTCTAAATTAGTCATCATGCTTATTCTGATGCGCTTACCACACCCACATGGCATTTCTACTTATATTCTCGGTTCTGTGATCAGATGCTACATTCCATGCAACAATTGTCAGGCTTCTTTTTCTATATATTTCATTATTACATCTGTAATTGACCAAGAAATCGTATTTATCAAGGTAATAATTACTTACTTTTGCAGATGATCAGCTTGCAATGTCTCCTTCAACTCATTAGGGTATGCAATTGTCGTGATCTTGGGGCTTGTTGTTCCATCCACATCACCTATACCAACTTCAACACTGCTCACTTGAATCTCACCCAGTACAGCCACATTTACGCTAGCAGCCTTCGCTCCGGCGCTGAGAGCAATCTTGTACAGGCCATATTGAGCTTTAATCTTGCTTAAATTAAGGACGTAAGTCGTTGGTTCATTAGGTTTTTGTGTCAAAGGCTGTTTGGAGAGAACAACGACATCATCAGCCAGTCGTGTGCCGGATTGAGCGACCACTTCATCAGGCTTGAGACCACGCACTGGGCGGCCGATGAGATCGGTGACAGAGACTTCAATGGTGTCGGCCTCGGACGTGATGAATTTTCTGCCTTTGATTGCGATGCTAATTGGTGCGGGCTGTTGAATAATGATCATAAAAACTTAATATATTTTCCACAAAAATGCATTTAATTTAAGACTAGCTAAATGTATAACCAATAAAGAAATNGCTTTATTATTATTATTATTAAATGTATAACCATAGTACCTTTAGTAAATTTCACTCAAACTCTACTACCCATCCATCCACAAACCATGGTCTCTGACTAAAAGCCTGCCCATAATATCAGGTAAACACGCTATCCTTATACTCTCAAAGATCAAGATAATATTATGAGATGCAGTAAAGCAGTTAGTTACCTCAATATCAGCGAGAGCAAAAGCGGCTTCGATCAAAAGCGCGGCTCCCTTGGCAGTGTTGACAGATCGACGCGACAGCAAGTACTCTGCGAACTTGTAACGCTGTTCCTCGGTCAGTGGGGATGGCTTCTTTAATTGTTTGTAAGTTCTGTAGAGATACCGATATAATAAATAATATGTAATACAGCTTACCAGGGCTGTGTAATGGTAAAAATAATTTTAAAATATTATGGTTTTTGACAATCCCGTAACATCAGTCAGGAAGTGGAAATCAAAACAATTTTGTAGGCTATTCTGCAATTAAAATAGGCCAGATCTGAGAACAGTCTTTATTAATGGGACCATCAAAGCCTGTCTACAAAAAAACACAACACACTTTTGGGTAGAAATGCCTATTGATAGTCGACAATCGCTAAACTATTGATTGTAGACGACATATCAATAGTATCGATATCACACAGCGATAGTATCGACATCACACATACAGGCCAATAGTAATGATATACAAAAATAGTATCGAATTTATTAGCTACGAAAGTATTGATACTATCGACAGTATCTACACTATTGAAGACCAGGTAATAATATCGATGAAATTGATTCTATCTATTTTGTCACTAGTCTTAGAGGTCATCTATCAACAGGGAAACGATCGATAATTGGGCAACTCTAGTTTTGGGTAAAACTTTATTGTTGTAGAATGCTATGTTCTCCATCCATAAGTTTTTTTCTATGTGATTATAATTCATACCAGAATTTAATAAAATCCTGTCGAGTTTACACAGACTTTTGTGTGACAGATACTGTTCACAAACATTACATTAAAATTAAAAATATTTAGTTCATTATGTCTAATTAAATTTTAATCATTTGCAAGTACTGAACTTAATTGATTTGAGACCAAAAGTGACATATTTCTATAATTGTTTAAAGAACAGTACTGACCTGGTAATAGTACTAAGCAAAGCAGAGGTTACTGGTAAACCTCCTTCAAAGTGCAGAGCCTTAGAATCACTCTCATCAGCAGCCAGCAGGACACCCTCAGCATGTGTGGCTGTCCAAGCCATAGATCCCATGTGCTCGCACAATGCAAACACATATGCGTAGCTGTAAACAACATCAAGCATAGAACAATATTAAAGTTTTTGTTTATTATACATATACATATATATATATATATATACATATGAGCGTGCTGTTTATTTCATGTATAAAATTCTCGTATCACAGTTTTTATTACCAAACTCCTCCGAAATGGCAGAACTGATTTTTATGAAATTTTTTCAGCATATCAGGTAGGACTGAGAATCGGCCAACATCTAGTTTTCATACACCTAAATGATAAGCATCACCCACACCTATATATTGTTATGTTCTTTTTAAATTTTTATTTTAAATATGGCAAATAATGAAGGTGTCAGTAACTGTTCACAACAGTTTCTAGTCTGTGCCTTTGTGACACCTGACACACTAAGGCAATATTTCTGTAATATTCACTCTCCAGATATTCAACCCATATATATGACTACAGGTCAACAAATAAATTAAGCATCAAAATTTTTATTTTTCAGGATAAAATAAATAATTGTTGTATATCTTTGCGTAAGCATATTATTCAAACCAGTGTAAACTGGTTTGAATAATACAACTATCATATCTATATACCGCTTTAAGTTCTATCCAAAGACAAAATACTTACTTAGCTGGTGAATCATCCTTCTTCAACAACTGAATGAGATTCTTTAAAGCATCTTCCTTATCATACACTGAGCCTCGCCCAATGGCTTTTAATGAATATACAGCATGATACAAATCTTGAATTGTTGCATCAGGTTTGTCTAAGACTGCTCCAGATGCAGAAAGGACATCTGGAGATAAGGAGTTCTGGCAGCCGGTTATAACTGCAGCATTTGTCAATTGGAATATTTGCTCAATATTGTTGACATCATATTTGAATTCTTTAATTTGCTGTAGTGAAAAATGTTAAATATTTTAGCTTAAATAAAAATTTATACAATGTTACAAACTTCATTTGAGAATTAATTTTTAATTTTTCAAATTTAAGAACAATATTGAAAAAAGAAAATCTAATGTAGCATTGTAAATACATAAACTAATTCCATTCCTCCCTAGAACATGTATTTTAATAACTTACATCTAAAGCAATAAAACGAAAATAAGATAATTATTGAATGATGAAGTCGACAACAGTTTTATCTTATTAATGTCTTATAAGAGACATGGAATTTTCTTAATCTTGATTTTAAGGGTCTCAATACTGTTTGTGCATTAACAACAATTTGGGAAAAGCTTTTGATAAAATTAAAAATAGGCACTAAAAATCATGACAAATAAAACATTACATACTTTACAAACATCAGGAAGTTCAGCATTTAGAAGTGCCAACCCTTTCACTGCATAATACAGCGCTCCAATATCTTTGCTCTTTACATTCTCCTGAAGGATTGCCTGCAGTCGCTTCAAATCTATTGTGCCTTGTAGAGTGTTAGCATTGCTAACAGATAATAAGCTTATCAACAATAGGAACCCACCTGTGTAAACCAAAATTGTATTGTTATTATTTCTTTAGTACAGATGCAATAGCTAATGTTTCAGATTGACAAACAATTTGGGTAGTTGCTGCCTTAAGAAGTCCTGCAATAGTCTTTTTCTACAGAGCTTCGATAACGCCTAGTACTGGGTTGTGGAGGTGTAACAGCAGTTGTTCCATGTAAAAAAAATAAAGTCAGTCGTGTTTTCGACTTGAGCTGAATCCAACTTGTTCGGAGGAAGGAGCTTCGAAGTTTTAAGTAATAGGCGATAATAAATAACCTGCAACATTGTAGGACCGGTCGCCTTCATAACAATGACGTGTCCTTAACGTGTTCAAGTAAATATACATTTTATAGATCAATTTCAGAGAAAAAATGGAAAGAAATATCATTATCTTAACTTTTACAGAAATAAAGAGACATTCGATTAATAAATAAATTATTCTGAATTACTAACTCGGATGCCACGCAAAGGCTCTAGGCATAGTGTATGAAACTAGAAAAACCTACCCCGTAAATACATTTCAAGGTATTCTCAATGCAGAGTAATCTCTGTTTCTTTTCTAAACTCTGGATCTCATTAAACAATAATACTAATTCTTTCAATAACTATTCTGATTAGGTCTGATTGCCGGTTCTGACAAACGTAGTTGACCTGACGTAAAATCATCGACGTAGCATAGCATTCCCATTTTGAGTGTTGCGAGAAAAAAAAGACGATAAGACATTATGCTTTACAAAATGTCCATTGAGTAGTCGATTTTGGACAATTAGTTCTCATTGTTCTTACATCACTAAAAACGTCACCGTCAATGGGAGCAGTAGAAAAAAAAACTTGACAGATAGGTACCTGCCTATCCTTCCACTTCCATTTTTAAAAAGAATTTGATTAGACTTCAATTGTTTTGATTAATTAACAAAATGGCAAGTTTAGTCGGCAAAATACCGGTTCTCATTAACTGTAAGTATTCACATTTTAGAGTTAAATCTAATCACGGTGTATGCTCATTTCAGTGTTATTATGTAATTCTGAGAATTTTGAAGGTTATGTGATCCATAATTTGTAATAATAAATTTAGTAGGTTTTCTTTAACACCATTAAGATGCAGTAATTCATATCATTAGGTGACAGAAATGTGTTTAATTATCAAACAATAGAAAGAATTGTCTCTGAAGATAGGTTTAAGTAAATAATTTATTGAAACATTTTTTCAGCGGCTATTGCCCAGGGTCGCCCAAAATTCAACATCTTTATGAAGTACGCTCGAGTTGAGCTGGCTCCCCCAAAGCTCAGTGAAATTCCTCAAATTAAAGCTGGTATTGGTAAACTGTTGAGCAGTGCTAAGAGCGGCGCATGGAAGGATCAAACCGTGAAGCAGGCTACCCTAAATGCGCTTGTTGGTGCTGAAGTCCTCTTCTGGTTCTATGTAGGAGAGTGTATCGGCAAACGCCACATTGTTGGATATAATGTATAAGATCTTCTCCATAAGCACTAACACTGTAGATATTATGTTCAGCAAAATAAATTATTAAATCCATACCTTTTCTTCTTATTATCATCTTTTATTTTTAATGAAAATGATTAATTTATTTGTTTTTATTTAAAAATTAATTCTAATGAGAAATGTTATGTGGACTACAGTGAGCATATGTAAACAAAAACCATAATTACTGTACCCACAGGAGTGATAAATTCAATTCTAAAATGTATACTTTCTGGATAACAGACCTTCTCATGTATCTCTGGATCAGCCACACTGATTTTGAGGGGACTTTCACCAGCAGATACCAGATGTTATAAAGAGTAACTAAAGTTATTTAAATTTAAAAAAAACAATACAAAGAAAATTCAACAGCAATGGAATAACGACCAAGCAGCACAGTTAGTTATTAAAATAAAACAAATGTGGTATCATAACTACAATGTTATATTAAGCCTAAATAAATATAAATCTGTATTACAACGGGGCACATTGTTCCATAAATTTATAAGGATTAGAGGCACTAGTGAACTTCAATTCTTTCTCAATTTCATTAGGCCCTCGCAGCCACAATCTGTCCCTGTAGTAACTCACACAGGTCATGAACTCCTTGTCTGAGTATCTGTTAACTTGTATTGGCACAAAAGGATCAAGATGCTCAAAGCCCTGGAACAAAGGAGAAAAAGTATAATAATTTTAATCAAAAAGTAATAAGTTAGCAAATATATTCAATACTTTTACAAATTTTATCATGGAATGTGACATACTGTAACATGAAAGAGATAGTATTGAGATTGCACTGAAAACAATGAAATAAGAATAAGTAGTTTTTAAAGCATGAAATTTATTGATTGCCAATTCACAATATTCTTCGGACATCTAACTCGCAATGCCACCTAGACCCAATTTAATCTTTTTTTTGTAAATTTATACATATTATACATTGAAAACACAAAAAACTCCGAAACAAATATTTGCAGATCATACGAACATTTGGTCCAACCCGGGAATCTAACTCAAGACCTCTAGCACAGCAGCTGCTTACGCTACCAATGTGCCACCCAGGCAGTTAAGTAATGAAACAGAAATACAAATATGCTAAACATATATACTGGATATGAAGTAATATAATAACTTGCAACCATGAATTTCAGGATATCCATTTAATTTTTAAGGATATTATTTAAAAAAAATATTATTGATTACTAAGAAATATATATTTATTTTTTGGAATTATATGTATAGTTAGAAAATGTGTACTAGGCGCTTTTAAAATGCAACTTTAAGCAGGTCGTTAGATGTAGGTTCCTTTGATGACTAGCTGAAAGCTTCACTTTACCTAAATAATTACGTTGTTCTATGCATACCTTTTTGTACAACAGATATCTAGGGAGGTAGCTTTCGTGGTGGTCTTCGGGCACAGACAATTCGTCTGCAGTCACTACAATGACGCCGTTTTTCTGTAATCGTCAAAATAAATAAAATTGTTATTTTTATCAGTAATTTTAATAACACCTTTAAAAATAGTATTTGAGAAAATCCAGAGATGATCCAAATTTAGGGGACAGTCCTCTGGGTTTGGATGAAAATAATTAAATAATATTTACTAGTTGACCCAGTAAACGTTGTTATGCCATATATAAAAAAAAATCACAAGAAAATTACAATTATGATTACAATATTGATGATTACAAGAATAATAATTATACTATTACTAATAAACTATATCTCCTTGAAATAGGTCAATACTAAAAAAAACTTCGAACTAAACAGAGATACTCTTTAGTTGAATAGTGGTGACTACTTCTGGGAATCTGTTATCATAAAGAATAAAAAAATGTTCAAAGGACATAGAGCAAATTTTTTTTTTATATAGACTTACCCAATCGTTTTTAGTAAGTTTCATGAAACTTAATGTGAGTGTAACTTCATGAGGCTCGACCTTCCTCTTAGTAGGTGTGTTTAGCCGCGTCAACGGGTAGAAGAAACTGTTGAAACCATCTATCGCCACAAATGTTTTACACCTAAAAATATTTGAATAGTCTTATTAGTTAATGTAGGCCATGGTCAATGATGCCATTAGTCTTGAAAATAAATTTAAACATAAAAATTGCTTATTTTCACATTTTTTGGGGTTCCGTATCTACGAAACGTAAAAGCGGAACCCTTGTAGGATCACTTTGTTGTCCGGCTGAAATTCATATCAAATACTAAGAACAAACACCTTTTACAACACAAACACAAGTACAGGTACAAAGACAGTAGATCTCTACTGTCCCTTGCAGTTATATAAAAACCAACTCCTAAACCCACACAATCAAAAGCTACAGCCGTTTATGCTGCAAAGGAATTAAAAACTACAGACGCTTGAGTGCGACCATTGCAATGGCCAGACCGTAAACACGGCGCTTCACACGCTGGCAGGATGTCCGGAGATCACGAAATGATCTCCGTCCTCCATAAGCGCTAGCCTGGGGGTGACAGATGTGGCCATCTGTCGCTCTAGCAGAAGCAGGCTCGGATAGGGGTTGCGCGCGCTTCACAGCTCTTGCGCACACCTTTTGGGCCAGCAACGGAGACATCGGGGTTTCACACAGGAGGGGGCCATCTAGAAACCGTAGGTGGCCCGAGGTACATTGGGGTTCTAGGGTTTTCCTTCCTAGGATGTACCTGGTTCCCCGGCTCCACCAGGTGGTATCCGAGGGGATTTCCGCACGAGAAAAAAAAGGTAATTCCGTTAACAAAATGATTTGTTAAAGGTTTTTTGGTGTTAATTTACGGAACTTCAAACAAAATAAAAGTTTGTACTGAACTTACTGCTTGTTATTTGAAAGTATTTTGATCTCGTCAACAAGAGCGTCGATGACGTCACAAGCATATTTCACTCTATTGATGCCAAGCTCCACTAGCTCCGACAATGGAGCACCAACTTCGGTCTTTTCGCGTTTACTCCACACATACTCCTTATTTATCTTTAACTGTGGACAGTGAATAATATTACAAGTTGGCAAAATTATTTGTAGTAAAATTATTATTTTTAATTGACATAAACAAGTGACTATTTAAAAAGTTTGTTTTTAAAACAAGCTTTTATTACCTGTTAATAGAAAAAAACTTAAAGCCGTTTTCAGAAATATGAGGTGTAGAGAGAAAATACGTAGATCTCAGAGGATGTAAGAGGACTACAGAAGTCAGAAGCGACTTCGGTCACATTACCTTCTGACTATCTCTCTGTTATACCTATGACATGGACAGATACATACAATTTAATTGCAAATGTATATCTCACATTTCCACTCTTCAGTAATGTCTGGTTTTGACTCTTGAAGTGTATGAGCCAAGCTGCTGCGTCGAGCGGCAAATCGACTAAACCTTCACGTGATTGAGAATTAGACATCTCCTTGTGGCGAGTTATTCTTCGTAGCCATTCAGATACTGCAAAATAAGTTTTTTTTATTAGAAATACACTAATAGTATTTTCAGATTTGTCAACCTATAATATTAATGCACTAGCCGGCCTCGTTCATTGGGCATCAACTGTCCGTTTTTCTTTGACTTGATTAACAACTACTATTATTTTAAATTGAATTTTTTGTTCGCTTATAATAAAATATAGCCTATGTCACTCCTGAATAGCGTCGCTTTCTGATAGTGAAAGAATTTTCAGGATCGGATCAGGACTTTCGGGAATAATCCCCTACAACTGTACAAAGAAAGTTAGAAACTTTATCTCTTTTATAATATTAGTAAGTTTAGATAGTATAGATGACCAAAAAAGACTTGTAACCCTTTTTTAAAAAAATATGGGGAAGGCGGAGTATTCAATTCAGCATAGTTAAAGTGTATATAAAGGAGAAGTGCAGAAAGCTAAAAATATATAAAAAAATGACATCTGGTTTCGATTTCGACCACTTTGAGATCATTTATGTTTGTATACATCATACTATTTCAAAACGGAGTAAGTATGAGGGAATAAATATCAGGTTTTGTTGCATTGATGATCCTAAATAAAGTAGAACATTATATGCTGTACTCTTAGAGTAATGCGTGTATCCATTCAAGCAATAAACAGTATTAGTATAGTAGCGTATTAGGGTTCGGTGCATTTTAGAAATATACCTTTTGACGTGTAAAAGAATTTTTAAAAATAGAATAACAATATCATTACAATTAAATTATTATTCCAATAATGTTAATCGTCGCTAGGTATATGACTGACATCACTTCCATGTTTATCGCACTGTAGCTCAAATTGAACTGCGTCAAGCGAGAGTTCGTATTTATATCCACTATCACTATTACTAGTGCTTTTGAGAAACGTCTCGTACCTACGCTATGTATGTATATAGCTGTAATGTTAATTAGGCCGTGCCTCAGGAGATGAGATGAGATCTTTCTTGATTGTTGTTCGCGAATAATATTACTTCGTAACAGAATTTATTTTATTATCTACTGCTCTTATGCATTTCTATTCAATCATATACTATTCAGCCTAAGAGTGATGTTATTTATCATATCTTATTATCTACGCCAACAATACATACATTTTAATGATTCGGAGTTTATTGTAAGCAACAACATGACACGAGAAATATAATAGATAAATATGTATAATGAAATAAATAAATAAATATTTCGGACATCTAAAGTAAAGGCAGAGCTTGTGTTATTGGTACTAGACAAGTGATATAAATAGAAATATATATTTCTTTATACATACATATTATGCTTAGAAAACATCCAAACTCCGAAATTAATATTATTAGGTCATACAAAGATTTGGTCCGACCAGGGAATCAAACTCGAGGCCTCAAGCACAGCAGTCGCATTCGCTACTACTGCATCAACGTAACGTACAACGAGGCGTCAAAATGTATGGTATGGTGGTGTATGGTATCTAATGTATGTTCTTCTAACTTTATAGCTAAATTTACTTCACAACTTTCTTTGCAGAAGTTCTAATTTTTTAGGCAAACTAGCTACAAACCACTTACCCCAAGGTACATGTACAATCAAGAAGCCCTCTTCATGAACATAATGCAGGAGATGAGCCAAAGTCAGTGACTTGCCTGTTCCCTTCTCTCCATCTAGTATACTGTTAAGGAACTTCAGTGCAAGTTTATAAAATATTTCAAATACACATCAATTTGATATACACCTTAATGCATTTAAATTTGTACCTTTATATACACCATTTAAATAGTCAAACACATTTGAAACAAGTAACAATTATTAAAAAACCCCAACTAAGTCAATATCTGCCCCATCTTTATTATAGACAGGTTTTTTTTCAATTTCTCATTTTTATTTTAATGAACCCAATGGTACTCTCACGACTAAGGCAACTAAGACATACATAAAAATACGACAAGCCGTTTAGGCTCCAGGAAGTGCCAAATAAATATATACACAGACATACACCCTTAAAACATTACTCTCCTTCTTTCGGGTAAAAATGTCTAATGATAAGTACTATAAAGTCTATAAATGGTTTGACGACCAGGTGAAGTGATCTTTGGCAATTTATACACTAAATGTTCTGAACCACAACTTCTGTTTCTGGTATTAGTGATACCAGAAACAGAAGTTGAAAACCAATTATTTTTTTTTATTTCTTTTTTTTTATATTTAAGCTGCCAAAATGACTGTGCCCTGCCTGATGGAAAACATGAGCAGAATCCAAGAGTGGTGGTCACCATCCTCAATGCGAAAAAGAACAATGCAGTATGGTGACCCACACTATGGCGGCCTGGGGGGAAGGGGGATGGTGAGGGGGATAGGGGGCGTTGGATTGGGGTATGGGCCTCCGGTATCCTCACTCACTCGATGAAATACAGCGTAAGCGCTGTTTCACACCGGTTTTCTGTTAGGCCGTGGTATCACTCCGGTCGAGCCTGCCCATTCATGCTGAAGAGTGGCTCTCCCACTGTATAAATATACACCATGTAATAGCTTGAAAAGGATACAAATAACATAGCGGATGGCTGGTTGATCCATATCACTGGCTCTAATACAATTTATGAGGTCCAATGCTGGTTGTCGCACCATTATAGTAGTTTCAGTGAAGGTCTTAGACTGTTTCATGAAACTTTTAGGGAAGCCTCCATGACTGAAAAGCTGCTTACACAAATCTGGGTTTACTGTGTAAAATAATCCCACCTGTTTATCATTTTGTTGAGCCTGAAAAAGAAAGCAGTTGTCCGTCTTAGTAATGTGTATATTGAACACCACTAGTGTTTTTGCTTGTGCTTTCCATCACGCACAGTAAAGACCTTAAGGTAGGTTAATTACAAAAAAAAAGAGAATATATTGTGTAAAATAATACTTTATAATACTTTGAAACAGCTACAATGTACCATTTACATATTCAATGCAAGAGAATGCAGTGTGAGAAGGAAAAATCCAGGAAAGGAAATCTACAATATTAAAATTGATGTTATGGGAGAGCCTTTTTCAATCTCAAATATCAGTGTTGACTAATTATTTCCTTACTTTTCAGTTTTAATTTAATTATTGCTTTTTTTCATTTAACAGACGAGTGAGGTTACAATAACGTAAGAGCTCTCCTAAGCCTGGAATTAAGGGGAGGAGAGGAATTGAAAAAGACTAATCATTTGTGACTCTTGAGTTGCAGATGTCCATGGGCATCGGTACTCAATTACTATCAGGTGATCCGTCTACGGCGTCTAACATTCGGCATAATAAAAGACTACGAAAGATGTCGTTTACATAAATGGTGGACACTTAACGTGCTAAAAGGAACTTTTATAAACCATTATTAATTAATCAAACATTTTGATAATTTTCTTAGTACGTGAACCAACTTACAGGTGAGTTTTCGTTGGTTCTAAATGTAACGGCTTGAGAATAACGACGGCATAAATGCCTCCAGTTACGAGACAACATTTTGGACAATATTATTGAAAAACAAAATAATGTTTAAGGTAAAATTTAATTCTTTTCTAAATCACAACATAACCTCAAAGGCAAACTGTCAAATTGAAATGTTGAACCAATAAAATTCGTTCGGCAGTAGGTCTGGATTACATTTTTGTACCTTTTAGAAACAAATTTATTTTGAGATTTTTCTCTACTAGCTACTAGCTGACCTCGCGGTGTTACCCGCCACATAAAGATATTGTGTGATTTGTATCTTTATAAATTGTAGTCTGTGTTATTCTGATGTATAAGCTATATTATTGTAAAGTTTCATTAAAATCCATTCAGTAGTTTTTACGTGAAAGAGTATTAGAATAGAATTAAATATTTTGCTATAGACAATGACGAATAGCAAAAAACGGCGCTACGTGCTGATTTATCTATATAGTAACCTTGGTTTTCAGAATAATTATGGAATATGTTAGAGTTTGAAAATCAAAATTACGCATTCGTATGGCGCCTCTGAGCCTCTCTTCCCTTTATTAATTCAACAACTGCCAAAACTGCACATAGTCCATTTCACTTCTTTACTTCCTTAGATAAGTTTTTAAATTTTAAAATTCTTTATTTTAATTATGGCGAGGGTCTGTGCAGTTTAACTGTTACTAGTTATTTTAATTTTTTAGAATATGTGAATCTCACTGATGGCATCCTTCATCAAAGGAAATAAGACAGATCTACGTGGTTCAGAACCTCTTGATGCAAAGGATAGTTCTCAAGTCTAATAATTTCACGTAAAATCGCAAAGCTATAATCCGAATAGAGTTGAAGGCATGCATGCTTCAGGAATCTATCCTAAAAACTAGGCATTCGATAAGGTGTTCCGATGACCTAGTATAAATAATAGGAAGCCGTTAGATACAGGTATTATAGGATTGGTGGTAAAAGATAATCAAATTTTAAGTAGGACTTGTTGTGAAGGATGTAAAAAGGTGTGATAACTTTTTATAATGGAGAATATCATAGGTCAGGTAATGAAAGAATTTATGATGTGATAGAAGAATATATTTTCACTGAATTAAACAAAAGAAAAAAAGATTTAAACAAATACGGCTTACAAACTACTTGAATTGTGGTTTATTTTGCATCCTTTTCTTTTTAAATAGACTTACTGGTTTTATTTCTTTTTGAATTTTGTTTTTATTTTGCCCCTCTATTTCCAGAACATCTTTTACGATAATTGTTGGTGCAGGTATAGGAATATATTTATCTGGAGTAAGCTGTTGAATTGGCACCTTGAATTTCTTCTTAACTTCGACTGGCTTTGATAAAACATTGTCAGGTAGTAATACACCATCATTTGCATATTTTGGCTTTTTAAGGATAGACATGATCCCATTTCCGAAAAGATTAGCATTTGCTTCATAAATATCACTAGGTTTCTGTATACCTTTCTTTGGATCATAAGGTGTATTATTTGGGGCTACTTTGCTATGTTTAAATGTTAGGTTTAGAGTTTCACTATCAGCTTCATCTACAAAAGAAACTCTTCTTTCCAGCTTAACTGCCTCTGATTTACCGGTTTCTTCCACTTCACTTTCCTCTAAATCTTCATTTTGAATCATGTTTTCTAGTCTGAGAATAGTAAAAAAATTATTTACTTTGGATTACAGGAATAAGGTGAGGATTAACTATATTAATGTTAAAGATCACACTATAGCTTTGTTTCCAGCATTCTTGATGACATAACGGACTATACGTATATGTTAATCTTCACTTAATCCAAATATTTGTTTCCTATTAATACATAGACTTTATATTATTCGATATAAGATTGGTTTTTAAACAACAGTCAATTACTGTTAGAAAGGAAGTAGAAATACCATCATAATTATCATCAGCCTGCTGCAATCCACTGCCATGCATAAGACCCTCTCAAGGTACATCACAGAGCCGGGTTTTTTGCTTTTTGCACCTTGGCAAATGTAGTTTGGGCCCTCTAGCCAGATGGCATGACAACTCACGTAAAACTGCCTTCGGCGACTAGATGCGAATATGTAGTAATAAGCTACACATAAATATCTGGGCAATAGCCTCAACAATCTTATATTACAGTATAATTATTTTTATTTTTAAGGAAAGTGAGGCAAACATACCTTTGAGACATTCAAGAGTAGATACAGAGACTTAAAAAATGATTTGGATATCTGAGACACAATGCCATCACTTGCACAAACTAAGCTAAGTCTGTACTAGAAAAAAAGTCTGTATTCTAAGTCTGTACTACAAAATGGTGTGGATCCACCACACCATTTTGTAAATAAGTATGGTAGTAAAAACGAAGTATTTGTGTTACAACTAATTTTTGAAGAAAATTAAATGTTATAATACCTGTCCATTTCATCTTCGAGTTCCTCAAGTTGTTCCATTTCATCCAACTTCGCTACTAAGTCTTGATTAGTCTTGCATTGATTTGTTTTTCTACTTTTCAGTTCATGCAACTTTTCAACCAACTCATTCTGCCTGGCAATAACTTGTTGAAGTAAATCTAGTTTAGACAGTTGTTCAGGAGCTTTAGATTCTTTATAACGAACACTGGTATTGGTAATTTCTTTTTTTAAATTTATTTGATCTGTCATATCATTTAATTTTTTTTTTATTTTACTTAAATCCAAATAGTCTTCTCTCCTTACAACTATTCCAAAATTTTCACTTCTTACTTCTGAAAGATTTACATCATCATTACTGCTAAGTTCACTCTCTAGCTCTTCTTGGAGTTCTAGTTCTTCAAACCTTTCCCATAACTTTTGATCTGTAATCTCATCTTTATGGTGTTTATTTTTTTTTTCTTTTGCTCTCTTTTGCATATACTCTTTTACATTTTGTAGATGTTTTAACTTCCAAGCTTTATCTTCTTCATCTGTGTGGTATTCTATTATCTCCCTGCCTTGGTCATCATAAACATTTTGTTTGGTGAAGGATACCTGATCTTGTAAGTAATTTTTCTCTTTCATGTATGTATCAATCTTTTCCTTTGCCACTGAAATATAAAAAAAAAAATACATGAGAAGTTTATGATAAGGAAGAACTTTACTTAACAATTTATTCGAATTTTTATATTACCGTTTATTCTGTGCTGCCTTATTATATTTGCTTGTGCTACAGAGCATTTCACAAAATAATCAGCACCGAGAGACACGGTAACTTCGTTTGTATGATTAAGTTCGCCTCTAAACAATATTCTGCTTCCTATTGGCACAAGTACAGGAACTTTAAGATTTTCCCTAAATTCAATAAAATCCAGTGCCCTTAGATTTTGTAAATAATTTTCCCAAAATTGAAGGTGCCGGTGGTTCTCAGCTAATCTCTGATAACAAAAATTAAATATTTTTAATATTCGAAAAACCTTTAAAATGTGTTAGAATTATGATAATTACCTTATAATATACTTCACATAGCATATCCATCGCTAAATATATAAAAAAGTCGTAACTTTATGCAAATTAAGCGAATCCTTACTTATGACTTGACATTTGACATCCTTAGTAGGGCTGTATTATTGACGATATTTATTTTTTGACATTGATATTTAGAGTTCACTAATATCGATATATCGATGTAGTCGGCGCAAATAAAAATGTTATTCTGGCAATGTTAACCCCAAAAATACTGTGGACGAAGTTTTTCTTTTGTTGTCATATCTATAAGCTTACAAATTTTATTAACATCAACAATATATCTATACATTGATGTTTTTCTGTGGATCTTTATCGTACATCGATAGACCAGGGCTAGACTAGGGATGCTCGATACTCATCGATGTATCGATATTTAGACTTAGCTATAGACAAATCAATGATTAGGGAATAAAATATTAAATCGTCAAGCTCTTTATGGTTTTGATCATCGAGTAGGATTTAAAAAAACTGTCAACTTCCGTCAGTATTTGGACATCCATTGTTTTCGTCAGTGATTGGTCAATATCTCAAAATATAAGCAAATTAACTTATAAATATATGGAATATATCAGTTAGGTTCATAGTATTCCCCCTTCTCCTCGCGTCGCTATCCTCGTTGTTGAGGTGTGTGAAGGTTGTCTGCCGGACAGTTGCTCGTCACTTCTTCCTCTACCTGACCGAGTAAAGAGCAACGGACTGCTTGGATCCAGTCAGATAACCTAATTGATCTACGCGCTCTCAGTCTTGTCCCATTAACTATGAGTTGCACAAGGTTATTCCCTTATTTCCTGGCTGTGTGACTGAAGAAATCAAGAACTTTTCGTAGCCTAGAAAAGGGTCGGGTCTTTGTAAAATATGCACATTCGTGCGGCAGTCCGTCCATGGGATTTGAAGCATTCTCCTCCAGCACCACATCGATCGAAAACATCGATGCGGCTAATTCGCTCTATTCTGTCCAGGATATCTCCCATTTCAGTTTCACTGCTGGCCAGAAGAGTGGTATTATCCGCATTATTTTGGAGATCGTGGACCCTATAGGTGCTCCACCGTTCCAATCTTCACATGCCCACCTCTATAGTATCTCTACAGTATGCTGCCCTGCCTGACACCCTTAGTGAAATTAAAGGGTTTCGATGCAGTCTTGTCAATTTTCACGATTCCTTGGTTGTCCGAGTTCCTTATCAACACTCTTCAAAGTTCCAACCAGATAACGCAGTCAAAGGCTTTGCTCTTGTCGTTGAAGCACAGTATGAGAGTAGTATTGAACTCGTATGATATCTCAATCAGCTCGTGATTGTTGAGAATTTGTTTACGAGTTCCTTTGCCTTTGACGAAAGCGGCTTGCTAATGTGGTAGCATGAAAAATTAGAGCTAGAGCTCTATAATTGTAGTATGTCGCAGTCAGCCTTTCTATGAAAAAGGAGAGTTATTGATTTCATCTAGTCGGTAAGCCGTACCTCAGTATGTTAGATGTTATTGCATATTTTGTGCAAGCATCTTTTCTAATTGAACCCATTGCCTATAAAATTTCTCCGTTAAGCAGGTCAGGTCCAGGAGCTTTTTTAGTTTTAAGAGGGTCTAGGGCAGCAGCTACTTCTGATTGTTGTGTATCAGTGCCATCTCATGAGGTTTTGTTATAAGTGGACACAGCGTAAATTCGCCACCTGTTAGTTGTTGCGTCCAGATCTTCAATAATTAAAGTTTTAGGCCTAAATTTCGTGGACAGAAGCCTCACTTTCTCAAACAGTCTGCAGTCTAAGTTTTTAAAGCATGTAAAGCAAAAATTTCTTGGCAGATGCGGTCAAAGTTGTTTTATCACGATGAAATTGCTCTTGAATGACCCTTGACATCTCTAAATATTTGTCATGATTTTAGTTCATAGTATTAATTATTGTTTAATTTGAAGAAAACTATTTTGCAAACCAAATGTTTTCTCTGGAAATACTCTTTAATTTATAGGTTGAGCTGTGAGACTACTACAATTACAAGCATTAAAATGTTTTTTGTTCAAGCAATTCGTTCAAGTGCTACAGATGTAGCAAAAGAAATTAAATATTAATTTTATGAGGAGTAAAATGTCTACTATCGACCTTGATCTTGAAATTTGATGATTACAACCTGTTTTAACTGGTGTCCAATAAAGTTTATTCTATTCGATGATGTTTTGATATCGAAGTTTGTCCCAGACCAAGGTTAACGAACAAAATTATAATTTGGCTGGTCAACGTGACATAAATATACCTACGGTATTATATTTTCATTTGAATAATCCAGTAGCTGATTTAAAGCAACCTTATTAATTTTATGAAAAGAGCTCAAGAATTCATCTACACAAATTCGAATAAAATTGCTGTTTAATATTTATGCTGTAGAGCGACATCCACAGCTTCAAAAAGACTTCTTTTTATAGCTGGCCAACTTCAATACTAGTAACTAGCAAGGGAATAATTTTTTCAGTTGATCGATGGTTAACGTACATCGATGGCATTAAGTACTTCGTGGAACGCGCAACACATTGCTGGCTATCGAATGGAATAGAAATCTTTACACACTGTTTTCTCTGGCTAAAATATTTTAAGGTCAATTGATATTTTTTGTAATGGGTTTTGTGGTTTCGAATCAGTCCCTTTCGTTTTCGGTAGTCGTATCTTTACACTCTGTATATATTTTTTTTAATATTTCTGATATCTTACACACAACGCCATCTAGTCCCAAACTAAACAGAGCTTGTATTATAGGTACCAGGCAACTGATATGAATACATATGTATTTTCTTGTGTACGGATTATACATAGAAAACACCCAAACTCCGAAACAAATATTTGCTGATCATACAAACATTAGGTCCGATCCGGGAATCGAACCCGCGACTTCAAGCACAGCAGTCGCATACGCTACCACTGGGTCACCGAGGCAGTAAAAAAAAGTGAGTGACTTAATTATAACAACACGAACGATGTAAAATAAACACATTTTAGCAGTTTATGCTTTCAATTAAACCCCACTCTCGTTAGGGCCACTAAAACTATATTGCTATACATTTAATAGTCGTAGTGAGAGTTATCTCTGTTCAACATACCTACACATTGCGTCCAGGCAAAGCGAGAAACGAAATAGAGGTTAAAACAAGAAATTTAACGTTTCGTTAGTACAAAATCAATCATTTGTGGTTTTTGATTCTGCATTGTTGTCTTGTTGTCAGCCTGGTTGTCAGTGCACTGTCAAAAACATACGGTTGGTTGATTATTATTGATCGGTTTTCGGTTTTCATTCTAAGTTGAAAAAATTCAATAAGAATTATTTACTTTTGCTGAGCAAAAAGCACTTAAGAAGAATGAGTTCCTCAAATATGGATGAAAGGAAGTCTATCTTACATGAATTATATGTTTACTCCGAATGGAAACCAGAACCAGAATACATAGTAAGTGGAATTCATTTAAAAATCGAAAACAATTTATATTGAAAATATTGTAATCAATGAATTTTTTGAAATATGTAAATTATTTCTGACGTAATAGTGCGAACTTCATTTATGCCTATTAATATTTTTTTTGTAGCAAAAACCAGATAGTATATTGCCAGAAAATATATCAGTTTTCTGGCGTTGGTTAAACTTCCTTGGACCCAAGAAGAGTTTGATAGAGGGGGTCGCATCGTGAGTATCATTAATTTTTACACCTATTTAAAATAAAAAAAAAATTACAAAAAATATTTTGACTGACCAAGTGGTTTGTGAGTGTGTCTGCTAGGTTGGAAGATTATGTATTCGATTCTTATCCAGGACAAATAACAGTGTGATATCATTTGTGAAAGAAAATGTTAAACACTTGTTATTGTATTTAGGCACATTGATAAGCAGCAGAAATGGCATATAGCTCTTGGAGATGAGGGTAAAGTTATTGCTGTATTGACTGACAATATATTGGAGATCAGAACTAAACGGTCAGAGTATGCAACCATAGCTGCTAGGACAACAGGTAAGAATACTTTAAAGCCTAGTAAAGTTTGTATTGATACTTATTATAAAAAAGGTAAGTTAATCATATTAAATTATTGTATAAATGAAGTTGACCAAAAAACAAAGAAGCATAATAAATGTTGTACTGTTAAAAATACAGCATTTTGTGTGTTATATGCATCAATAATTAAATTATTTAGATGTACAGCTCTATTTGTATGTAATGAATATTAAGTGTGAATAATTTTCAATAAAGGTCTAGCGTATCTTCACTTGTAGTTTGTCTATGGACTGCAGTCAATTACTACTAGACATAAAAGATGTAAGAAATGTTGCTTTAATTTTTGTTAGACATTTAATTTTTCCCATAAAGTTTCTTGAATCATATTAAATTAAAAGAGAGTAGTTATTTAAAAAGAAAGAAACAATCTAAGGAAACTTGCCTGAAAGAAACTTAAGAACAACCTGAAGAAGAAAAAAGCCACCGGAAATGACATAGCTGTGAGTAGATTAGAATAGCAAAGGCTACGAGGGCCGAACCAAAAAACCGTGGTAAATCACTTTTTTTTTTATATATTTAAGCTGTCAAAATGACTCTGCCCTGCCTGATGGAAAGCATGAGCAGAATCCAAGAGTGGTGGTCACCATCCTAAATGCAAAAAAGAACAATGCAGCATGGTGACCCACACTATGGCGGCCTGGGGGGAAGGGGGATGGTGAGGGGGATAGGGGGCGTTGGATTGGGGTATGGGCCTCCGGTATCCTCACTCACTCGATGAAACACAGTGTAAGCGCTGTTTCACACCGGTTTTCTGTGAGGCCGTGGTATCACTCCGGTCGAGCCGGCCCATTCATGCCGAAGCGTGGCTCTCCCACGGTAACAGTCAAAGAACAGAGTTATGTAAAAAAATACTTTTTTTTTTGACTTGATCTTTTAAATGTTACAGTGAGCAGAGATGGGTATTCTCAATGGCGAAAACTAGTCTGGAGCCCTGACTGTTCATTTGTAGTGCTGGCCTATGGTAACGGAGTTGTCAGCTTCTATGATCTAACTGCTTCTAGTTTGTACACCATTCCAATAGTAAGTGGCTAACTAGTATATAGCTCATCACAGAGATAACTATAATATACATATTATGACTGCCTCGGTGGCGCAGTGGTAGAGTAAGCGACTGCTGTGCTTGAGGTTTCAGGTTCGATTCCCGGGTCAGACCAAATGTTTGTATGATTTAAAAATATTTGTTTTGGAGTTTGGGTGTTTTCTATGTATAATGTGTATGTATTTAAAAAAGAAGTATTTATATATTTATATCAGTTGTCTGGTACCCTTAATACAAGCTCTGCTTAGCTTAGGAATAGTTGACATTGTGTGTTAAATGTCCAAAATTTTTATTTATTTATTTCTTTATTATAGCAAGACACAACAACATATTACATAGTATTTTTCGAGTAATTAGTTATACTATATTTTCTATTATCACTACCTTTAAATGAGCAATTCTTGTAAATAATGGTAATAAATAAATATTTCAGACATTTAGCACACACGCCATCTAGTCCCTAAGTAAGTAGAGCTTGAATTATTTGTACTGGACAACTGATATAATTACTTAGTCTTGCTATAAATATTTTTACAAAAAAAAAACAAGGATTTATAATCAAATCTTGTTGATTATAAATCAGCCCAACTGAAAAAATGCAGCAGTTCTTTATATTTAATTAAAAATTATAAATGTTTTACTCTTACACTCTTCTTTTAATTCAATTAGTAGTGATAGGTTTTTTTAAGAAATTTAAAAGAGAAGAACTAGAAAGACAGTATCATTTGTTTATAAATTCAGTTTCATAACTTAAGTTTACAATTCCAGGATTGTTCAAGACCCGGAGGGTTGGAATGCTCAGACAACACTCATGCAGTGGCTAACATCATATTTATGCCTTTACGAGTAAAAGACACTAAATGGTAATGAATAGTAAATACTTCAAAATATAAGTTACCGACTGGGGTTATGTTTTTTGAGTGTATGTATGTATGTGTGTATACTTCTTTGGCATACCTTAGAGCCTAAACAGCTTGTAGTATTTTTTCCTAAGTGGTGTTAATAGATTCGTCTTAGTCGTGAAAATGACATTGGGTACATCAAAATATTAAAAAAAGCAAAATAAAGAAAATAATTTAAAATAAAAATGTTATAGACTTCTATAATTGTATGTTTCCTAACGCGCTGTCATTTTGAATCATTAACTGAAATTCTTTTCGACTTGTTGTATATAACCAGACCCTAAGGTAGCCTAATTTCTAATAGTAATATTTTAACAAATACTTAAAAATAACACCAATGCAATATTTCTAATCTATGCTAAAATATGCAAGTCCA
Source organism: Hyphantria cunea (assembly GCA_003709505.1). Classification (NCBI taxonomy): domain Eukaryota; kingdom Metazoa; phylum Arthropoda; class Insecta; order Lepidoptera; family Erebidae; genus Hyphantria; species Hyphantria cunea. The sequence goes on from PKRV01002653.1 coordinate 228,377, forward strand.
CCAAAACATTTCTTTCATATGCAGCCTCATAAATATATAAACAATTAATGCGTGCAGCAAAGTTGATACTAAATATTAGTACGAGAAGCAAAAGCTTTATACCCCTTTTTAAGAAAGCTATGCGAACGGAGAAGTAAGTAATTTGGCACAGTTGAAGTGTATATGGTATGTTAAAAATATTTTTTGTTTATCATACCACTGGAAAACCACTAGTATAAAAGTAAAATGACTACACGCTTCCTACTGCGCCAAGTGTTGTGGGTTCAAATCCTACATGGGACAACACTTTGTGTGATCCATAAATTGTTGATCTAAGTCTGGGTATACTTTGTGTCCGTTTCATGTATGTTTGTAAAGATCCCCGTGACACAGGAATGTATATTCCTAATGTGGGAGTTGTCTTTAAAAAAAAATGTTTTGAAAATTCTGGATTTTATAACTAAACATTAGTTAAAGTTTTATTTTCCCCCAGGAACTGGGAAGTCCTGGTTGTGACGTACAGTGGTAAGCTTCGCGGGTACCTAGTGTCACAGACTGATGGTTGCAAGTTACACCACACATTCCACTTTGCGGGTGGAGTTTCGGCCATTGAGTACTGCGCAGCGCACTCTACGTTATACGTGGCAAGTGTGCCCAGAGGACATACTAAGGTACTTATCTATAGTCCATTCCCTTTAAGAAAATAGTGACGCATTGACCAAGCCCAGCCCCTTGACCAATCAAGTTCTAAGATTTTGTATGGAACGATAGTTTCTTAGAATGTGTTAGGTCAAGGGGTGGGGTTTGATCGATAGGTCAGAATTGAGCCACTGTTCTCAACATGGATTATATTTCAAATATTCATATAGACGGTGGTATATTGTGATCATATTACGCTATCTTATAGAATAAGGGTTCGTTGCTAAAGCCGACATTTAAACCGTTCAGGGCGCTGTAATCAACAACGAAACATCCTGGTTTTTTTAAATTATCGAAATAAAAAATAACTACATTGAGCACTACAGCGAGAAGCCTTTAAATTCAAATTAACAAAACATTTTAAGCTACGTTAATTTTATTCCATTACCATTAATTTCTAAACTATCTATTAAAATATTGTCTGATATTGATTATTGTTCTTTTGTCAGGATCCGAGTTCACCCCTGAGCGCTGGCATCACAGCTTGGCGCATAGTAAACGATGAGCCTTTCTATAAGTTGTCCGTTGTGTCGGACGAGCTAGAATCACAACTCGCTAATGACAGATTCAGCTTATATTGGCCTTTTGGATACTCCAAGAATATGGTAAGATAATTAAACTTTGATTGGCAGAAAAAATGGAACAGTTTCTTGTACATGGCTTATAGAACTTAAGAAAGGAAACAATAAATTATTATTATAACACCAATTTTCCTAATGGAATGTTTACAAAATATGAACGAAAACTCACTGAACTGCCAAAAAGGCCCACAGGACTATTGAATCTTATGATTCTCTATGCGTAAATTGGTATCGAAGGTGTTCTTTTTCTCTGTTTGAGCCAATAAGAATATGAAAATACAAATTGCTGCGGTCACAGGGTGGAGCAGATCAAGGTCTTATGCGTTTGATTTTTTTTTAAAGACAACTCCCGCTTTCCTTACTGACTTTACGAACCTACATGAAACGAACATAAGAGACGCTCAGACACGGGAAAATTATTTGTGGATCACACAAAGTGTTCCAACATGTGGGATTTGAACCCACAAGACTTGGAGAAGTAGAAAGTGGTGTGGTGACCGCTTGAACCACTCTCCTAACCGTGCAGTCAAATGTTTAAATTAAGCAATACCTGCCTATCGCTTATTGGCCTATGTTTCAGAAATGTTAATGTGTTAAAAACGACAGAAAACTTCTTCAACAAAGAACTCAAAAGAAACCCTTAATTATTCATATAAGCTGCCTAACATCATTATCATAGCGGTCATTAATCGTTATATTTCAGGCTTTCATAGTTCAAATGGTTCTATCACCCGATGGTTCAAAGCTCGTTTGCCTTCATTGCAATGGAGACGTGTCAGTGTGGAGGCTGCCTCTCCTGAAGCTGTTGTACCGCTGGCCGTTGGCCGTTCAGCCGGAACACGACCTGAGGAATCCACTCGTGAATGAAGAGAAACCGGAGAAGAAAGATCTGAGTGTTTTCTATCCTTCGGATGTTAACTGGTGGACAAATGAGGTAAAATAATATGTAGTTACATCTTTACACAGTATGAAATGAAGTAGATTCCTCTTAGGGTTGCCAATTTTTTTACAAGAAATAAAGTATATTTAGGTCTGAGATATTTTAGAAAAAAGAAGAAAAATGAACAGTATTTTATGTATTTGACGATTTTAATACCTATATTTTTTAAGAGTTTTTCGCACAACTTTACCTTTTTTTAAAAACTTCATACGCCCCTATTTTTTATTTAGTTAATAGTTGCTCTATTTCTATACTCTCGCCACTTTGTATTCATCACTGAAAAAAATCACGGATCTCATTCCTCGCGCGACCTTCGGGTATATTGAAAATTAATATAGACAAAACTTATTTCTTTAAATCATTTTATTTTACACAAATTTATTATATTAAACATCACAAATGGAATAAATACAACAACCTTATGTGTGTGTGGTAGTTGTAATTCAACTGCAATTTTTATATGTAGCGCTCATGACCCAGTTTCACCACTAGAAACAATTACCGCGTGTGACCGCTGGTGGCACGATACCATGATCGTCTTCGTGATTCGGAGGTCACGTTGAGCAGTAGGTCAACCCGCACGCGGCCCGTGTGGGGACGAATGGCCTTAAACCTCTCCTGAGAGAAGTCTCGAGCCCAGCAGTGGGACATTATGGGTTGCTGGTGTTGATGTTTATATGTGTAATCCATGCATATTATAATAGTATAAATACGATAATATCAGAGCAACTTCCGTGCAAAGCCGGGCCGGGACGCTAGTTTGTTATATTTGATTATTTTTCTTTTTTAGATTTAAATAAATACTTTTAATCCCTAATTCGAAACTACATTTATTTATTTACTTTAAATCTGCGTAAAACACTATGGTTTTCTATATTCAAGGTATCCAAGCTACCTACCATGCTATTCATCATAGACATCAGCCTATCGCAATCCACTACTGGACGTAGGCCACACTACACACATCTACACAGTCTAATCTTATAGGATAATTTAGAAATTATCAACTTTATTCAAATTCAATCCAAAATCAAAATCATTTATTCAATTAAGACACTAAGTGACATTTATGAACGCTAAATTTAAGCTACAGATAAAAACTCACAGATCGACACAAACAAACGCCACAGATGTACTGTAATGTCAAGGTGAAATAGGTGAAAAAACCAAAATTCACTGCTTGCCTGTGATCCATAACTTCCAGTTTCCAATATGCATAGAGCGATATGAGAAGAATGCTGGCAAAGAAACTCATGGCCACTCTATTATAGTAGAGAGAGAGAGCTAACTAGCAGAAGGGTCACCCGATGGTCAGTTAGTACCGCCGACTAGAGACACTGCTGGTTTATGATTAAAAGATTCTTGTTTTTCTATGAGGCCATGGGATTACTCCAGTTGAAGTGGCCGTCCCAAAGTATGGCTTGGTCTAGTTTTTTTCAAATGTAATGTTATTTATAGGAGATAGTACTTTCGCGATTCAGCGGAGCTGTTTCCGTGTGCGGCATAGAGAACATGGCTAATATACTCGGCAAGAAACCTGAATTCTTTCAAGGGTCGCCACAGGTTCGTATCCATACTTAATATTATAATTTCGAGAGTAACTCTGTCACTGGTTCATGACTAAACCGGATTTTTTGAATTTGGCATGTAGATACTTTGATTCTTGAGGAAGAATACAAGCTACTCGTTACAGTGATAACCGACATACATGCAGGTGGAGCCGTGGGTAAAAGCTAGTTGAAATATGTTTGGAGCATCTAATTTGTAGTTGGCATTAGGCATATTCATTTAAATATTTTAGGTAACTAGACATAAGTCTAATCACAGGTTACTTACTTACCTAGATCAAAATAGTCAAAGATTTTTTTCTTAGTACGATCAAGTATCATAAATACTTTTATATGAATTTAGTATGAAGGTGTTCATATAAAATTAGAAACAAACATTTCAATTTTATTTATTTGTATAGATTGACTTACAGACTATAAAACGAGCCGAAAAAATTCAGTATTAATTTAGTAAATAAATAAATATTTTCGGATATTTTAACACACAACGCCATCTAGTCCCAAACTAAGCAGAGAGCTTGTACTATGGGTTCTAGACAACTGATATTAATACATATATTCTTTTTTTCTGTAAATACATACATATTATACATAGAAAACACCCAAACACTTGTAAATGATTTTAAAATGAATGTTGCCAGATTACGTGCGCCCACGACGGTACTTTTATGGTGCTGGAGTGTGAGTCCAACGTGTTGCCAGCTAAAAAGTCCCGTAGCGATGATAGTGTAAGTATGTTACATTTTTTCCTTATATAAAACCTTATGTGCCCTATAAATAACATATAAAAAGTAATCACATAATTCCAGTCTTTTTAGTTCTCGCTTAGCAATGTTTTTAACCAAATAACCATTAATATAGTGTTAATACTTAAATAATAATATTTTGAACATCTAGCTCACAATAACATTTAGTCCCAAGCTAAGCAGAGCTTATACTATAAATATTATGAAAATACATACGTATTATATATAGAAAACACCCAAACTTCGAAACATACATTTACAGATCATACAAACATTTGGTTGGACCCGGGAATCTAACCCGAAACCTAAAGCACAACAGTCGCATACGCTATCACCGCGTCACCGAGGCAGTTAAACTGTTCGACAGCTTGTATTTAGGATTCTTTTGTTGCCTTATACTGAATATGTGTGATTACCAGAGCCCTAACCGTTCTTTCCTCTGACATGAAGATATGTCACTAAGAAGTTGTAACTAAAATGTCACACTGTTGTTACGTGACAGGATTCGATGGATTTGAGAAATAAACCTTTTCACGAACAAAGGAGTCTTTTATTTAAAAAAAAACTTTTAAAAGTATAATATAACTATGAATAAAAATCCTTAATTGGCACCGAGGTCGCTAGGTTAACCATTGATATCACTGTAGCACAAACTGAAATGAACTGTGGCAAGTGCCATGCTTTTTTATATCACATGCAGCTATTACTAGTACATTCGAGAAAGAACTAACCAACCGCGCGACATCAATCTATATTCGACGTCATGTATATTTTTGTAAGGTTCATTGTTCTGTGCCTTAAAAAAATCAAAGAGAACTTTCACGATGTTGAGCCGTATTCGTTTTTTTAGTCTGGAATGACCTTTCTTCGTAACACTATTATTCTTTTCCATAGATGGAGGTGGTGAATATAGAAACAAACACAGAAGACACGATGTTGGAACTTACCAAGGAGCTGATAAAGTCTGTACTGTTCGCCATCACCGACATAGAGACGTTCCAACCGAAGCCGCGGCGCATCACGGTAGTGTCGCGCGTGTACCGCCTGCTCGGCGTCAAGAGCACTACGCCCACCGAACTGTTCTCTAGAAAGGTAAGCTTAAATAATTATGAAATTATTTTAATGTTTGTAGTTTTAAATGGGCTGAGTCGAGGGCTCAATCTAGTTTAGTAAATAAAAAGTTTCACAATGTTAATATTGCCACAAATAACCAGACCACTGAGTTATGAGTATAAGACATCTAGGATTTAGACTCATAACCAAGAAGTTAAATAAATATTGTCTCAATAATATGGCATACTTTTTCCTTGGCAATGGTGTGTGTTAAAAGTCATCATGGAAGTGGTTATTGAATTGCCAAAGTAAAGTGGACGATTTCATTAATGGCGTATCGAAAAAGACCAACAACAACCCATAATGTCCCACTGCTGGGCTCGGGTCTCCTCTCAGGAGAGGGTTAAGGCCATACGTCCCCACGCTGGCCAAGTGCGGGTTGGAGACTGGCAAGAATACGTTGTGGCTACGTAATCTTACCGTTGGATGTTTTTAAGCCGCCCGAAGGCCTCCAACTAAGCTTCACGACTGTTATCGTATGATAACAACCGGGACCGACTGCTTATCGTGACCTCCGAATCACGGAGACGCTCATAGTAACATGCCACCAGCGGTCACCCATCCAGGTACTGACCGCGCCATCGTTGCTTACCCTCGATGATTGTTTCTAATCACCGAGTGCAACTGGGCTATGAGCGCCTCAAAAAGACCAACACTACTAAAAAGTAATGTTATGTATATAGATAGAGAGCGGCAACTACAAAGAAGCTTTGACTCTAGCTGAGACATTCAACCTGGATAGTGACCTGGTTTATCAACAACAGTGGCGGAAAAACCCTGTCTCCACAGATGCTATTAAAAAATATTTGGTAAGTCACTATGATGTTCGATTTTCATATATTTTTTGCAAATTCCCATTTTAAAACGTAAAATAGCAAGGCATAGACTACTTAAAATTTTTATGGTTTGAGTTTTTACCTTTTGGACATGCACTAGTATTTCCAATACATAGATAATCTAAATGTGAGTTCAGAAAAAAATTAAATTCTCATAAATGTTTTTTGAAAACCCTAATGATATATTTCTTATGATAGAGCAAAGTATCGAAAAAAATCTGGGCAGTACACCAGTGTGTCGACCGACTGCCAGAGACTTTACCGGCCGCTAAAGAACTGCTGCAGTTTGGACTCGAACTTACCAACGAAAAGATATTGAACGGTAATTAGCTACATTATTTTTTAATATATACCAAAAAAGACGAATATAGATTTCTAGAGGTACCGCATCTCAATTATTATAATGTAATGACTTAAGTGGTGGTAATCGATCTATGAGCTTTTTGTTCTGAACACCTAAGATGGATTTCTGGATATATAAAAGGATGTCTCTTAGTTCAGTGTGCTTTTCTAATATTTTCCGTTGTTTTCTATCTAGCAACTATTTTATTTTCACTATTCATCATTAGTCCCCAAACCGCACTTGGCCAGCGTGGGGACGTATGGCCTTAACCCTCTCCTGAGAGGAGACCCGAGCCCAGCAGTGGGACATTATGGGTTGTTGATATAATCATCATTTAGTTGCGGAAAGATAGGTTAGTTACAGGTCTTATGATCATTTTACAAGTACATTATGTCCTACCACATAAGCGTTATATAATCGTGTATATTTACACCTATAAGAGACTACCCTCCTCTGTACTTAAGTTTCATGTTCTTTGAAGAGTATATAGGGAATATGCATAAAAATTTTATCAGACTCAAATATTTTTTCTTGATTCTTTATTGTCTTTACAATACACTTAAAGCGTATTTTTTTATTTAACGATTATTTGACCCAGAATATATTAAATAAAAAGTGAAATTAAGGGAGGGAAATTGAAACTTATAATAGGCTTACTATTGGTCGAAGCGAAATGTGACGTCAATGGTCACGGCATCGAAATTATCGGAGTTGAAATTCAAACTGTGTTAGTAGTGTTTGTCAGAAAAAATACCATCTTCTATGATTTTTATAGCAATTAAAATTATTCATAAGTATTAAGTAACTGAAATATTGAATAGTAAACAAACACAAAATGACAATGACGTCTTTGGCTATGTCGCGCGCAAAATGGCGACGTTTGAATAGTTCAAATTTAGTCAGTGTTTTAAATTTCGCTTTTAAAATTATTTTGCCTATTTTCAAGCCTATTTATATTTTTTTCTATGATATAGAGATGTAATAGATCAGAATAAGTAATAAAAAAAAACATGCATATTCCCTATTGTTTATGAAAACTTATGGCGTAATACTATATAATAGTTATTTGTAAATATAGAAATCAACAAAGACCGCGATGAGAATCAACTAACTGACACGGACGACATCACGCTGGAACATCTGAACGCGTACACGAGCGAGCTGCTGCGGTGCAGGCACGTCATGCTGTTTTATAAGGAGCGCCTCAAACTATATGAAGTAATAATTAATTATTTTATTTTTTTATGTTACTTGAGTGTGTTACATTTAATTGTCAGCTTTAACGCCTTTATTTTAGATCTCAATATTGCACAGTGTTTTTATAATTTACGACGATTTTATTTACCTTAAAACAGACAGTTAATTATTTTATTTTTATTTATTTATTAACTTAATGCACATGAGGTACAAAGGCGGACTTAATGCCATTAGGCATTGTCTACCAGTCAACCTACAGGTGTTGCAGAAATATGATGCGGCAGGTGCAAGGACAAAATTTTGAACTCGGACTAATAGCAATTATGCAGATACAAGATAAGCATATACAATTATACTACTACATATATAACAGATACACAATATACACAAACATACACATATAAATACATACGCACATATATACATACATACATACACATAAACATATATATACATATATAGACGGGTATTAGCGTTGAGACTATACTGCCAATTCACTCAGTAGAAGTTCGCGAACTCTTTTTTTAAATGTAAGACGATTAGTAGACATCCTGATTTCGGTAGGAAGTGCATTCCACAGTAGGACTGACTGCACATAGAAGGAATTATGTTGTTGATGTCAAGAAAAAACGAGTTAGTTTGTTGTATATTTGTTATTGAAAATTAGCACTGTCAGTGACTCTGCCGAAATAATTAATATAGCAATTCCCGTTTCAGCTGCATATATAGATACAAAATAATTATTATAGCAATTCCCATTTCAGCTATATAGAATACCAAATAATTAATATAGCAATTCCCATTTCAGCTATATAGAATACCAAATAATTAATATAGCAATTCCCATTTCAGCCATATAGAATACCCATAAGGGAACGTCCACTCTAATGCAAATTCGCAAAAATTAAAAGGAAACAAAAAATATATTTGAATTTTTATTTTAAAATGTTACAGTCTATCTTAAGATGCGAGAAATCCACATACATTAAGGACGAATATGACCGTCTCCGAAGCAACAGCGTGGTCCACAGCGCTATAGAGATTGCCAAGGAAGGCCGCATCGAAGCACTCTCATGCCTTTGGCCCCACATCAAGTCTGAGGCCTTACAACTGACTGTACTGGAGAACTTGCCAGAAACCATTAATCCCTTGGATTATCAGCATTTGCTGCCAACCGAACAGAAATTCCAATGGTTTGATGGAAGATCCCCAGTCCAGGTCCCGCCTTGTGAGCCCGAACGTGATTGGTGCCGGAAAGAGATCTTCAGGTACCAGTACTTATTTTGCAGTGTATATTATTGCAAAAACATCAACTAAACTGAACTGACTCGCGGTTTGTCAGTAAACGGGAAAAATTAACTTTGTTTTGATATTTTTAAGCTAAGTTAATTTTTAGGCTATTTAGGTATGTTTGATAACTCTTGTATATAAAATAATTCAAAAAAAATAATAATTAAATTCTATACACTCATTCCACTAGATCAATCTGGAGTTCAAATTGGTCTGAAGACAGTACACCAGAAATAGAAGTAGCGGGGTCTATCCCGGCTGCGGTTGACGACCTGGCGAAATGGTATGAGAAGAGAGCGAGGGAGATAGAAGAGCGCAGTGGGCTCGTGTCGCACGCTCTGACCCTCATCACTCTCGCGACGGTGGGCGGAGGGGTCAAAGGCCTGGATCTCATATTGTACCACTTGCTGACACTGGACACTGTCATATACGACTGTAATTTAGAGGGATACACTTTGGATCAAATTATGAAAATGTCCAATTTGAAAACGTGCACTCTTCTGATGGAAAATGTAAGTTTCTTGAACTAATTTTAACTATTTTTCTGTAAATTTTAAAAATGTAGTATGTTTATCTTTTGTTTAGAATAACAAGAACTACTACTACTACTATTATTGCTAGAACTCCTCGACTGTATGTTAAAGACTGTTATCGTTTCGAGTTAAATTCAAACTCGATAGATGCCGTTGTACCGTTCCTAAATCGCGATATCGTTTGTTACCTAGTATATATATAAAAATATGTAAATATTTTTATTAGAAAATGAGCTATGATGAGCTATCAGGGAGCTATCAGCTAGTTCAGAATACAGGGGTTTTATTAACACCCTAGTATTCACAACCAGTTCAGTGCTGAATAGTTCCAAAGGTCAACATTACCAGCCTGGTAATTAATATTAGACATAAAAAGAGACGGTTGCTGTTCTGTTATAATTGTTTATTTCCTCAGAACTACTTCATTTATAAACCAATTTAGAAAATTATTTCCTTGATTTGGAATGAAACACTTCTCGGTTCATCTTATTCTTAGAATGTATTAGAATTCATCATGTTGGTACTTGTTTAACAGCTCCTAACTGTATTCGCAGCGCAAATACCTCGGTAGCGTAGTGGTAGCGTATGCGACTGCTGTGCTGGAGGTTTCGGGTTCGATTCCTGAGCCAGACCAAATGTTGGTATGATCTGCAAATATCTGTTTCGGAGTTTGAGTGTTTTCTATGTATTATATGTATTTATTTTCAAAAAAAAGTATATATGTATGTATTAATATCAGGTATAGTATAGACGGTCATAGCCCAGTTGCACTCGGTGATTAGAAATAATCAGCGAGGGAAAGCAACGACGGCGCGGTCAGTACCTGGATGGGTGACCGCTGGTGGCATGTTACTATGAGCGTCTCCGTGATCCGGAGGTCACGTTAAGCAGTCGGTCCCGGTTGTTATCATAGGATAACAGTCGTGAAGCTTAGTTGGAGGCCTTCGGGCGGCTTAAAAACATCCAACGGTAAGATTACGTAGCCACAACGTTGTCTTGCCAGTCCCCAACCCGCACTTGGCCAGCGTGGGGACGTAAGGCCTTAACCCTCTCCTGAGAGGAGACCCGAGCCCAGCAGTGGGACATTATGGGTTGTTGATGATAATATCAGTTGCCTAGTACCTATAGTTCAAGCTACGCTTAGTTTGGGACTACATGGCGTTGTGTGCTGAAATGTCCAAATATATTTATTTAATTTATTTGTAGTCAACGCCGGCAACTTTCGTATCGGACTTGAAGACGTACGTGGTACCATTCCTGAAGCGCTACGAGAAACTAAGCCACAGGGAGGGGTGTGTCGTGTCAGGACTCGGAGACTATTTAGAGAGCATCAGTGTCAATGATCTGTCTTCTATTTTGTTGGTAAGGGATTTATAACGCCTTTGAAATTTTTGGAGTGAAAATTACTTTAGGTGCGTTGGGCAGTTCTTGGGTGAACAAAAACCATGAAAATTGCATCATCGTCACCGAATACTTTCCATGACCTATTTTTTTTACGTCTATCGATATCTCATTTTATTTAAGAGGAAAGAGGTTCATTTCAGGTGAGCTTTAACCACTGTTTGTTTATAGTTTGTGTTTTAGCTTCTGTCGGCAGTACTTTTGACTGCTTTTTGATGTTTTTTTATCATTTATTTTACCCATGCTATAAATCCTCTATAAACTTATAAAATCTCTGAAACAGCTAGCTTATTGCCAACATTAAAACATTTTGTACCATAGTAATCATAATATCGTCCCAATGAGCATTAAAATGTTGTAATTAATTTTTATAATTCAACTCCTTTTTCAAAAAAAGAACATTGTCAGAACTACTAAGTTCTGTATTTAAAAAAGAACTGTTATTGGAATTCACATAGCATCCCGCTATTTTTTGGTTTGATATTAGATTAGTATTGCAAAAATGTATTTTTTATGGAGGATTCATGTATTATTTATATATGTGTAGATAAAGTCTTGTATGCAACTGTACATAATTAAGTATTAAAACACTCATGTGATACTATCACATTCGGCTTCGCCCGTTACCACTGATAAGCCACACATGTAGCTTTTGTCTTTTTGGTTTAATGTTGGCAATAGTGGTAATATGTCGTTTCAGCGGTATTTTCATGTATGTAAATGATATATTATGACTGATTTATTTCTTAGAATTAAGAGTAATAATCAAAATCCTTAGAAAAATACTTGAATAAAGATTAAAATATACTTTAAACGTGTACTACTTTTAACATAAAGGTAATACCACAAAAACATCAGAATAATACGTAGACCACTTTTTATTTCGAAAAACGACAATACACGGGGGTATCCGCGGGCTAGAACTTGTATATACACATTTTAGTTGAATAAAAACATATATGTGAATGTACACAGGTTCTACAATCTCCCAAAGACTTTGAGTTGGATGTCCGCACGCACCTGGAGTTCGCCGAGCGCTGTCTGTTCGCGCACACGACCACGGAACAGCTCGACATGGCGTGCGATTTGCTTGACACTATACTTAAAGAATCGTATGTATTATATTATGTTGATGACACTTATATACTCCGAAATTACTTTACCGTACGAGAACCGTTAAAAAATCCTGTGTTGGACATTTTTGAAGTAAAAACTTCTTTAGGCGCGTTGAGCACTTTTTGATAGGGGAAAATCTTATGAGTTCGCGTCATCGACCTACTAATGTTTGATGTTGATAATTTTAATTTAAACATTATTAAGTTTCTAATTTTACACGTTAGAATAGAAGTTATAAGTTTTCACTTCTATCGCCAGTCCTTATGACTGCCAATTTCTTTATTTTCCTTTTTTCCGACTGAGTAAAGTTACTGGAAACCCACCCCTGAAAAGTGGGGTCACTATGCTGCATTGTTGTATTGTCTGCATCCACATTGACTATGGTGCTCTTAAATTCTGCTTATACTTTCCACCAGGAAGAGTAGAGTCACTTTATCCGGCTCATATATATGTATATAACAGATGGTATCTCTGAATCGAAGTCGGTAATCAATTGCTGATTTATTTCTGTTTTTTCTTTCTGAATTATTCAAAGTCACAGACAAAGGACGTATGGCCTTAACCCTCTCCTGAGAGGAGACCCGAGCCCAGCAGTGGGACATTATGGGTTGTTGTTTGTTTTTTTACAGACAAGTTTACAAGTTCATGAGTAGTGGTGCTCACTTACCATCAAGTGACGTTTCAGAAAAAAAATATATAAAGAACTGGCAACACTGATACCGATTTATAAGTTTTGATGAACTGTGGTAACTGTTAGACATCAGACAGTTTGTACACTTGAACTTTGTTGTTGAACAGGGATGGTACTATCAGCAATAACGAACTAGTCCGGCGGGTGAAGGACATAGAGCGCCTGGTGGCAGCCAGCAGCCGGCTGTCGTGGCGCGGTGTCAAGGTACCCCCTCGGGATCTTAGAGACCTCAGCAATGAACACAAGCCTGTGCACAATATCCTCACCAAACTGGCAAGGACTCTCGCCATTGGGTAAGTCATCAAAGTTTTTCCGCTAAGTTTTGATACTTCGTTCCGTTTTCCAGAAGGGAAACTGAACTCTTAAAGAATCACTTTGTTCTTGTGTCTATATGTTTACATATACAGACAGAAAACTGTATGTCTATTAAGCCAATTTGGCTGGCATGCATGCCTCAAGTTGAATAATTTATCAGAACAGAAAAAAAACACCAGATACGTTTGTTTATGATCCCATTGAACTTTAAAAGTATCCTTTTTTATAAATTTTGATCGTTTTACAGAAAAAACGAACGTATACGTGCACGTATACACTTTTCAAAAAAATGTTATTCAAGGGCTATTCTGACTTTAGAGGCATGTAGCCTATTTCTGTTATTAGTAGGACAATATTTATCAAAATCAGTTCAGAAGTTTAGTTAAGTGAGAGACAGATTTATTTTCGCATTTGTGCTATAATGGTTTTTAAATCGGATCCATTTTCATTTTAGTGAGGAAAAGCCAACTCCTCAAGATTGGGACAGACTGTTAAAAGATATACTTGAACTACAATCTACTATATTTACCTGCGTCACCAAGCAAGAGTGTTATGAGGTAAGTTATCAGCAGTATCTTTTACCGGATCTTTTCTTTATTTGTTTTGGAGCCAGCCCCAATACCAAATAGTATTATTGTAAAAGACTGGGTGGTTTTCTAACGATCGTCTCCCTGCTGTTTCAAGTTCTTCTTAGGAAGATAATTGTTTTCAAACAAGACAAACGAAGGACCGTGGGAGAGCCACGCTTCGGCATGAATGGGCCGGCTCAACCGGATTGATACCACGGCCTCACAGAAAACCGGTGTGAAACAGTACTTACGCTGTGTTTCATCGAGTGAGTGAGGATACCGGAGGCCCATACCCCAATCCAACGCCCCCTATCCCCCTCACCATCCCCCTTCCCCCCAGGCCGCCATAGTGTGGGTCACCATGCTGCATTGTTCTTTTTCGCATTGAGGATGGTGACCACCACTCTTGGATTCTGCTTATGCTTTCCATCAGGCAGGGCAGTCATTTTGGCAGCTTAAATATAAAAAAAAAAAAAAAGAAGGAAGCATGTCTTGAGAGGACAAATATATAGCAAAATGGCTGTTAGGATAGTAATGGGGTAACTGGACTATGATTGCAATATCTCGAAAGAAGGCGAGCCCTGTTTTCCTGCTTCCCTGCCCTAGTGTCTTCACAACCATAGGATGAACGACCCTAGTTTCTTCAAACTAAAATACTATATGCACCTCTCATTCTACTCGTATAAGCAATACCGCTTTCCTATCATTGCTTTCTTATCTACCTTGCACCTAATATGTGCTCAAATTATTTTCTATAGTATAGACTGGCTTTTTTCCCTATGGTTAGTGATCCTGACTACTATGCCAGAGGTCCGTGCCGGGGTTTGATTTCCACAAATATTTTTACGATGAGCTCTATCATTAGTTAGAGACAAGTAAAAACTTAAAGCCTGCGAATTACGCAAAGTCGGAATAAGTTTATAGTCTCCTTACTCGAATATCATACTTATGATAATAAAATTTGAATGTAATGTACTTACCGATTGCCATGAAACTTTGTACACATTTTCTTGGATTTATTAGAAGTAACATATGATACTTTTTAATAAAAGCTAGAGAAGCCGCGGGCGGTAGCTAGTATTGTATAGAGACAAATCCCGCATAAGGAATATACATCTTGTATCGCGGGATACTTAACAAAAAACAACTTGAAATGGAAACAAAGAACAACCAGACTCGGAACAACAATTTGTGGATCACACAAAGTGTAGCGCAGCAGAAAGAGGCATGGCGTCTACTTAAACCGTGCAGTATATATGTACAAAGAATGAATGTACTTGGTATCTGTTCAGATCTACGCCTCCTCCCTTCTGACGTCTGGAGACTCTGCCAGCATCAAGCTGGCAGGGGAAGTGTTGACTTGCAGCTCAGACGGGCGAGCGCGCAACTCGCAGGTGGTGAACTACGCTCGCAGCGTGTACATCGTCTCCAACGCCGCTAAAGAGTACTTCAACTCCGCCAGCTCGCTCTGTGACCCTGCTTTGGAACTAGCTAAGTGAGACCTTGTTCACTCAGTTAATGTTTATAACTGATTGATGTTTAACGGACCAAATGTTTGGACATATTTGTTTTGAAATTTGGGGGTTTTCTAGGAATAATATGTATGTATTGATTGACTGCCTCGATGGCGCAGTGGTAGCGTACGCGACTGCTGTCCATGAGGTCTCGGGTTCGAATCCTGGGTCGGACCAAATGTTTGTATGATCTGCAAATATTTGTTTCGGAGTCTGGGTGTTTTCTATGTATATTATGTATGTATTTACAAAAAAAAAAGTATTTATGTATTCATATCAGTTGTCTAGTACCCATAATACAAGCTTTGCTTAGTTTGGGACTAGATGGCGTTGTGTGTTAGATGTCCGAAATATTTATTATTATTATTATTATTATTTACAAAAGGAAGTTAAATGTATTCATATCAGTTGGCTAGAACTAATAATAAACGCTCAGCTTAGTTTGCGAGTAGAGGGCGTGGGCACACAAGTGTTTGATGTACGAAAATGTTTATTATTTTTTTATTAATGGATTAAATAAATAAAACTTTGATGTAGGTATGTATTTAAAAAGGTAGGTATGTATTTGTTTTGTAGTTTCTTTATTTATGTAGAAGTACAGACTTATCAGTTAGTAGGTTCTAAGTTCAAGGATACTATTTAACACCAGAATCAGCATATTTTAGAACCTAGTAGAGCATTCTGGAATATTATTTTTTGAGATTTTTCATTAGTTTGTCTCTATGACTTAAGGAGTTACTTGTATCAGATTTATTGTATTCGAGTTGGTTGAACTGTGCGGTTAATAAATTGTGTAGGAGAATGTACGAGTTAAGAGTTTCTTAATTTGAGCTAAATACCGATAAAATATTTTACAGATGTTGCCTAACATTGATTAAAGACGACAACGCAGAAATACAACTGGAGTTAGATCTAATAAATGCGTTACAAATATTAGCCGCCTTCGGTTTATCTATTCTCCCCATACAAGGTAAGCAATATATGTACTTATAGTTAGTACATAACAATATGTAGTGTATTGAAGATATTAATAGAACTAGAAAAATAAAATATAAATTAAGAAAAAAAGTAGGATAGTGGATATTTATTATTTAGATTTTGTTATATAACGGGACTTTCTTGCGATAAAATCATAAGTACGGACAGCACAAACAATGAACGCGACCAAATGAGGGTAGTTAATTAACCTCGGGTTACACGAAAGGGTCACTAAGCTCATACTAGTGTACCCGTGATCACGATTGGTATATCCCGTTATGGAAACCAGGTATCGTGATCTTTTTTAACTCCTATATTCAAAAAGAGAGGTGTTATAATTTTGACGCCGATGTCTGTCTATGTGTGTGTGTCTGCGTGTGTCTGTCTGTCTGCCTATCTGTCGCTTCGTAAATATCAAATGGACCGATATCGATGCTGTTTTTTTTCATTTGTAAGCCAGTTTTCTAGCGGTGGTTATAGCAATGTTTGGTTAATATCGGTGCAGCAGTGCACGAGTATCAGCTCTTTTACAAAAAGATTTGAGTCATTTTTGGTGTATGATTATTTAATTAACTGCTTGCTTAGGGAGTTTTTTAAGTTATTGTCTTTATATAAATATATAGCTAAATAAGTAGCTTTGTAAAAAAAATAATTTTATCGCCCATAATTCGAACTTTACAACAGAAACTATGTTTAAAAGTCTATAGTTTAAAACAGTGGTTGATACATTCACAAAACGGCTATTAAAATATATTTCTATGTAATAGTTAATCTGTATATTTCGAGTAACATCGACAAATATATCGCGTTACGTAGGTACTAATATAATGATTTGTGTTTTCAGTGCGTCTGTGTGAAAACAAGATGAGTTTAATAGAAGAATGTTTGAAGTTAGATTCTGTTGCGTACCTGGCGAGTCATAAGCTGATCAAGTTGGCGGCTTTGTTGAGAATCGCTGGCGAAGACGAACGCACCCGGTAACATTATTTAAAGTACCTCATTGACCGAGCTTTGTCGTCATAATATCCTCCTGCATATTAAATTGCATAAAAATTGTTGTATATATACACAAGAAAGGGTTGAATAGGGAAGGTATTAAATAGATTTATACCGTACCGATTGGCATTTTTTATGAATACTTAGATATTCTAATAAGTAGATGCTGTTTAGTTCGTTTAAACATATTTATGTTTAGTAGTTATCTTTATATACACCACATATATTTGAACATGTGATAATTCTGTAAAATTTCTGGGGAAAATTCGTATTTTCGCATTGAACCACCTAGACCGGGTCTAGAACACCGTTTGCGTTAAAAAATAGTGACGCACTCTGGCAGATTAGGTTCGGTGTTTTCATATGAACCGTTATTTTTTTGTGAGTCGTTATTGAAGTGAAACTTCTTTAGGCGCATGAGGGTAAAATTTTTACAAATGTAACGTCACGCAAGTATGCAACGGAAGTGTCGAAAAAGAGAGAGAGAGCGATCGAGACCGATTGAGAGAGAGTAAGACAGGGCGAACGTAGCATGAAGCAACTAGCGATGGAGTGAGAGTAGGGAGCGAGCAAGTGAGAAAGATCGAGAGAAAAAGTGAGATAGAGCGATTGTCGTATCACGCACAGAGCTAAGAAGTTTCACTTCTGACATGTGTACTTTGTACGCACGCACTTTTTTTTTGTTTTGTTGATCGGTCAGAAGGCGGGGTTCGATGAATGCGTCACAGTTTTGTTGAAGACTGTATTTATATGTAGTCGATGGGCGGTTGCAGGGAGGGGACGGTGCTGACGCTGGTGGGGCAGTACGCGCTGGCGGCGGGCGCGGCGGGGAGCGCGGCGGCGGCGGAGCTGGCGCGGCGCGTAGCCGAGCTTCGCCACGCGCCCGCCGCCGCGCTGCTGGCCGGCGTAGCACACGCCGCGCACGCGCACGCCGACCGTAGCACGCGCCGGGACCTCTACGCCGCCGCGCTCACCTACTGCGACCCCTCACAGATCGAGAACACGCTCAGAGCTAGGTACTTTTCGTTCTACCTAATATTAACTGTACATACGACTAGTGACAGATCCTAACGAGAATATTGCAGGGACTAGTTTCAGATTCAGCCAAAGCGTCAGCGTGTAAACTATAGAATGCCGACTGACCTTACATTCATGAAATGTATATGTTTATCAGAACTGTTATTGTGTAAATAACAGTTCTAGTGAATAATAATTTATTTTTACAGTTCCTCACCCCAAAGAATAAAAACGAAACTCTACTACTGAGACTCTTTCTATCTGTCCATCCGTTCATCTGTCTGTCTGTCTGCCTACCTGTCAGTAAGCCGGCTGTATCTCATGAACTGTTATAACTAGACAGTTGAAATTTTCACAGATGATGTATTTCTGTTGACTATTTAACAACAAATACTAAAATAAAATAAATAGAATAAAATGAATATTTCAATGGGATTCTCATACAAAAGTGTTTTTTGCTCGATATTAATAATGGCAAGCAAAAATATATTAGTGATGGTACGGAACCCTTACAGCGCGAGTCCTTACTCGCACTTGGCTTTTTCTAAAGGCTCTTTTACATTTAAAGAAAAAGTATTCCAAATATAGTATGCTTCCGGGAACAGTATTTATTTTAAAAAGGGACCAATTTTTTAGCATATAATTGTTTTTATTTTATGACAGACTGGCTTTAGAACTGGAAGATTTGCAGCAGATGGGAGTGACGCTAAAGGAAAACACTCACCTCACCGAACGGTGGCCTTCTACTGATGATGAATTTGCTGACGCCATCACCACGGTGAGAGATGTTACTTAAATTCAGCTAAGTCATCCATCCTTTAGCTATTATATATATGTATTGGTTGGTACTGCCTCGTTGGTCTAGCGGTTGAAGTATGCGACTGCCAATCGAGAGGTCTCGGGTTCAAATCCCGAGTCGGGCCAAAAGTGTTACTGAGTTTTTCTGGTTATATAAATACTTAACAACAGCTCGGAGTTTGGTAGTTGGGGTCTGAACCCCCGTGCCTCGGAGAGCACTAAAAACTGTCGGTCCTGCGCCTGATCTCTCCCTGATCGTGTCGGTTAACCTTCCCATAGGATTATGAGAGTGAGAGAACAGAGAGTGCACCTGTGTTTGCGCTCACACTTGTGCACTATAATATCTCCTGCGTAGTTGGATGGTCTTCGTTGAGACTGACCGCAGTGGCTGAAATCGGTTAGGAGAACATCATATATATAT